>DF357350.1:124272-154951 GCA_000787875.1 Solanum virginianum | reverse complement strand
ACTAAGCAATTACAGCTTGGACTCTCTTGAGATCCGAAATTGAGCTTGTGATACTTAAGTTTGGGTGAAATATTTGGTTAAGTGTTAGAGAGGATTTTCATAGTGTATTGAATAATATAGAGTTGAACATTGGCTAGGTAAAGGTGTGTTTACGCATAAAAGGTCATGGGGCAAATAGCCCAATGACTTTGGGCAGAAGTGAAAAATTAAGGAAGTGCAAAGACACCTTTGCTATAGGTCCGCGTCGCGGAGGCATCACGGATGCCCTCTAGAAACTAAAATTTTTGTGAAAATCATTTTTTACTATGGGTCTTCTAAAATCTGAGTTCTGCCTATTTCCCACTCAATTTTTTACTTAATAAAAAATATGAAGTTGAATTTTCGATGTCACGTACAGATTTGAGATAAATTGAAATTACGATTATGGCATTTCCAAGGCATCTTTCTGGGGCGTTTCTATTACCACCTTTGAATCTTGGATTATCATTACTAAATCTCTTATTAGGAGCATTGCAACAGCCTTGGCCTTGGAACTTGTGTCATTAAGGAAACTGGCCACCCCTGGTACCTTGGAAACCACCCTCAAAACGAACCCTCTTGGACTGACCTCTTCTTCTTTTTCGAAGCTTTTCCCCCTCTAGTTCCTCGGCATAAGTCATGAGTCAAGATAAATTGATATCACTTACTAACATGGTCGTACGACATGCCTTATTAATCAAGTCAGACAGTCCCAACACAAATTTGTTCATTCTAGCTCTAGAGTCGGCCACCAAATGTGGAGCCTACTTGAAAAGCTTGTTTAACTTGAGGGCATACTCCCTCACACTCATGGAATGTTGCTTAAAGATCATAAACTCTATCTTAGCTTCTCTTTACTTGATATGAAAGAACTGGTTGAGGAATGTGGCTTTGAACTCCTCCGAATGAGTAGCATTATCATCTTTCCTCTCCAATTTCTAATAGGTGAACCAAATTTAGGCCACACATTTTAGTTGGTAGGCCACTAACTTTGCTTTCTCTTCTGAATTGACCCCCATTATGGATAACACCTTCTACCTTATCATTGAACTCTTGGGGGCCCTCCTCAGGCATGGATCCATGGAACTCCAGTGGGTTCTTTATTGTGAACTCCCTCATCTTAGAGGCCAGAGTAGGAGCATGAGGCTCTAGGGTACGTTCGTTCATTTGATTGGTCATAACACGGGCCAACATTGTGATAGCATCTCGAAACTCTTTTTGGGCTACCCTTCTATCTAGAGGAGCTTTAGGAGCGGGAGGGGCCAATTGCTTCTCGGGAGTATGGACTCTCTGTAGTCTTCCCCTTGGAATCAACATCATCTAGAAGAAACAAGAGCATTCACTAGGGGAAAATCCTTAATGTTACACCAAAAGCACAATCTAGACTACGAAGAAGTGAAACATTTCCTAAATCACCTAATAGCCTCCTATTCATAGTTGTGGCCCGCTTCATAACCATGAATAAGACTCTATTTGATGTGGTGTGTTAGATTTTCGAGGACTATTAAAATCCTAGTGCTTTGATACCAAGCTTCTCAGGACCCAAACCTAGGGCCTAGGCGTGACACGGCAAATGAGGAACTTGAAGGGACCCTAAACAAGCCTCTTAACATATCAATCACACATCTTTGGCTGTGGAAGGAAAGTAACCAACAACAAGAGATATAATAAAAGGGAAGTAGGCTAACAAACGTCTTTGATAATCACAAAAGCATAAAAAAGTCAAGCTAATAGCATAAGTACATCATAATATCAAACAACACCTCTAACTTGGAATGGAGCGGTGGCCAAGAAACTTTTTGAGCTCACCCTCATAATAACAAGTTTTTGCCATAATGAAGTCACAAAATAGCAAGAGTAATATAAATAGTGTCCTCAGATTTTAGGACTCACCAATTCTTATCTCCAAAGTACCGAACTAGCCAAGGGGAGGGTGATCAAAAAGAGCTCTAGTTCATACATGGTAATATCATATAGGTATAGAGTATTTGTTAGTACATTTGAATGTACTAAGTATGCGGGATGTAATGCAACATAACATAAGCCAGTATAGTCAAAATGCATAATCATAACAATGGATAAGTAATCTCAATATGGCGTGCATGATCAATGCTCATAATAAAATATGTTTGTAAATCGTTCATCTTGCACAATACATATCATACATATATGGGAAGTGACCTCAACCGACATAGACTAAGCAATTACAGCTTGGACTCTTAGCCCTGACATACCCTTGGTTTAGGTGATCGGGCATGACATCCCCCAGAAAAGTATGGTTTATGTGCCAAGGTAAACCAGTAATGATAACATTAACTAGATGGATCCACTAGTATAGCAAGGGTAGTAATAATAATCCTATGGTGGCACATAGTTTAGAGACTAAAGACTTTATATAAGGACACCTTGAGTCGAGTCCCATCTTAAGCCTCAATCGGTGCTAAGTCAAATCCCACAGAATACTTGAAATAATCATAACATGAATAGCTTGTAAGAATATTACATGAGTAGCTCATAAACATGCTTGACCTCTAGTGGTGAGCCTAACTTAAACAAGAGAGTAGATCATAGTCATACATGAACCCTTACTTTAACATGAATGGCTCGCACAAGGTAAAAATCTTGAAATAGGGCTTAAATTGATACTTATAAAATTATAGATACTTTTCATGAACTCAATACATATGTGAAGGCCCTGAATCATCATAAAGTCACTTGACTTGTAAATTTTGTAATAGATCATCAATAACTTAAGAATTCTTGTCATGCTATTTCATTTTATCAAACACATGGTGGGTTCATTTGTCATGTCATGTAAAATTCTTGTCATGTCAATTTATCATGCTATTCAATAGTGAAATAAGATGAGTAAACTCAATGTAAATCAACCAACCAATATGTACTAAAACCCTCATGTAGGGTACCTTAAAATCCATCACAAAGCTCATAATTGTTCATAGTTTCATAACTCAAAACATTCATAGTCTCAATGGACAAAAATCTATTCATGGAATAAGCTTGAAATAGATAGTCATACATAATCAATTAATACTTCATAAAGTCCCAACATAATTTACATTCATAATCCATGATAAGAGATACTCATAGGTACAACAAATTAAAAATATACAATTTTAATGAAAAAGGGAAGATTGGACTCCATAAATGAATGAATTCAATGGATGAAACCCACATACCTTAAACCTTGCATTCTTTGAGGTGAAGTTGAAGTGGTTTTAGAGCTTGAAATGAATCCCTGAGTCCTAAAGTTGAGCTTGAATTTCATAGATTTGAATGTGAAAATTGATAAGAGTACTAGAGGGGATTAACGGAGGTTTTTCTAAGTTATAGAGTTAAAAAATAGCTAAGTATGGGTTATTTAACATTTAAGTGGGCATAGGGCTATGACCCCAATGCCCCTGGTTGAAATAGAAAAACAAATTAAAATAATACACTTGTTCGCACCCCTGCACATCATGGACCAGATGTGGACTTGGAAATACATAGTAGCGCACTCTAGAAATGTTGCTCCCTGGGTGCGAACAACCACTAAAAATAAAAAATTAGTGAAATTTATTTTTGTTATGGGTCTTCTAAAATCTTGCTTATATCCACTTCCCACTCAATTATGTCCCCTGATGGAGAATATAAAGTCGGATTATAAAAGGGAAGTAGGCTAACAAACGTCTTTGATAATCACAAAAGCATAAAAAAGTCAAGCTAATAGCATAGGAGAATATAAAGTCGGATTTATGAAATCATGCACGAACTTTAAGATATATGGAAATTATGATTATGGGGCATTTCGAAGAACATATGGGGTGTTTTAATCCACCCTTGATTGCAGGCATGGGAGGTTGTTGAGAATTATCCTTATGCTACTGGAGGGAATAATGTATAGGGCAACCTTGATCCTCTAAGGTAAATTTGTCATTTCCTTGGGGTACCACAAAAATTAAGTGGCCCAGTCCAGTTGCTTTATTCCATTTCTAGAAAATTTCTTTCAAAAAGTGACAAATGAGATGTTTTTGATAAAGCTGTTTATATCCATAGAAAATGTATTGACTGAGTTTCTACTCAAGAATTTGTTGTTAAAACTTGATTTTTTTTGTTCTTTGTTTTAGTCTAATGCCATCACATAGTAGCTATTATAAATTTTGCTTTTTGTATGTTTGTCTTTGAAATGCCCCAAAAATGTGCTTCGAAATGCACCATAATTGTAATATTCATATATCTCAAAACCCGTGCGTAATATTGAAAATTCAACTTCATATTCTTGATCAGGGAAAAAATTGAGTGGAAAATGGGTATAACCTGAATTTTAGAGGACCCATAGCGAAAAATAATTTTTGCTAATTTTCGCTTTTCAGAGAGCTTCCGCGCCCTGGCTGCGATGCGCTAGAGGTGCAGAGTAGTATAATTTCCTCCTTTGCATTTTGTTCATATTGTGGACCAGATGCAGACCAGTACAATATTTTTTGTAGTTTTTCTTATATGCCCAAAGGTATTGGGGTCATAGCCCCATGCATACTTAAGCGTGAAATCACTTATACTTAGCCATTTTTCAATTCTATAACACACAAAACCCTCTCTCAAATCCCTCCAAAACTCTATCAATTCTCTCATTCAAATCTAAGGATCTCAAGCTCTACTTTTGAACTCAAGGATTCATTTAAGGCTCTAAGACTAGTTCAAGTTCATCTTAAAGAATTCAAGGTTTATGGTATATGGGCTTCATCCATTGGGTCCCCTTCACCCATGGAGCTCAACCTTCCCTTTTCATGAAAATATCATCTTTTGAAGTTGTATTACCTATGGATATCTCATATTATGAATTATAAATATAAATTATATTGGGGTTTTATGAAATATTGATTGATTCTATATGACTATCTATAACTATGGATATCTCTTATTATGGATTATGGGTATAAATTATGTTGGAATTTTATGAAATGTTGATTTATTATATATGACTATCTATTTCAAGCTTATACCATGAATTGATTTTGTCTATTGAGACTATGCATGTTTTGAGCTATGAAACTATGAACTATTATGAGATTTTGTGATCAATTTCAAGGTACCCTATATTAGAGTTTTACTACATGTTGGTGGGTTGATTTGCATTAAGTTTGCTCATCTTATTTCACTCTTGAATTGCATGATTTTGAACAAGTATGATGAACCCACCATGTTTTTGATAAAATATCACGTCAATAATTCTTAAGTTATTGATGATCTATTTACAGGTCAAGTGACTTCATGATGATTAAGGGTTTTCAAGTATGTATTGAATTCATGAAAAGTACCTATGATTTTACAAGGATCAAGCTAAGCCTTATTTCAAGATGATACCTTTTGTGAGCAATTTATGTTAAAGCAAGGGTTCATGTATCATTATGATCTACTCTCGGGTTTCCATTCGTCATGTCACATCTAGGCCCTGGGCTTGGGTCATGACAGTTTTCTTGTCTTTTCACTTCTTTGTTCTATTTTTTAATTTCACTCTATTAGATATTAGTAACACACATTTACTCTTTTTATATGTTTCCCTTATTTTATTTTTTTTCTTTAGTTTGTTTTAATTACACTCTATCAGATAGTAGCTGCAAACATTTTTTCTTTTTATATATTTGCCTTCTTGCATTTAGGAAAATGTTCACTAAATTCGAGTAAAGTAGTTGTATAATTTTTGTGCATTCTCTCTTTACTTATAATAATAATTTTCCCCCAAATAAGTCATTGATTTTATGACATGGATGTCAGAGTTGACTGTGCAGTCTAGACTTTCATCAATGGCTCTTTCAATATTTTGCATTAGTGGAGAAAATGATTTAGTGTATTTGTATTTGTGGTGTCCAAATTTAGAACAATAGATCGATATGCTTTCAACCATTGTTTGATATTCGTTAATTTAAGGAGTTCATGATTGATTCTCTTAATTAGAAACTACATATTTTCTCACAATAGCAAACGTTATAGGTATCATTAACTTTTAGTTTTACTCTGCCAGATAGTAGCTACACACATTTTCCCTTTTTATATGTTTCCCTTATTTTATTTTTTTTGTACTTTATTTTAATTTCACTCTATGAGATAGTAGCTACAAACATTTACCCTTTCTCTATGTTTCTCTTATTTAATTTTTACTTTTTTGTTATTTGTTTTAATTTCACTCTATCAAATAGTAGGTACAAATGGTTTCCCTTTTATATGTTTGCTTTCTTTCATTTTTCCTTTTTTTTTTATTTCACTCTGTTAGATAATAGCAATAAACATTTCCTTTTTTATATGTTTGCCTTCTTGCATTTAGGTCAATCTTAACTAAATTAGAGTGAAGCACTTGTATAACTTTGTGCAATCTCTCTTTTCTTATAATGATATTTTTTTCCTGTGATCTCTCATTGATGTTTCAATGATTATACATGCATGCTTGGGATATGCCATCCATAATTGTTACCGATTGTCTTAAGAAACAAATTGATATCTAATGCCTTCATTGGTGTTGCAATGTACATAAGTAATTATTGTCATGCTAATGCATATTGAACACATGGCTGGTGGGTGAAGTTGAATTAAATTCATTTCTAATTCCATTGGCTTAAGAGTATGTCTTATAGGAATGTAATTCCAGAGAAAGTCCGAAGAACTATGATAGTTTGATTTGGTTAGCCATAACCATTTTTCACCTTTATTGTCATTTGTGTTAATAACAAGAAAGAGAAACAAGGAAAGCCACACATTGCTTGATATTTGGCACTTTACATGAGCAGTTAGCGCATCGAAGACTTTCTCTCATCTGTACATGTCCCAAAATAACGCCAATTAGGGTTTTCTCACTTGTTTGATTGGTGTTTATCTTCTGAATGTATCTTATGCCATGCTTGTTCTTATTAATCTGTAAATACATGAATGACTCTTTGTTATTTGATAGAGAAAATGCACAGAGAAATCTAATATACATTGTTTATAGTGTTGCTCATTCGTGATGACTTTGCCACTATCCTTGTGCTTTCTGTCTTTGACGCTGAACTTGTTATTGTAATCATTTCTATCCCTTGGACTATTTAATCCATCCTCATAAATCCCTATTCATTAATACACTTGTATTCATGTATTTCACTCATTTTGGGTATGTTTTCATTGTTTGATATGTTGTTGGCATCTTATATTTTTATTGATAAAAAAGATGTTGGCATCTTAGTTCTTAGATGACATGATTGCTATGGTTAGACATGTAGTCCCTAGAGAAAAAGTTCTTACTCCATAGTTATCTATTGTTGAGCTGTAGTTTCTTGATGTCGTTGTTCTTGTGAGACTAAGCAACTAATTTATCTATTTGTTTTTTGTTTGTTGTTGTTTCTTAATATGGCTCTTTTTAAGGATGCAAGGCACTGATTTCTTTTTTATATGCTTCTCTAAACCTTTTTGTATCTTTATACTTAGGAAACTTTTGACTGTAATTAGTCATTTCATTTTTTAGGTAGCCCATGATGAAGACCTCTGTGAGACAATTAGAAAGGAGATTTATTTTGATCTGGTAGACCAAAATAAAGTGCATACTTTTCTTATTTAAAAACAAATATTACTCAATTGAAGGTACTTTTATCATTCTATCGTATTTCTACTTAACAATAGCTCCCTTGAATCCCTCAGAAGTTACAGGAGTAGTTTTGATTCCTATGATTCCTATAAAGTTAATAGGATCTGAAAAATATGGGATATGGGGTAGTCAATGAGAATTTCCATATTAGGAAAAAGGAAATATGGTTTTGTTACAAGAGCATGCACCAAGGGTTTATGCAAAGTTGATTTACATGAGCAGTAGGAAACATGTAATGCAATTGTATTATTATGGTTGATGAACACAGTCAGCGAAGACCTTCTCAGTGGAGTTGTATATGCTATGATTGCCTTTGCAATATGGGCCGATTTGAAGGAAAGGTTTGATAAGGTAAATTGAAAGTGTATCTATCAATTAAACCAAGAAATCACTATACGTTCACAACTTAGTGATTTCGTGTCTCACTACTTCACTAAATTGAAAACATTATGGAGTGAATATGATGTTGTCATACTATCACCTTGTTGTACTTGCCCAAAATGAAAGGAACATGCAGATCATTTGTCTCAAGGGAGGCTAATTAAATTTTTGAGTGGCTTGAATAAGTCCTACGATCAGGAATGTAGAAAAGTTTCGTGAAGGGAGTAACTCCATCTATAAATCAAGCATACACTATGATTATAGAGGATGAGATACAACATTCATCATATATGACTAATGTATTCAATAAACCAGATCAAATAGCAATAAATGTGAATAAATATCAAGGAAGAGAGCACTAAGAAGGAAATGTGAATCTTGTCATTTTACTAGCCATATCAAGGATAATTTCTACAAATTGATTGGCTATCTAGTGGATTGGAAGCTGAGGAAAAAGCCTAGTCATGGAAATGGTAATTTTAGAAGCACAACAGGTCATTCTAACTCTGGTAATAATGCAAGGCATGGATATGGTATTCATAGTAATGCAAGTCAAGGTGGATTTGGGGGACAACTTACTGCAAAAAATATCTCTGGTGGAACTAATCATACTCAGTTGGCATCAAGTAGTCATGAAGCCAATAATGTTTTGTTTGTAATAGGGTAGTCATTTACTGAAGAAGAATACAGAAAGATTCTAAGCATGTCGAATAAGAATATGAAAGAGACTAAATAGGGTTTTAGCATGTTTTGAGCTATGAATCTAAGATCAATTGTTATATCTGATGAATGGTTTTGATGTATATTGCTTGAGGGTGTTACCAATTGCCACACAGGAAAGTAAATAGGTAGTGAGATATCTCACGACTTATGAGAAGTTGAAAAGTTTTCATGCTTGCCTAAATCATAGAAAGATCAAGTGCACTTACATGCAGGAGCTAAGGTAGAAATTACACATATTGGTGAAGCTTAAATTTTTTAGAATGAAGTTGTGAAGAATGTCTTATTTGTACTAGACATCAAGTTCAACTTGGTGCCAGTGTCAAATATCACAAGGGAATTATCATGTTTTGTATCTTTTTATCCTGATTTTTGTGTACTTTAGGACCTCTTTACTGGCAGGGTGAAAGGGGATTGGTATAGAGGATGGTGGACTATATGTATTTAGAAGTAAGTTTTGAATAAAGAAGCTGAAGGAGGACAACAATAATTCAAGAAGGATAGTTGCAAACATAGTAATAGTAGTGTCAAAGCTATGGCATTCCATACTTGGGCATCCTTTCTCTCAAATTTTAAGTGATCTAGGCTTGCTGCAGAGTAGTGGTGATAGTGAGGCACTAAATAGATGGCTTGTTTGTCCATTAGCCAAGCAAACTAGACTCTCATTTCCTGTTAGTATGCAGAGCATTTAAGGTGTTTGATAATGTTCGCATGGACCTTTAGAGGCCATACAGGACTCCAACTCTAGATTAAAAAAATATTATTTTCTAACAATTGTGGATGACTATAGTAGATTGTATGGATCTGTATGTTGCAATTGAAGTCTAAAACTATTATTGGTATTAAGAGTTTTATGTTAATGATCAATAATCAATTTGGTTCTCATATTAAGGTAGTGAGGTCAGATAATGCAGAGAATTTTTTAATCCCCAATACACTGAATTATTCTAGTACTTAGGCATATTGTATCATAGTAGTTTCCCTCACACACCAAAACATAATGGCATAGTGGAAAGAAAGCATAGACATATTTCTAATATTGCAAGAGCCATCATGTTTCAAGCTCACATACCAATCAGCTTCTGGAGATATTGTATGGAAGCTACTGTCTTCTTGATGAATAGATTGCCTTCGTCAATCACTGACTAAAAGAGTCCCTATGAGATATTATTTTCAAAGAATCCTATGTTGTCACACATAAGAGTCATTGGCTATTTTTTCCATGCCTCGACACCATTGAAGGGGGATAAATTTTCAGTAAGAGTTATTCTTATTGTATTACTGTCATAACATGACCTTTTAGATCATGATGGTGCCTGTTAGATCCCACCTACAGGAAAGCCAACCCAAAACCCTTGGCACCTATCCTAATACATAAGTATAAGAATAGCTACAGACATACAAAAGAAGCCAATAACAACCTATCCCAGGACTTCAGAGTCACCTCTACAGAGCAACTATAGACTCAAAATAAAATAGATATATCTGAAAACATAACCAGGATAGCAATCTACACATACAAATCCAAACTACATATACAAGACCAGCGTTTGAACACAAAAGATGATCGTTAAAACAAAAGGAGACTGCAGACTATATAGAGCTGTCGATGCTCACTAATGTCTCCTGATTCTTCAGAAAAATCCTAACTCATGGACTATGGCTAGTACATGGACCTGCACTATGGTAAGATGTAGAAATGTAAGGGTGAGTATTGGTAGAAGGCACCCAGTAGGCATCATCGACCGACCGAGTAAAGTACTGTAAATATAGAAGCAACAAATATAGAGAACTACAGCAAGTATAGCAAATCAGAACACTGATCAAGGAGTGAGCTTGTTTGGAAAATAACTGAAACACAACAGAACCAACCTAAGTGGTACGTAATGATACTAACTGATGAAAGACGAGTAGACCCAACCTACAAATGTCACTGGATTGAGACATAGTGTTGTACATATGTCAAAGACCCTCGTAGTTATTCCTGTATGTTGACTAGGCCACCTAAGCCAAGAAAGTAACGCACACATAATCTAATTGATAGAATCACCATAGAACTCATAAAACCACCACAAACCTAACTCTCAATATCACATGATCCAGGGGTCAGCTGTACGTGGGCGTAAGGCCCTATTGTCTAAGCCTAGATGCCCCCTAAGCCCCTATTAGCCTAGAAAGTACACCCATGCAAAATCAGGAGTGTATAGTTGTATGGATCCACAGGTAATCAACTGGGTCCTTGACACATCAAATTAAAGTACTTTGAATTATCTTTCCAATGCACTTGGTTTCACCTCAATTTGTGTTCGGATGAAGAAGTTATGCCCGTTTTCCTAATACCCTCCTATGTAGTGTTGCCACACAGGAAAGTAAATAGGTAGTGAGATATCTCACGACTTATGAGACTGCCCTTGAGCCTAAGATGACCACCTTTTGGCCATATCTTGTGCTACAAACAGCCACGCGAACAGTATGGTATGCTACGGGCCATGAGGCTTTCGGAGTGAAATTTTTTCTAACTTTTGAGTCAAGTTTCAATTTCCAGAAATTTCGCTAAGTGTGGGTTCATGGGCTAGTTCACGGACCGTGTAATACAACATGGATTGTTTACCCTCCAGTCTTCCGGTAAATTTTTACTCTGATTTATTATTGGCATTTTCATAAATTCAGTTATTTCTATTGGTCTTTTGGGAGTTCCTATGCTATTCTAAGGTCATATAAAGACCTAAAATCTATTACAAACATTCAAAAAATCAATCTTCATATTTTAAAACCTCTCAAAAGCTTTCCACAAAAGAACTCTTGGAGATTTCAAAATTTGAGCTTAGGAACTCACCTCTTCTTCAAAATTCTTTAGGGTTTCTTCATCTTTGTGATGGTATGTGGGTTTGATCCTTGATTTCCTTCTAATGAAGGAGACCCAAATTATTTTAAAATAATTTTATGAATTTCTAGTTTATATTAAATCTGAGTTTTGAATATTATGAATCCTAAAATTCTATTTACGCATGGGTAGTGTCTATTGATGATTTTAATTTGATTTAAACTATTATATGAAGATTTATTTTGATTTTATGGAAATATAAGTATGCATGTCACCTTGAAGGCTTGTTTATGCTTGGGTGACTATATTATGATTTTAAGAATGTGGATTTAATTATGTTTACACTTGAATTTCTTATTGTATTATTGATTTTAGATTGAATCTTAATTACCCATGTCATTCTCTCATGATTCATAGAATATGCATTTATGTACATGGATTATTATGAAAATTATGAAGTGGGTTAAGCCCAATTTTATTATATGATATGATTTTGACAGGATATTGGTTATGACAATATAATGATAACATATATGTCTATTTATTATGACTTTTTGAGCATTATGGGTGCTTATACCATTTTGTATATGAACGGGCTATTCCTATGCTTGAGTATTATGACTATGAAATTATGGTTTTGGCATTTGAGCGTAAGTATGAACTATTATAAAAGATGTTTGGCTTTTAAGCCTAATTGTGCATTGGAATGTTTTGGGAAAGACTTGTATCTCTTTGAAAGCATGTATAACTACTTATATTATAAGTATTCTTGTGGGATGATGACTTATCACCGATGGAAGGAGGGCTCTCTCTCTTTCCTTGAGCTATGTGTCTGGTATAGGTTTTCTTTTTAAAATGGGTGGTGTTCTCGTATGGAAAGATGCCTCTGAAATGGGTGGTATTCCTATAAGGAGAAGATGTAATATGATATGATTTGCTATATGTGAAAATTCTATCTGAAATGGGGGTGCTTGTGAGGATGGTTACTTTATACGAAATGGGTGGTGTTCCCGTAAGGTGAAGTATGGTTTATCCTTGGCAAGTAGTCCATCTCTTTACTGATGAGGGGATCTCATCGGGATACCAAGTAATAGCTCACTTAGTCTTACATATGTCAGTTGAGGCGAATAAGGTAGCAAATGATCTTAGCAGGTTATCTATGGGAAGTGTAGCTCATGTTGAGGAAAGGTGAAATGACCCCAAAAAGAGCCCAAAAATGTGCCTCGGAAGAGCCCGAAATCATAACTTCCATATATCTCAAAATTTATACATTATTTCAAAAATTCAACTTCATATTCTTGTTCAGGGAACAAATTGAGTGGGAAATGGATCTAACCCTTATTTTAGAGCAAATGAATCACAATTTCATTTTTCAAAGAATCAAATTCCAATGAGTGGTTCGCGATATTGGCGCGACATGCCACAGTGTTATTTCTTGCCAGTTTTGTTGAGTTAGTTCAAGGCCTTTGGGTCATAGGCTTAAGCTTTTTCAATGCATGAAAATTCCTATACTTAGCCTTATTTCACCCTCATATCATTCAACACATTCCCAAATACACTCTCAAACACTTAGACAATATCTCATCTCCAAATTTGAAGTCCCAAAACTCATCCAGATTCTAAGGTTCTCATTCAAACTTTAAGTCTCCATCTCCAATCTTCTTCAAAGGTTTTCCAAGGTCAAGGTATATGGGTTTCTTTCATGGGTTCCTTTCGCCGATGATGCTCAACCTTCTTTTTACCTAAATTTGCATGATTTAAAGTTGATTCACTCATGGGTCTTATCTATAATGAATTTCACTGCACACTATTTTTGGGTCTCATAAAAGTATGGTTGTTTTAGCATGTTTTGAGCTATGAATCTAAGATCAATTGTTATATCTGATGAATGGTTTTGATGTATATTGCTTGAGGGTGTTACCAAGTCTCTATTGATGTATTTACGGTCAATTTTCTTGCATGATTTCAACTCTTGAATTTCAAGGTTTTACACTGGCACTATGCACCCGCGAAATATTTGATAAAATGTCCAGTTTAAGGTTCTTGAGTTATTGATGGTCTATTGCATAGCGTATGACTCAAGTGACTTATGGTGATGAAAGGAATATATATATATATGTCTGTTTAAATCATGTAAAGCACCTATGGCATTGCAAGTGAATTGTTGGGCTCTCATGTTGTTATGTTCTTAGGAATTGTTGATGAGTTTATTGAGCCCTTATATAAAGGTTTATGCTCTTGTGAATTTGGAAACCTACTAGAAGGGGTTGTGAACTATGTTTTATGCCTTACCCTCTAGTACAATGCTGATTTCTACATGTAGGGTTATGAACTATGTTCTCTACCTTACCCTCATGTATGAATCAATACTACTCACCTACTCATATCTACATGAAAGGGTTATGAACTATGTTGTACTACTTGCCCTCGTGTATGATTTAAGGTTATGCAAGATACTCATATGAAGGGGTTATGAACTATGTGGTATGCGTCACCCTCATATGAGATTCAATACAATGTATTATCTCATGCTCATATGTAGGGGTTATGACCTATGCTACCTTCTATCCTTATGCGCTATTCACTTACTCATATCTATATGAAGGGGTTATGAACTATGTTGTACTCCTTATCCTCGTGTATAATTTAAGGTTATGCAATGTACTCATATGTAGTGGCTATGAACTATGCTATCTTTTTACCCTCATGTACTACCCATTACCTACTATAAGAGGTTATGACCTATGGTATATCCCTCACCCTCTAGTATAAGGCATTTGGATGACCTAATCATGTCACCTTATTCTGTTAAACAAGTTATGAAAGTGTTATTATTTTCAAGCATGTTTTATTTCAAACACCATGCATACATGCCATATTTCTATTATTCTATCTATTACTCATGATTATGGATTTTGATTATGTGCCTATCTCTCATTGCATTGCATCCCACATACATAGTGCATTCAAACGTACTAACGCATACTCTATGCCTACATAATATCACCATGTAGGAACCAGAGCAACTACTAATTCTCCTCCACGTGGCTAGACAGATTGTTCCAGATAGCTTTTGGTGAGTCCTTATATCTGGGGAAAATATCTACCTTCTCTCATGCTTATTTATAGATTATATCTTGTTCATTTGGATTACCTATTGTCGGGGTGAGCTCGGTTGCTTGTCTTGGCCCCCGCTAAGTTCTATGTATAGAGGTGTTGTTGGATAAGTAAGTAATGATGCTATAAGCTTGACTCTGTTGACTCTCTTGATGTTTTATGAAATGAAGGTTTCACCTTAGTCCCTATGCCTTTATTTCTACTCTTTTATTATTCTTTAATTGCTTCCATGACTAAAGACGTGTAATGATATGTTAAGATGCTTGCTTGGGGTTGCTTCGAGGTCCCCATGCACTATCAAATCTTTACCCTAGTTTGGATTATGACAAACTTAGTATCAGAGCAATAGGTTGTTAAATCCTCGGCGTCCAACGCACTGCATCAATTAGAGTCTTATTCATAGTTGTGTTGTGCACCACAACTATGAGTGAGGCTGTGAGACATTTTAGGAAATATTTCCATTCTTCATGTTATAAGTCGTGCTATAGACTGGAGGTAAGTTTTTTCCCTTAACGATTGTTCTATGCTATGCTAGATCATTCCTAATATGAGAGGAAGAAGAGCTCTTAAACCTAAAGGATGATCGGCCTACCCCTCTCCTCAAGCTCTTCAAGGTGGAGGGGCTACCGAGATTGAGTTTTAGATTACTATAACCGTGTTGTCCAAGGCCATGATCGCTCAACTCAACCGATCAGTGGGTGACCTTGAGAGTTCAGAAAGTAAGTGTAGAGATGGAAAGGACAAGAGGGTCCATTTCAAAGGAAAGTTCCAAAGCCTCAAGGATACAGATGATTCTATGTGTCCAACATGTGGTAAAGTTCATAGATGCCCATGTTTTAAAGGCATTAATGCATGTTTCTGTTATTGTGAATAGGGGCATAAGAGAAATGATTTCCTGGTAACCCCAATAGGGTGGGGGGAAGAAGAAGTGTTCAATATGAAGACATCAATGGTGGGATGACTAATCCCAAGTTCCAAAAGTATGGGAAGGGCCATGGTAGCCTATATTTGAAGAAGTCTAATGCTTGCTTTGGTGGTGGTTGATTTGAGCACAAGGTTAGTGGTTGTCCCCATGCTCAACCCAAAGGTAGATATAATCCTCTAGGCCAAGGTGCCAATGTAGGCTAAGGAGGGGGTGATGAGATACCCGATGTTGCAACTAGTAAGTTGAGGTTTCCTTTAACTTGGATGTGCATGCATTGATGGGTCCTGTGTGTCACTATTTGTTTCTTTGTTCTTTTTGGCTGTTAGTGGACTTTTTGTGTGCGTCCCATGTTGCTATGTAAATCTTTTAGTATCTACCTCTTTCTTGAATCTATTATTGCTAGAAGATTCCTAAGTGTTGTTCCGTGGTCATGTTGCATCTAGGTCTTTCCTTGTGATTTTGTTGGATTTGATGTTGTGAGTTTTGAGATCAAATAAGGAACAGATTAGTTGCATGCATATGTCAAGACCCAAGATGTGACCGGTGAATGGGGAACTCGAAGGAACCCCAAACATGCCTCATAGTATATCATTATGTATCCCTTATTACAGAAGCAATTAGAACGACAATAAGAGATAAATGTGAACAAGGGGAAATTAAGACTAAGGATAAACTTCCATATCACAAAAAGCAAGAGTCAATAGAGTCAAGCTCATATCATAGATATGTAATATGTTAGACAATACCTCTCCTACATAGATAAGAGCAAGGGCCAAGACAAGCAATTGGGCTCACCCTCATAGTCAACACATAAGTCAAAGTGAGAAAGTCTTAATACATAGCAAGAGATCATAAGTAACATCCCATGAATGGAGGACTCACCAACAAGCTTGATAGAAGTTTTACTAGCCACGTGGAGGAGGATGATCTAGTGGCACACTAGTTCCTACATGCTGACATCATATAGGCATAGAGTATGTGTTAGTACGTTTGAATGTACTAAGTATGTAGGATGCAATGCAACAAGAGGTAGACGTCATAGGCAAAATGCATAATCATAAGCAATGAATAACATACTAAAAATATGGCATGTATGAATGATTGTTGAAGTAAAACCATACTTATATAGATTATAATACAAGGTTAAGGAGTGACCATTATAGTGCAAGCCAAGGCCTACCACCCCCTTCGATAGGCGCATAACATAAGGACCCCTTCGTGAGGTTGATGGAGTACAAACCCCCCACTGAGGTTGATAGAGTACAAATCCCCATCAAGGTTAATAGAGAACAAACTCCCTATCAAGGTTGATGAGACTAACCCCCAACAAGTTTACCCAGGCATACCACCCCCGATCTAGGCGACCAAGTTACCAACCCCTCGATAAATTACCCAGGCTACAACCCCCCGTGCTAGGCTTGGTCATCCACAACATTATATAGATATAATATCATATATATAGACATTTGTTTCATCATCGTACACATACATTTCTTTTCAGCATCATCCCATCATCATTTCATCATCATCTCATCATAATATAGTCATTCCATTAATAAGATATACATTGGACCTTCAATTCCTCAAGAATCCATAACCGGACATTTGATCAAATACTTAGAGGGTGTGTAATTCTAGTGTAAAACTATGCAATTCAATAGTTAAATCATACGAGAAAAATTAGTGTAAAGCCATCAATAGATACTTGGTAACACCCTCAAACAATATACATCAAGACCCTTAATCAATTCTTATTATAGACCTTAGATTCATAGCTCCAAACAAAGTAAAACAATCACAATTTCATAAACCTATCATAGTACGCAGTGAATTTCATAATGAATAAGATCCATGAATAAATCAACTTTAAATCATACAATTTTGAGTAAAAGAGCTTGGGTATCATGGGTGAAGGGAACCCATGAAAAACAACCCACATACCTTAGCTTTGGAGATGAAATTGATAAAGATTGGAGTTGGAGACTTGAAGCTTGAGAGGAAATTCATAGATCCGGAGAGGGTTTTGAGACTTGAGTTTAGGAGCAAAATATTTGGCTAAGTTTGAGTTTAAGAGTAAAATATTTGGCTAAGTGTTTGAATGAGTATTGGGGAATGTCTAGAATGATATGAGGGTGAAAAGTGGTTAAGCCTAGGAATTTTCACGTTTGGGAACACATAGACCCAAGACTTAAAAGTCTTGGACTGAAGTCACAACTGACCAAAAATTTACACTAGTGCGCATCCTTGGCTCGTCATGCAAGGGGCGAGAAAAGCTCTGTGGAATTTGCATTTTGGGAATTTTGAATTTTGATATGATTGCTCTAAAATCAGGGTTAGACTTGTTACCCCCTAATTTTGACCCCTCAAATTAGAATATGAAGTCGAATTTTTGACATCACACATGGATTTTGAGATATATGGAAATTACAATTCTGGGCACTTCCGAGGCACATTTTTGGGTACTTCTTGGGGTCGTTTCAATATCTCCCCCTTGGGAAAGTTCATCACTGAATGTCAAAGAGATGTATATGAGATGCAAAACTATGACAATTTCAACCCATATAGATATGTAAGAATGCAATTAAACATCATTTCAAAAACATCATCATAAGTGTAAAATCATCATGAACTTAGTCAATTTAAACATGAACATATGTAATGAATGAGGGCTAAGCTTAAGACTTGAGATCATATAAAGCACTCAGATCAGTACCTTAGGCTTGAGTGGAGTGGAAAATGTAAGGATATCTCTTTTGCATCTCCACTTCAACCTCTCAAGTAGCACTTTCAACTTGTTGATTCCTCCAAGGACCTTAACGGAAGGGACCTCTTTGTTTCTCAATCTCTTCACTTGCCCATCTAAGATCTGAACCGAAACCTCTTCATAGGTCATATTATCTTAAACAACACCCACAACATCAAAAGGTATAATAGTATTCGAATAACCACACATTTCCTCAACATAGACATATGAAACACAAGATGAACCAAATCCATTTCTCTAGGTAAGTCCAACTCATAAGCTACCTTGCCAACCCTTCTCATCATCCTATAAGGACCCAAAAATCTTGAGCTCAACTTGCCCTTATTCCTAAAATGGACCACACTCTTGATTGGTGACACCTTAAAGTACATGGAATCAACAACCTTAAACTCAAGATCCCTTCTCCTTATGTCGACATAAGACTTTTGATGACCTTGGGTCGTCTTTAACTTTTCTCTAATCATTATAAACTTTTAAAGAGCCTACAAAAAGATATATGGTCCTAACAATGCCACCTCACTAATCTCAAACTACCCCACTGGTGATTTACACCTTCTACCATAGAGAGCGGCAAAAGTAGCCATATCAATGCTAGAATGATAGCTATTGTTGTAGGCAAACTCAATCAATGGAAGATGATCGTCCTAACTACCTTTAATCTCCAACACACATGCTCTAAGCATATCCTCAAGGTTTTTTATGGTTCTTTTGGATTGGCCATCTGTTTGAGGGTGGATGGAGATAGATAGCTTAACTCTAATACCAAGACCCATTTGAATGGACCTCCAAAAGTGTGAAGTGAATTGTGCCCCATGATCTGATATGATGAACAAAGGAACCCATGCAGCCTTACTAAGTTATGGATGTACAACCTTACATAATCTTCAGCCCCAAATGTGGTCTTAATCGGTAGAGTGAGCCAATTTTGTCATCTATCAACCACAACCCAAATAGAATCAAAACCCTTTCTAGTCTTGGGCAACCCAACCACAAAAATGATATTTATCTCTCCCCATTTCAAAGTAGCAACCTCAATGTCTTAGGTTAGGCCACCTGTCCTTTGATGTTCGTCTTTGATTTGTTGACAAGTATGACAACCGAAAATGAATTTGTCAATGTCCCTCTTCCTGCCTCCCCACCAGTACACATCCCTCAAGTCTCTATGCATTTTGGTGGAATGGGGGTGGATAGAATAAGAAGAGTTATAGACCTTATAAAGGATCTTTTCTATCAAACAATCAACACATGGTACACACAACCTACCTTGGTACCTAAGGGCACCATCTCCCCCTTGGGAGAAAACCTCTACCTTGCCCTCTTTCACTAAGGCCTTCAATTCTAACAAGGAGTGATCAAGGTGTTGTTTTGCCATCACCTTATCAACCAAATAAAACTTAGAACCATTATCAATAACAACACCACTTCTAACAAGGAGGGATCAAGGTCTTGTTTTGCCATCACCTCATCAACAAAAGAAGACTTGGAACTATCAACAATAGCTACACCATAATTACCATCCTCTTCTAACCTAACTCCCAATCTAGCCAACCGATGCACCTCCCTAGCCATTTCCTTATTTCCACTATCAACATGTGCTAGGCTACCAATGGACCCCCTACTCAAAGCATCCGCCACCATATTTGCCTTACCGAGATGATAATGCACACTCATGTCATAGTCCTTAAGAAGTTCTTACCATCTCCATTGCCTTAAGTTGAGATCCTTTTGAGTAAAGAAATATTGGAGGCTCTTATGATTGGTGAACACATTAACATGGACCCCATACAAGTAGTGACGCCAAATCTTTAATGCAAACACAGCAGCAGCTAACTCTAGATCATAGGTAGGGTAGTTCCTTTCATGTACTTTGAGTTGCCTAGAAGCATAAGCTATGACCTTACCATTTTGCATCAACACACAACCCAAATTAACCCAGGAAGCATCACAATACACCACAAATCCCTTAAGCCCATCTGGTAGTGACAATATAGGAGCGGACACAAGCTTGTGTTTCAATGTTTGGAAACTCCTTTCACATTCATCAGACCATACAAACTTGGCCTTCTTTTGAGTCAATTTTGTTAGAAGGGAAACAGAAAAAGAGAACCCATTCACAAATATTTAGTAAAAGCCTGCTAAGCCCAAGAATCTCCTAATGTCTGACAAGGTCAATGGTCTAGGCCAATTCCTAATCACATCAGTTTTCTTAGGATCCACTTTTATACCATCCCCCCACACCACATAACCCAATAATGCAACCTCCTTCAACTAAAATTCACACTTGTCATCGGTCTTTTTTTGATCCACCTTAATACTATCCCCCGACACCACATGTCCTAGGAAGGCAACCTCACTCAAGCAAAATTCATACTTTTCATATTTAGTATACAATTTCTCCTCTCTCAATCTTTGTAACACAACCCTCAAATAAGCCCTATGGTCTTCCCCACCACGAGAATATATCAAAATGTTATCAATAAAGACCACAACAAAGGAATCAAGGAAGGGTTTAAAGACCCAATTCATTAGGTCCATAAAGATAGCTGATGCATTGGTCGTCCCAAAAGACATCAACACAAATTTGTAATGCCCATACCTAGTCCGGAAGGCTTTCTTGGGAATATCACACTCCCTCACTTTCACTTGATGATACCTGGACTGAAGATCAATCTTAGAGAAATGGCTAGCCCTGCAATTGGTCAAATCCTTGAAAAAGGATACCTATTCTTGATGGTGGCCCTATTGAGTTACAAGTAGCTAATACACATCCTAAGGGACCCATCCTTCTTTTTCACAAACAACACTGGAGCACCCCAAGGTGATTGGCTAGGTCTAATAAATCCTTTCTCCAACAAATCCCTCAATTGTTCCTTCAAATCCTTCAACTCCGCTTGGGCCATACGATAAGGGGGAATAAAAATGGGTTGAGCATCGGGGAGGAGGTCGATGCCAAAGTCTATTTCCCTTTTGGGAGGAACACCAGGAAGGTCATTTGGGAAGACATCAAGAAACACATTTAAAATCGAAACCAACTATATGGGAAGGACTTTGGACTCCACATCCCTAACCCTCACAAGATGGTAAAGGCACCCCTTAAAGATCAACTTATGGTCTTTAATGTAGGAGAAGATACTACCCTTGACCACCACATCTTGACTCTCCCACTCAATGATAGGTTTATTTAGAAATTGGAATTTGACCCTACAAGTTCTACAATCAATAGAAGTATAGTAGGCATGCAACTAATTCATCCCAAGAATGACATCAAAATCAACCATGTCTAACTCAACAAGATCACAAGGCAACAATCTATGCAAGATGCAAATAAGACAACTTTTATGAAGTTTTCTTGCAACAATGGATGCACCAGTAGGAGTAGATACTTCACATGACTCATACAATTATTTGGGTTTAACATGGAATCTTTTGGCAACAAATGGGGTAGTAAAAGAGAGAGTCGCACTTAGATCAATCAATGTATACATATCAAAGTCAAAGATTTTCAACATATCGATAACAACATCGGGGACTTCATCAATCTCTTGCCTCCCATGCAAAGCATAGAATCGATTGGGCCTTAGGGAACTATCTTATCGGTCACCTCTCCCTAAATGACTGCATTAGCCCTTTGTGGACAAACGTCCTTTCCCTTATTATGGTTTCAAAGGGAATCTATCCCCTTATGCCCCATTTCCCCATAACCATAACAAGTATCGGTATTCCTAAAACATGGGCCACCATGACCCTTACCACACTTCGAATACACATCAATAGGAGTAACACCCCTTACACCTTGGGCCCTCTGAAGATCATTTTCAACCCTCTTATCAAATGCATGAGTAGGCCTTTGGCCTTGATAGAACCAGCCACTCCTTTAGAACTTACCCTTAAAATGGTCCCTCTTGGCCTCATGCCCCCTTCTCTTCCTCAATTTCTCCTCTTCCATTTGTTTGGAATAGGTAATCAAACATGACAACTCCATGTCACAAATCAACATAGCGGACTGGCATTCTTCACTAACCAAGTCAGAGAGACCCATGACAAATTTGTTCATTCTCAACCTTGCGTCGGCAATCAAGTATGGGGCAAACTTTGAAAGTTAGGTGAACTTGAGGGCACACTCCCTCACAATCATGGACCCTCATATCAAATTCATAAATTCCACCAACTTAGCTTCCCTAAGTTCAAGGGGGAAGAACCGATTAAGGAAGGCCACTTGAACTCCTTCCAAAGCACCATATAGTTGACTCCTTTTTCCTCCTTCCATTGGTTGTACCATAAATTGTGCTATCCCTTTGAGTTGGTAGGCCGCCAACCCTTCTTATCCTTCGACCTCACACCTATGATGGACAAAATTTTGTAGACCTCAACAATGAACTCTTGGGGGTCCTCACTCACCTTTTACCCATGGAATTCTAAGGAATTCATTCTAATAAAGTCTATTACCCGAGAGCCCAGTGTAGAAGCATGATGGGCTTGGGCCCCTTAGTTGGCTTTATTAGCCACCACTTGTACAAGCAAGGTGAGAGCATCTGTAAGGTCTCCATTAGTTGGTTTCTCCTCGGGCATGCAGGCTCGTCTTCCCATCGTATTAGGCATGATCTAGCATAATAAAGAACAACTATTAGGGGGAAAGCTTAGTTCAACTTCTTCCTCTTGGGATAGGCATAATCTAGCATAGCAAAGAACATTCATTAGGGGATAGGATTACCTTAAATTCTATAGTATGACGTAGATCTAGAAGAAGGGAAACATTTCCTAAAATGTCTCATAGCCTCTTACTCATAGTTGTGGTGCACACCACAACCATGAATAAGACTCTAATCAATGCAGTATTTTAGACTCCGAGGATATAACAACCTAGTGCTCTGATACCACCTTTGTCACGACCCAACTCAAGGGGATAGACGTGATCGGCGAATGGTGAATCTGAAGGAACCTCAAATAAGCCTCATAGCATATCATTACATATCCTTGGTCGCAGAAGCAATTAGAATGACAATAAGAGCTAAATTTAAACAAGAGGGAATTGGGACTAAGGATAAACTTCCATATCATAAACATCATGGGTCAATAGAGTCAAGCTCATAGCATTGATACATAATATATTTGACAACAACTCTACTACATAGATAAGAACGGGGCCAAGACAAGTAACCGGGCTCACCCTCATAGTCAATACATATGTGAAATAGAGAAAGTCTTAATAAATAGGAATAGATCATAAGTAATATCCCAGAATGGAGGACTCACCAACAAGCTTGTTAGAAGTCATACTAGCCACGTGGAGTAGGATTAACATGTGCCACACCAATTCCTACATAGTGACATCATGTAGGCATAGAAAATGCGTTATTACATTTGAAAGTAATATGTATATAGGATAAAATGCAACAAGAGGAAGGAATCATAGGCAAAATGCATAATCATAAGTAATGAATAACATACTAACAATATGGTATTTGTGAATAATACTTGAAATAAAACCATGCTTATACAGATTATACTATAAGTGTAAGGAGTGACCATTATAGTGCAAGCCAAGGCCTACCACCCCCTTGGATAGGTGCATGAGGTACGAACACTGTAATGAGGTTGATGGAGTACAAACCCTTCACTGAGGTTGACAGAGTACAAACCTCCCATCAAGGTTGATAGAGTACAAACCCCCATTAAGGTTGATGGGTACCAACACCCAACAAGGTTACCCATGCCTACCACCCCCGAGCTAGGAGAGCAAGGTACCAACCCCTAGATAGGTTACTCGGGCCTACAACCCCCCAATCCAGGCTTGGTCATCCCCAACACTATATAGAGATAATATCATCATACACATACATTCCTTTTCATCATCATCCCATCATCCTTTCATCATCACTTCATCATCTTTTCATCATTATTTCGTCATCATTTTATCAACATATAGTCATTTAACTTAAGATATACATAGAACCTTCAATTTCTCAAGAATCCAAAATCGAACATTTTATCAAACACTTAGAGGCTGTGTAATGTAAGTGTAAAATCATGCAATTCAAGAGTGAAATTATAATAGAAAATCAGTGTAAAGCCTTAAATAAGTACTTGGTAACACCCTCAAATAATATAAACCAAGACCCTTCATCAATTTTTATCATAGACCTTAGATTCATAGCTCAAAAAATAGTCAAACAGTCACAATTTCATTAACCTAACATAGTGCCTAGTGAATTTTATAATGAATAAGACCCATGAATAAGTCAACTTTAAATCACGCAATTTTGAGTAAAAGAGCTTGGGTATCATGGGTGAAGGGAACCTATGAAAGAAACCTATATACCTTAGCTCTGGAGGTGAATTGATTAAGACTGGAGATGGAGACTTGAATCTTGAGAGGAAATCCTTAGAACCTGAGAGGGTTTTGCGACTTGAGTTTAGGAACAAAATATTTGGCTAAGTGTTTAAATGAGTATTGAGGAATGTTTAGAATGATATGAGGGTGAAAAATGGTTAAGTATAGGCATTTCCACGTTTGGGAACACTTAGGCCCAAGGCTTAAAAGACTTGGACCGAATTCAAAACAAGCCAAAAATTTACACTAGTACACCCTTGGCGTGTCACGCTAGGGATGCAAAAAGCTCTTTGGAATTTGTATTTTGGGAATTTTGAATTTTGATACGGTTGCTCTAAAGTTGGGGTTATAATATTCACCTCATAATTTTGACCTCAAAACTAAATATGAAGTCGGATTTATGATATCACGCATGGATTTTGAGATGTATGAAAATTACAATTCTGAGACTTTCGAGGCACATTTTTAAGTACTTTTGGGGGTCATTTTAGTATATTATTTCTACTTTGGTTGTACTACCTATAGAGTTAGATTCCAACTCACTATTAAAGTCATCTTTGAGTGGGAGGTCGTCAAGAGGTAGCAAAAATGGTAGGCCCAGTTCTTGTCTTAAAGAACAATTGATCTCTAAGGATTGCATGTATCGTCTTGTGAAAATTAGAGGTGTTGAACCTGAGTTTCTTATTTATCAAGTTATTTTTGGTGGTAGATGAAACCTTATGTCCTTTTCGATATATTAAATTTGGGATAGTGTCTTTTAGTTGGCTAGTGAACTAGCTATGTCTATAGGTCTCACGAATAGGGTCTTTAACCCCTAGCTTGTTATGTTT
Source organism: Solanum virginianum (assembly GCA_000787875.1). NCBI lineage: Eukaryota > Viridiplantae > Streptophyta > Magnoliopsida > Solanales > Solanaceae > Solanum > Solanum virginianum. The sequence goes on along the minus strand of DF357350.1, from coordinate 129,435 downwards.
GTGGTAGCCCTTGGTGTTGATATATTGATTTGTTTCTAGAAGTGTGGACAAGCTTGTGAATCATTTGAGGGTAATATTGTGAATTTCAAAGGAAGTGGCTTGGGTGAAGTGAGAATAGTAGGAGTGGCTTTGATGGTTCCAAATCTTCTTTGGTTGGAGAGGTCTAGTTAAGCAAGCCTTGATCCCCATCTTGATAGATTTGGATGACATGGTGAGGGATGTTAAGGTGGAGGTTTTCTCTCAAGGGGGAGATGGTGTCTTTAGATACTAAGGTAGGCTATAGGTGTTTGTGTTGATAATTTGGTTTACTTGGAAGCCCCACCCATGAAGGGTGTGGTCCCAATGGCAAGGACGAAAATTGAGTTTATGGTTTATGGGTTCTTATAGAGTATTATGGAAGATTGGTAAAGTTGCATGTGAATGGGAATTGCCTATGGATATGGATATGGTTCATCCAGTTTTTCATGTTTCTAGGTTAAAGGGATGTGTCAGTGACTCTAGCGCTATAGAACTCTTTGCAGTTGTGGACGTTGTGGATGATAAGTTGGCTTAGGAAAAAAGTCTCAGTGGGAATAATGGGATGAATTTGTAGAAAAGTTTATTAATAAGGGTGTTATGTTCGTCAAGACCCTTTAGAAGAATCATCAAGTCGATAGTGTCTCTCGGGGGGTCGGAGTAGACATAGAGAAGCAATATCCATACATCTTTCATTCTATTCAAGCTAATGATAACAAGTCAGGTCCTTTTATAATTCCAAGTCTTATGCTTCAGCCCCTATGTCATTTGCATGCATACATGTTTATGTTGACAAGTTCATGATGATTTTGACACTTATGCTAATGTTTTGAAAATGGTGTTTTATGTGTTGTTGCATTTTTGTTGTTGCTAATTTATTCTTGATTACTCTTCTTATGAACATTTGTCTAATTTTCGGGGATGAATATTTCCAAGGGGGAGATATTGAAATGACCCCAAAAAGTGCCCAAAAATGTGCCTCGAAAGTGCCCAAAATCATAACTTCCATATATCTCAAAATTTGTGTGTTATTTCAAAAATTTAACTTCATATTCTTGTTTATAGGGAAAATTGTGTTGGAAATGGCTCTAACCTTAATTTTAGAGCAAATGAATAGCAATTTTATTTTTCCAAAATTCGAATCCCAGTGAGTGATGCGCGTTATTGGCACGACATGCCACAGTTTTATTTCTTGCCAGTTTTGTTGAGCCTATCCAAGGCCTTTGGGTCTTGGCCCTGAGCCTCTCCATGCATGAAATACCTATACTTAGCCTTAGTTCACCCTCATATCATTCAAGACATTCCCAAATACTTCTCTTAAAGCACTTAGACAATATTTCATTTCCAAATTTCAAGTGCCAACACTCATCTGGATTCTAAGGTTCTAATTCAGGCTTCACGTCTCCATCTCCAATCTTCTTCAAAGATTCTCCAAAGTCAAGGTATGTGGGTTTCTTTCATGGGTTCCTTTCACCCATGATGCCCAAGCTTCTTTTTACCTAAATTTGCATGATTTAAAGTTGATTCACACATGGGTCTTATCGATTATGAATTTCACTGCATACTATGTTAGGGTCTCATGAATGTATAGTTGTTTTAGCATGTTTTGAGCTATGAATTTAAGATCTATTGTAAGATTTGATGAAGAGTTTTGATGTACGTTGCTTGACAGTGTTACTAAGTATCTATTGATGGTTTTACAATGACTTTTCTTGCATGGTTTTACACTAGCACTATACAGCCACCAAGTGTTTGAGAAAATGTCCAGTTTAAGGTTCTTAAGTAATTGATGGGCTATTGCATGGGATATGAGTCAAGTTACTTATGGTGATGAAAGGAATGTATATATGTCTATTTAAATCAAGTAAAACCCCTATGGTATTGCAAGTGAATTGTTGGGCTCTCATGTTTTTATGTTCTTTGGAATTGTAGATGAGTTATTGAGCCCTTATGTTAAGGTTTATGCTCTTGTGAATTGGGAAGCCTACTAGAATAGGTTATGAACTATGTTATATGCCTTACCCTCTAGTATAAGGACGATTTCTACATGTAAGGGTTATGAACTATATTGTATACCTTACCCTCATGTATGAATCAATACTACTCACTTACTCATATCTACATGAAGGGGTTATGAACTATATTGTATACCTTACCCTCATGTATGAATCAATACTACTCACTTACTCATATCTACATGAAGGGGTTATGAACTATGTTGTACCCCTTACCCTTCTGTATGATTTGAGGTTATGCAAGGTACTCATATGAATGGGTTATGAACTATGTTGTACACTTCACCCTCATATGCGATTCAATACTATGTATTATCTCATGCTTAGATGTAGGGATTATGACATATGCTACCTTCCACCCTCATGTGCTATGACTTATACATATCTACATGAAGGGGTTATGAACTATGTTGTACTCCTTACCCTCATGTATGATTTGAGGCTATGCAATGTACTCATATGTAGTGGTTATGAACTATGCTATCCTTTTACCCTCATGTACTATGCATTACCTACTAGAAAGGGTTATGACCTATGCTATATCTCTCACCCACTAGTACAAGGTATTTGGATGATCTAATCATGTTACCTTATTGTGTTAAACAAGTTATGAAAGTGTTATTATTTTCAAGCATGTTTTACTTCAAACACTATGCATGCATGCCATATTTCTATTATTCTATCTATTACTCATGATTATGGATTTTTATTATGTGCCTATCTCTCGTTGCATTGCATCCCACATACTTAATACATTCAAACGTACTAACACATACTCTATGCCTACATGATATTACCATATAGCAACTGGAGTCCTTATTGATTCTCCTCCATGTGGGTAGATGGATTGTTCTAGATAGCTTTCGGTAAGTCCTCATTATATATTGTATATTTTGATTACCTATTGTCATTATTATGAGTGTGAGCCTGGTTGCTTATCTTGGCCCCTACTGAGTTCCATGTTTAGAGGTGTTGTTGGACAAGTATGTAATGATGCTATAAGCTTGACTCACTTGACTCTCTTGATGTATTATGAAATGAAGGTTTCCTGTTAGTCCCTATGCCCTTATTTCTACTCTTTATTGTTCTTTAATCGCTTCTGCGACCAAGGATGTATAATAATATGTTAAGAGGCTTGTTTAAGGTTCCTTCGGGGTCCCCGTGCACCATGTCACATCTAGGCCCTAGTTTGGGTCATGACAAAGGGAAAGGAGAGTTAGTTTAAGGTGTTTACTGTTTGGCAAGATTGGGTGGTAGGATGGCCGACTCTAATGATGATGGTATCCATTTTCACAATGGGGCCAAATCGTTCGTGGTTGTTGATATTAAGGTGAAGCAAGACGTACACCCATTATTTGCATTGTTGAAGAGGTTGGTTTTCGAAAATAAGATGGAGGTTTTGCTCACAAAGGGGAAATGGTGTAACTCGGTACCAAGATCGATTATATGATTAGGACATTGATGGTCATGAGGATATGATCATGAGTAAAGCCCATAAGTCTTATTATTCTATTTACCCAAGATCTACTAACAAGTATTAAGGTTTGAGAGAAATGTATTGGTCACATGGTATGAGGATTAATGTAATCAAGTTTGTATCCGAACAGTCTAATTGTCAACAAATGAAGGTAGAACAGCAAAGACCCGATGGTTTGGCTCAAGATATTGAAATTTCTACTTGGAAATGGGAAGAGGCAAACATGGATTTTGTAATTAGGTTTGCCTAGGACCCCAAGGCAATTTGATTCATTTTGGGGTATTGTCGATCGGATGACTAAGTCAGCTCACTTCCTATCAGTTGAGACTACTCTAAATGCTAGGAATAATGTCAAGTTTTGTAATTTGGAGTTAGGTGACTAGATCGTATGCCTACTTGTATTATATTGGATTGTGATACCCGACTTACTTCTTACTTTTGGAAATCATCTCAAAAAAGGGCTTATTACTAGGGTAAAGTGAACCACTATTTTTCACCATCAATCCACTAGGCAAGCCAACAACACAATTCAAACTTTGGAGGACATGACGAGGTCTTATGTGCTAGAACTCAAGGTTAATTGGAGTGATCATCGACCACCTATTTTGTTGCCTTACAATAATAGCTTTCATGTTAGCATTGGTGTGGCACCATTTGGGGCTTTGTGTGGTAGAAGATGTAGGTCTTTGGTGGAATGGTTTGAGTTAGATGATATGACTTCTTATCTCAAGGTCGAGATTTAGTGTTGGAGGGTATGGAAAGAGTGGGATTAGTTAGGAAAAAGTTGTAGATGGTTGGAAGTCGTCCCAAGGTTTTGTTTGGACATTAGAAAAAGGGATTATAGGTCTTGTATTGGTGATTGGGTATATGTGAAGACCTCACCTAGGAAGGGTGTGATATGTTTTGGAAAGCAAGGCAAGTTAAGTTCTCGGTATATAAGTTCTTATGAGGTCTTTTGAGCGGATTGGGAATGTGACTCATAGGATAGAATTGCTTTCGAATTTGAGTTCTACTCACTGGTTCTTCATATATCTATGTTGAGAAAATCAGTGGGTGATCATAGAACTGTTATGACTTTGGATGAGGTGGAGTACTTATCTTATGAGAAAATGTTGGTGGAAATTTTTTGGGTAGGCAAGTGAAGCGGCTTTATTAGAAGGAGGTGGCTTTGGTTAGGTGTATTGGAGAAATCAACTTGTGGAAAGTGCTATGTGGGATGTGGGATCAAGTATGACGTGATGATATCTCTATACTTTCCTATCTACTAAAGCCTATGATTTTAGGTTTTTCTAATTCTCAATGGTCCTAATTCTTTCACTCTTGAGTATCATTACATGATATGGATATATGTGCATGAAAATGATTTATTTCCATGATGTTTAAAATGATTTGAACATGTTTTTATATGAGTTTTAATGGCTTCATGATTTTCAAATGATGAACTATGTATGGTATCTTGTACTTGAAATTTTCATGTTCTAACTCGGGCCTTTCAAGCCTTGTTCTTCCACATTTGAGGATGAATATTTCCAAGGGGGAGATGATGTAAGGACCCAGATTTTATATAGCTTTGGTGATGATTGATATTTGATTTCGAGTAGTTTTAGGCCAAAATGACACCTTATGGGACCTCCAAGCTCGATCTAAGTTCACTTC
>DF357350.1:92662-124229 GCA_000787875.1 Solanum virginianum | reverse complement strand
AAATGACACCTCATGGGACCTCCAAGCTCGATCTAAGTTCACTTCCAAGCCTTCAATTCAAGATTATTTATGTTGTTTAAGGCCATCATGGGTCCACTAAATCAAGCCAAGTTCAAAGGAATTTCCATGGGCTAAGTTTTTCATATGTACCGATAGAAGGGTCAACTTTAAATGGGCTTATCTCATAGCTCAAAATATATTGGGTGACCCCTGACTATCAAATTAAAGCTAATTGAATTATCTTTCTAATGTACTTATTTTCACATCATTTCGAGTTTGGATGAAGAACTTATGCCCGTTTTGGTAAGACCCTCCTGTGCAGGGTTGCCACACGGGCAAGTAAACGGGCAGTGAGATATCTCACAACTCGTGAGACCGCCCTTGAGCCTGAGATGATCACTTTGTGTTCAAGTCTAGTGCTATGAATTGTGTGGTGTAGGATAGGCCGTAAGGTCCTCCGTGAGGCTTCCAGAGTGAAATTTTTTATAAGTATTAAGCCAAGTTCTAATTTTCAGAAATTTTGGTAAATGTGGGTTCACGGGCAAGTTCACGGACCATGTGATGCCACATGGACCGTTTACCCTCCAATCAAACAACTTCCAATAAATTTTTACTCCAATTTATTAATGGCATTTTCATAAATTCGGTTATTTCTATTGGTCTTTCGGGAATTCCTATGCTATTCGAAGGTCATCTAAAGACCTAAAACCTATTTCAAACATTCAAAAAAGCTCTCTTCATATTTTAAGAAATCTCAAAAGCTTTCGACAAAAGAACTCTTGGAGATTTCAACATTTGAGCTAGGGAACTCAACTCTTCTTCAAAATTCTCTAGGTTTCTTCATCTTACAGAAGGTATGTGGGTGTTATCTTCAATTTCCTTCTAATCAAGGAGACCCAAATTATTTTCAAGTAAATTTATGAATTTCTAGCTTATCTTAAATCGGGGTTTTGAATATTATGAATCCTAAAATTCTATTTACGCATAGGTAGTGTTTATTGTTAATTATCATGTGATTTAAATTATTATATGAAAATTTACTTTGAGTACATGGAATTACAAGTATGCATGTCCTATATTACGATATTAAGAATATGTATTTAATTATGTCTACACTTGAATTTCTTATTATATTATTGATTTTAGATTGAATCTTAATTACCCATGTCATTCTGTCATGATTCATAGTATATGCATTCATGTACATGGATTATTATGCAAATTAAAAAGTGGGTTAAGCCCCATTTTGTTATATGATATGAGTCTGACAAGATATTGGTTATGACAATATTGTGATCACATATATGTCTATTCATTATGGCTCTTTGAGCATTTTGGGTGCTTGCAGCATTTTTTATATGAATGGGGTATTCCTATGCTTGAGTATTATCAATATGAAACTATGGTTTTGGAATTTGAGTATAAGTATCAACTACTATAAAAGATGTTTGGCTTTTAAGCCTAATTGTGCATTAAAATACTATGGGAAAGACTTGTATCTCTTTAAAAGCATGTATAACTATGTATACTGCAAGTATTCTTGTGGGATGATGACTTAGCATCGATAGAAGGAGGGCTCTCTCTCTTTCATTCAACTATGTTCCTATCATAGGTTTCCTTTTCAAAATGGGTAGTGTTCCCATAAGGAGAAGACGTAATATGTTATGATTTGCTATATGTGAAAATCCTATCCAAAATAGGGGTACCTATAAGGAAGGTTACTTCATACAAAATGGGTGGTGTTCTCGTAAGGTGAAGTATGGTTTACCTTTGGCAAGTAGACCACCTTGATCATCTACCGTTTGGCGCTTAGTTCAAATTCCAAGTTTACTTGTAATGGTGAGTCCTATCTTCCAAGGATGATCCACCATTTATCTACCTATGGTGCTTTCATTTCTTTGTGTATTTGAGGGTGAGCCTGGGGAATGTCTTGGCCCCTGACACCATCTATGTAGAGGCATTGTTGGACACCTTGTAAACCTTTTTACTTTATATGTTATATGCTATGATTAAATCTATGTTATGTATTGTCTATCTGTGACTATCGACATATGAGTTGTTTATGTGACTGATGGTTTGGTTATATGTTTGATGGAAAGATCCTAAGTCCTGAATTGCCCCCATAGCATGAGTCATACGTACCCATCCCTTAGTCTTTATGTGCTATGTGCTATATGAACTCATGTCAATCCCTTTACCTGTGATATCCCCATAGCATGAGTCCTACTTTCCATCCCTTAGAACTATGTGTTAATTGTTGAATGTTCTTCTGAATCAACTATACGAGTTTGGTATCCTAAGGCTTGTTTGGGAACTCTTAGGTTCCCATTCATCATGTCACATCCACGCTCTAGGTCCGGGTCATGACAGCAATGTCATCTTAAGCCTAGGCTAAGGCTCTAGAAGAATAAAGAGTCAGAGAATGGATAACAGGGTCCCAAACCTAAGGTATCTACTGGGTCCCTGACCCAAAGTAATAAACAGGGCCTTAGACCTAAGAATAATCGACAGGTATATCACAAATATCCAAAACAACCAAGTGAAGTAGAGTCATATCTATACTAAATCAGTCAACAGTATGGTTGTATCATCATTATCCAGAGCAAATCTGCCCATTGGAACATCTATACAAGAGTCGGTCCATAGTACGGTGTGTAATTAACAAATAGCCTCACATCCAGCATGTATATCATAGTAGCAATAGGCTACACATTCCTATAGATAGGAGTTTAGCTAGAATACATACTTGTCACAAGATATTAGCCTATAGCCAGCCTTTGCCAGACCTTGTCATAGTTCTACAGTGCCAGAACTCAGCTATTATAGTGGTTATAGCTAGTACAGTCCAGAACAACCACAAGTATCCCAAAATAACTATAGCTACATCATATGCTAAGTATAACAACTATCCAGGAAGGCAGGTGTTAAAAAATTATGACAATAGTGTAAAAATACATAGCGGAAAATATAACTAACAATCAGCCTCATTAAATATATACATATCTTAATCAGGACTTCTAACCACAAATAGACTCCCAGTATACATGTATTTCAGGTCAGTCCATAGGTATGAAAGCTTAGCGTACCTGAAAGGTGAATCCACGTGCTCCAAATCAGCACACACAAATTTTTCTCCCTGATGACTTTCAAATGTGACTAAGCTGTCACAATATCAATACAGTCATTTTGGCTATAATATCTCAAGAAATGTGGGAGAGTAGGTCAATTATGACTAAAACGGGGAAAAACAGAGCCCATGCAAAAAATACTAAGTCAACCCTCATAAAATGATTCTAACGTTACCCTGAGTTTATTGCAAAAAATTAAGCTCAAAAGGAGGCTCAGATTAATCAGGAACAACCCAAAAACCACATGACATCTTTTGTTGGAAATGTGTACTACAGCAGCTTTCTAGCTATATTTCTCAAAAATATGGTTAAATTTTGTAGTACCACAGCATTAGACTTAAAAAGTAGTACAATTGAGACCCAAATTTTACTTTATTCCTATAAGAAATGACCGAGATACCATATTTCAAATTTTCCAAAATAAACATAACAGGAACAACAGATAAAATTGGATTTGCACACCAAACAGAGTACTATAAATTAATTCTAACATTACCACTATGTGCATCTTGCAAAAATACACAAAATAGACCCAAATTTAACCAAATTTTGACTCAAAATGGATAAGAAATTGCAACTCGAAGTTTTCGAAAATATTTTCAAAATAGAGCTGCAAAAAGAGTAAGTTTTACATCAAATGGCTTGCAAAAATTAGTTTCCAACACTTCCACAATGTTCTTCTCAAAAAATTACACAAGTTAGGCTTTTGAATCACATAAATTGGAATGAAAATGGGAGAAAAATCACGTCCGAATGTTATATGCGAACCTATGCATTGCATCTTCTATTACTGGAAATTTTCTAGATTTTGACATCATATATCTATCCTTTTTACTTTGCACCATCTTTATGTGGCAGGCCCTCACTTAGCCATATCAGCACACCCTTTTAATTTTAAACAACAGTTCACACCTAATTTCGATGCTCCAACCTCATCTTGAGTCCAAAATATACAATCTATATATGAAATCTGATCGAAAATGACATTCTAAACTCAACTATGAGTCAAATTCTTTCGGAGGTCATCTTATCCCAATATGGGTCCCATTCCCCAATATCAAAATCTACCAAAGGGACTAAAATACACCTGAAAGCCTTGAGAATTGGATCAAAGGTCCTCGTAGAACAAACTAGACGTTCTGGATCTAACAGTGTAGTCAGAATTTCATATGGGGCACACTTTCCAAGGACATTGACTATAGTCAACTATTGACCCATTCTGATGGCTAAATTTGCAAAACTCAATATAATGGCACCAAACATGCTCCTAGCCTAAATTTGCCATTTCGAAGCTGAAAGAACCGTCATAATTCCACTCCAAGGCCATTTACTAGGAGTTTACCTAAAAAAATTATTTCATGGTTACAATCTCTCGTTTAACTTGAGAAGTTATATAATTGTCAAACAATTCACCCAATGACTGAACAATCAGTGTTAATAAGTCATAAATAGACCACAATCACTGTACTAAAGCTCAAACTAATAAAATATTTATGAAACCATAGAAATGACTTGGAGAGTCATTTACAACAATGACCTAGTTCATTACCTATGGATCCACACACCAATATATACCCTGATTGTGCATGGGTGTATCCTATGGGCTTATGGAGGCTCAGGGGGTGTCCAAGCTTAGATATTAGGTCCTTACACCCACATATAGCTTACCCATGGATCATGTGATATTGGGTGTTGGGTTTTGTGTTGGTTTCATGAGTTCTGTGGCGATTCTATCAGTTAGATTATGTGTGGGTGTACCTTTTGGGCTTATGGTGGGCCAGTTCACATACAGTAATAGCTCTTAGGGCCTTACACCCATGTACAACACAATGTCTCAATCCGTTGACAGTTACGAGTTGGGTCTACTCGTGTTTCATTAGTTAGTATCATTGCACACCACTTGGGTTGGTTTAGTTAGGTATCGGTGATTTTTTAGCCATGCTTACTTCTTCATCACCAGTTTGCTTTGCTACACTTGTTGCAATTCTTTATATTTGAGGCTTCTATATTTATAGTACTTCACTCCGTTGGTCGATGATGCCTACTAAGTGTTTATTACCGGTGCACAACCCTAAATTTCAGCATCTTCCCATGGTGCAAATCCTGCTACTAGCTGCAGTCACTAAGTTAGGGTTTTGCAAAAGACTCAGAAAACATTGGTGAGTATTGGTAGCTCTGGATATTCTGCAGTGTCCTTTTGTTTTTGACAGTCAACTTTTATATTCAAATATTGGCCTTGTATATGAAGTTTTTTGTGTGGATTGTTATTCTGGTATGTTTGTACATATATCTATTTTATTTTGATTCTATAATATCTCTTTACAGGTGACTTCTAAGTCTTAGGATAGGTTATTGTTAGCTTATTTTGTATGTCTGGAGCTATTGTTACACTTAGCTATTAGGATAGGTGCCGAGGGTTTTTAGATTGACTTGCCTGTAGGTGATATCTAACAAACATCATAATGCCAGAAAGGTCGGGTTGTGACAATTACTTGGTTACTTAGAGTTACAAAAGCGTTACACATTACTATATATTCAATCCACCAAGATTTTTGTGAGTTGAGATGTGACCTTCCAAGAAGAAGTTTTTCCTTTTATTCATGCAAAGCCTGAGATTCAACCTTCCTCTTCTTCCTTGTTTGGTTCTCTTGTAGAGGGGATTCATGAGATATGTCACTCAGATAAGATATATTGTGAGGTTCCTACTTGTCATATATCTCGCAATCTAATACCATAATCACAACCAACTACTTTACCATTCATTGAGAATGATGATGTTGATTCAACCTCTAATAATACAGCGTCCGTAGTAGAGATTGGGGAATCCGTAGTGCCATTGTAAGTAGTTGAAGAGTTCCTTCTCAAAAGGTCTACTAGAACAATCAAACAACATGCCTGAATAAAAGACTTTACTACTGTTGGGAAGAAGCAGAGTCAGTGGCGGATTCAGGATTCAAATGTAGTGGGTGCTTCAGTTTTGTTAACATAATATTGTTATCGTTCCTTTAGTATAAGTGCAAAAACTACTTAAACACAATCATAAAAATGGTTAATGAGAAAGTTATGTTTAATATTAATATTAATGTAATTGACAACTTTTTTTAAAATTAAAAAAAGTAATAATAATATTATTTATACTTGTGAATATTGTATGCTTTACGCAATAAATTTAATATTTTTATAAATATATAAAAATTATTTGTTCTGTACTTTGGATGGAAAAATTTGTGATTTCATGAAAAGAAGGTGGAGTATATAATTAAAAAAATGTGAACATGTACTCAATGATTTGTTCATATTTTGCAATTAAAATGCATAACAATAATTGCTAATTCTAAACTTGTGGTGGCCAATATTATTTTAAAAATTATTAAAGAGAAATTAGAGTTAGGGAGAGAAAATAGATGTCTAGAATTAGGAGAGAAAATCGCAATATAAAAAGGAAGTACTTGTTGGGGATTGATCCCACAACCTCATGGTTAGTAAGCTTTACCACCCACTTACAAACAAAAAAGCTACATCTAATAGTTATGCATTGGGTGCTTACTCATTACTTATATAGATTTTGCAGTACTTTTTACAAGACTATATACATTTTATGTCGGGTTCAATGGGTGCTTGAGCACCCACAAATGTATATGTGGGTCCTCCCCTAAGCAGAGTAGTATAGAATATCCTCTTGCCAACTATCTCTCTTATGACAATGTTGCCCCTACCTAGCAAAGCTAGCTAACCAAAATTGATAATTTTGTGGTGCCTAGATCTTTCAAGGATGGACCTAAAGATGCCAGTAGATTAAAACCAGGCAATTGGAAATCCAAGTTCTTGTGGATAATAAAAGATGGGTAGTAGTGGATCTACCACAACGGAAGCATACAGTAGGATCTAAGTGGGTATACAAGATTACATATCAAGCAAATGGTGAGTGGAGAGGAATAAATTAAGGTTAGTAGCCAAGGTTTATAGTCAGCAAGAAAGTTTAGATTATCATGATACTTTTTAACATGTTTCTATGATGGTAATAGTAAGTAGTGTCATTTCATTGACTATGTCTAATTAGTGTTGAAATTTATTTCAAATGGATGTCCATAATACAGTAGGTCAAGGAGATTTGGATGAGGAGGTGTATATGGAAATGCCCGAAGGTTTTAGGCAACCAGGAGAGGTCAAAGTCTGTAAATTGCTCAGGTCACTGTACAGCTTGGAGCAAGCTTCCAAGGAATGGAACATAAAGCTTAATTCTGCTTTGTTGATCAATAAAACTGAACATTTTAAACCCATCTTACCCTTTATCAAGGATATATGACAACTTAATAATTGAGTTGGAACAAATGCATGATTTCACGCATAGAATTGACTCATTTTCCATCCATACAATCATCTTTAATTCTTAATCGTATGTAATGATAAATATATTTTGTAAATTATTAACTAAATCTAAAATAAATCAAATTGTGGAGCACTAAGCTTTTTTCCTTATTTACTGGCGCTCTTTTAGTAAGAAAGTGAAAGTTAACTAAAGCTTAAATAGATTTTAGATATTATGACAAAGTCAAATATGAATTCCTATCTATTCAGGAAAGTATATTTATTGTCATAAATTTACAACTTTTCTTAGGATGTCTTTAAAGAACCAAAGAAAATATAATGGAGAAAATTTGAAATGTATATAGCCCAACTCTCTATTTCATAGTAGCTAACACAACTAAATCATATTTCATCTATTAAAATATTACACCAAATTCTTAATCATCAACTTAGTGATAATTTTATTGTCACTACGTTAGTTTAAAAAGTTAAGTGTAAACTAAGGTACAATTCATGTACTCTTATGATATAATACAAAGTTACCAAATTCAAAAAGAAAAAAAAAGTTAAGTGAAAACTAAGGACTTCATTCTTGAAAAGCAGGAAAGAGAAGAATTTCATGAACAAAATATTTAATTTGATTCAAAAAGAGAGAAAGAGGCTAGTATAGCAGTGTGGAATTGACTTTCTTGTCTAGTGGATCTGATCTATAGTTAGGGGGTAACACATACCAAAATGTTCGAAGAAGGAAGGTGCATATCTAGAGCCCGGTTCTGGTTACAGAGTGTGGATGCTTGGGGTAGAAGTTTTGTATAAATGTATCATCATGCTATTAAGTATTTATTTTAAGTTCTAGAATAACCTGGTTTAAGCATAGTGATTTGAATATTTGTTGCAACATCACCAAAATATCAATATTAGTATTGGTACCTTCACAAAAAAATTCAAGAACCTAAATTTTCAACACTAATGTTTTCCCTTATTTACTTGCCTTTTAAATAGTAACAAAGTCAAAGTTAACTAAACATGAACGAATAATTACAGTCTAAAATTCAAAAAATTTCTCAGGATGTGATATAAAAGATAGAAGAAAATATAAGAAAGAAAACTTAGCAAGAAAAATTAAGGTTAATGTGTATAACCCAATTCTCGATTCAACAGTAGCAAAACTTGTATAAATTATATGTCATTCACTAAAACTTTACAATTAATTACTTCATTTTCACTTCTTCAGTTGTAAAAGTAAATATAATGAAGACTAAGGAGTTCATTCTTGAAAAATGAGGCAAACAAAAAATCTCACAAATAGCATAATTTGATATTCAAAATATAAAAAAGGAACTTAGTAGCTGAGAAGATTGGAAAACGAAACAGAAAGCTAGGCATCCGATGGATGAAGTCTTTCTTATGATCCGAATATAAGTATTTGCTCCTTCTACCGAAAACCATGAATTAAAATCTTCAACACTAAATTTTTCTCCTTATTTACTTGCATGTTCTAATAAGAAAGTGAAAGTTAACTAAAGTTCTATCTATTGAAGGAAATAAAATTTATCGTCAGAAATGCATAACTTTTCTTAGGATGTAATTTCAAAGATCGAACAAAATATAAGACATATATAAAATTTATGAAAGAAAATTATAGTTAATGTATATAGCCTGACACTTTGATCAGCAATAGCAAAACATGGCTAAATCGTATATCAAGACATAAATTTTTTTTACTAGATCCTTAATCATCAGCTATGTGTTATCGTTTTTGTCACTATGTTGGTTGAAAATATTAAGGTAAAATTTAGCAAGGAAAATTATAGTTAATGTATATAGCCTGACTCTTTGATCAGCAATAGCAAAACATGGCTAAATCGTATATCAAGACATTAAAACATTTTACTAGATCCTTAATCATCTGCTATGTGTTATCGTTTTTGTCACTATGTTGGTTGAAAATATTAAGGTAAATGAAGACTATGGACTTAATTCTAGAAAAATGAGCAAAATGAATACTACATAAATACTCAAAATGAAAACTACATAAATACTCTATCTTCTTTAATTTATTTGTCTTAATTTCTTTTTAGTTCGTTTAAAAAAATAGCCTCTTTTCTTTTTCAGTAATTTTTTATTGGACTTTCGAAATGAGATAGGGGTGTTTTGATTGGCATTTTATAGTTGGTTTTAAAAAATAGCCTCATTATTTTTTCAATAATTCTTTATTGAACTTTCAACATGACATAGGGGTTTTTTGATCGGCATTTTATAAGTGTTACGAGGAGGTGTATATGGAAATGCCCGAAGGTTTTAGGCAACCAGGAGAGCTNNGGCATTTTATAAGTGTTACGATCCGGGCCTAGGGCTTAGATATGACACGACGTATAGGAAATCGAGAGTCACAAAACAAGCTTTAAGATACCAAAACTGACATCATCAGTTCAGAAGTGTAATCAAAAATCAACACATAGTTCTAAGGGACTGGAATAGGACTCAATCTATAGGGCAATTCGAGACTTAGGATCTTTCCATCAACATAAGATCAAGTCACATATCAATACTCAAAGATAACCAAATACATAACATAGACTTAACCATAACTCATGGAATATATCTTAAAGAGGTCTACAAGGTGTCCAACAATGCCTCTACATATATGGGTCGGGGTCTAAGACATACCCCAGGCTCACCCTCAAGTACTAAAATGAAAGAGGTAACGTAGATAGATGGATGGTGGTTCGTTCATGAAAGATAAGACACACCACTACAAGCAAAACTAGAATCTATCCTAAGCGTCAAACGGTTGATGATCAAAGTCCTCGATCCCTAAATGATAAAATCATGTAGGCAAGAGTATGCATTAGTATATTTGAATGTACTAAGTATGGGGGTGCAATGCACGTAACTTACCAAAATCTGCATATGAACGTTAGATGACAAGGCACATAATATAGAAAGAGTTGAATATCAAAGAATGTAATATAACACGATGCTATGAAAATCATGATGCATGGAATGCAAATGATGCACTTCTACATATATATATATATTGGGGATGTGACTTTAATCGACATAAGTAAGACCAAGCGAGCTATTTTTTGGAACTCCGAAGAAATCTCCTTTCAGTAAAGAGCTGATCTAGTTGCCAAGGTAGATTATACTTCACCTTATGGGACAACTCCCATTTCGTATGAAGTAACTTTCTTACGGGAAAACTCTCATTTTGGTTAGGATTTTCATTTCAAGCATATCAAAATTATACCATTTCTTCTCTTTATGGGACAACTCCCATTTTGAAAAGAAAACCTATGACAGACACATAGTTCAAGGAAAAAGAGTGAACTCTTCATCCATCGGTGCTAAGTCGTCATCCCACAAGAATATATATATATACACACCTACTTTCAAATGATGTAAATCATTTTCAAAACTATTTCAATGCATTATTCGGCTTAAAGGCCAAAACATAATTTTATAGTCTATATACTAATGCATAGGAATAACTCATTCATATAAAAAATAGTGAAAACACCTGAAATGCTCAAAGAGCCAAAATCAAAGACATATATATGATCACAATATTGTCATAACCAACATTTTATTTAAAATCATACCATAAAACCAAATTGGGTTTAACCCATAACATTATTTCTCAAAATAGTCCATGTACATGAATGCATATGCTATGAACAATGTGAGAATGACATGAGTAATTAAGATTCAGTCTAACATCAACATTTATCATATGAAATTGAAGTAAAAACATAATTAAATCCATATTTAAATCCATAGTGTAATCACCCATGTATAAATAATTCTTAAAGGGAACATGCATACTTATAGTATCATAAACCCAAAGTAAATCCTCATATAATGATTTAAATCACATTAAAATCATCAAATAAACACTATCCAAATTTTACGAGTCACAATATTCAAAACCCCAAATAAAAGTAAGAAAAATCTATGTGGATTTTCTTGAAAATAAATTTTGGGACTCCTTGATTGGAAGGAATCTAAAGATCAACCCATATACCTAAGACTTTGAGTTTCTTGAAGTTGAGTTGTGAAAGGCTTGATGTTTGGAATGGGGTCTTAGAATCCAAAGCTTGCCCTTGAGTTTCCTTGAATTTGTATTGGGGTCTTGATGGAGGCTCTTAAGAGAATGTGAGAATGTATTTGAGATGACAATAATGATTTTGATCCTTTGGAATAGGGTTTAGGTCTTTTGGGAAGGTTAAGATAGCTTCTTGCATTTTTTATTTTTTTTGTTCTATGTTTTAATTTCACACTATCAGATAGTAGCAACAAATATTACCCTTTTTATCTGTTTCCGTTATTTTATTTTTTACCTTTTTGTTTTTGTTTTAATTTCACTCTATTAAATAGTAGCTACGAACATTTTCCATTTTATATTTTTGCCTTTCTTTCATTTTTTTTAAATTTTACTCTGTTAGATTATAGCTACAAATAATTTTTCTTTTTATATGTTTGCCTTCTTGCATTTAGGTCAATGTTAACTAAATTCGAGTGAAGTGCTTGTATAATTTTGTGCATTTTCTCTTTTCTTATAATAATAATTTTTTCCTGTGATCTGTCATTGATGTTGTGACATGGAGATAGGAGTTGAATGTGCAGTCTAGACTTTCATCAATGACTCTTTCTATATTTTGCATCAGTGGAGAAAAAAAATTGGGATATTTGTATTTTGTGTTACCAAAATTTAGAGCGATAGATCAATATGCTTTCACATGACTATTTGATTTTCTTCACTTTAAAGGAGTTCATGATTGATTCTCTTAATTGGAAACTATACGTTTTCTCACAATGGTGAATGTTATTGATATTGGTGCCATGATGGAGCCAAAGCATACGCTTCAATTTTTGCTTACAAATGCAATCATTATATGCGCATGCTTGGGATATGCCATCCAGAATTGTTACTTGTTGTCCTGAGAAATAGTTGATATGTAATGCATGCATATTTTCTGTCAAATTTTTTTTTTCAAGATTATTCTAGCTGTGTGAGTTTAATGAATTAAACATTCACTAATGAAATCTTCTTTTGCTCCGCTATTAACAACAGGCAAAGTTTGGCAAAAGTCACCTCCAAAATTGATGACTTTTCTACCAGAAAGTGTATTTTTGCCCATAGGATCTCTTAAGAGTAAATCAAAGGTCTCAAAAAGTTTTTTACTTAACATAGAAATCTCATCCCATACTATTTGTTTTACATCTTGAATTAAAGAAGCAAATGAACTTTTTTTACTTATGTTACAACTATAGTTTTCAGCTATATCAATAGGAAATTTAAAGTGTGAGTGCACAGTTCATCTTCTGGGGAGTACAAAAGCTGCAATATCAGGAGTTTTTATGGCTAAAGTTATAAGTCCTTTGGATCGTACAGTTGCTAGTAAAGCACGATACAAGAATACTTTTCTCGTTCCTCCTGGCCCATCAATAAAAAACTCCAGATTCGTTTAAGAATATTTTATTAAGAAACTGCGTCAGAAGCATTTCTTTCTTCATTTAGTTTTGTATGCAGTAGCAAATACTGTTTGGTTACAGTAATATTTATTTCCAAATAGATATCTCTAGCCTCTTGCATAATTCTAAAAGAAGAAACAAAAGACATAATATTTTGTGGTAGAAGCTTAAATTTATTTATATTCTGTCCCTTTAAGTGTAGTATATTGTCTATGTGTTTTATAACCAGCGAACCGATATCAATTGTTTGGATATTCTTGTAGTGGTAAATCTCCAGACATGGAGCTTGATCAAATCTTCCCCTTAAAACTTTTGGGTTACTGGGGTTATAATATACCAACAGTGGGGCAAATAATCATCGTAAAATACATAGCATTTGATAATGAGAAGCTTCTGACAAGCGGTCAATTAAGTTATTATCAGAAGCTAACAAGCCTTGTTTTTTTCCTACAGATTCTCTAAATGAGTTGCAACACTTCCCGTTTATAGTCAGGAGATCTTTATATGGTTTTATTGCTCGTATGTTCATTAGTAATAGCCTAAGATAGTATCTTTCTACTATTGTTGGATGACAACTCGCGATGCGGCCAATAACATAATCTTCTTCTCTACATCTCCACATTTTATCATTACCAAACGAAGCACTGTGGAAATTCTTTGTATAGAAGATTCAATTCTCTAGCAAGTTTATTTAATTAATTCATGGATAACATTCTTGTAACATTGTTCTCCTATTTTTGGAGTTCTTTAATATTGAACTCAAATTTGTTTTCATCTTAAAAATAAATAAATTGTTGGACTTGAAGATGTAGTTGAAGGTGATATATAGATATTGGAATTCATTGGGATACATGCATAGAAACATGTGTAATAACATTAGGTGTGACAATTTTAGTCCATATAAGGTGAAATGATGAGCCCTCTAACTTATATTTATTTTAATGTATCATTCATATTTTCTAAATGGGCAAATATGAGCTAATCTATTTTAAGAGTTTATACAAATATGATCAAAATGGGTAAAATATGGGTATTCGTATGCACTCATAGATCCTCCACTCATAATAAAAAATTATTAATTGCTTCAAAAAAAAATGGTGTGTGAAATGTTTTGTTATTTTTCATAGAAAACTTGGGGGTGGAGGTGGGGTGGGGTGAAATCTCTTAAATTGTTCTTTAAAGAAAACTAGGGTTGGAGGTTGGGGTGGGGAGTAGGGTGGAAGTGGGATGATGGGGAGAAAAAAAAGTTAAAAACAAATTGGAGGTGGGGATGGGGGTGAAAAAAATTAACATTTATTTTAATTATTTTTTAGAAAAGATTGGGGACTGGGGTTGGGGTGGAGGTAAGGGAGTAGGATGGTGAATATATTTAATTTTTAATTTTAATTTTTTATGTTTCTTTGAAAATAAATGTGTTTTTTTGGGGTGGGGTGGGGGGTAAAGAAAATTTGGGAGTGGCGTCTGGCGTTGAAAATTTTAATTTTTATAAAATATTTTGATAGGGTGGGGGTAGGGGATGGGTGAGAGGCCAATAGAGTGGACGAATTTTTTCTAATATTTTCCAATTTAAAATTTTGGTTGGGGTGATAGAGGTGCGGGGCGGGTGGGGTTGAGGATTAGGGATGGGGTGGGAGTAGGTGGGGGACAGGGTACAGAAGTAAAAAAAAACTAAAAATTTTTTATTGAAAAATTAAGTTTTTGAAAAATATTTAATTTTTGGGACAAGAGTTGGGGTGATAGGGGTTGATCATTAACAATGTAGTTTTCATTTAATTTTTTTCTTACTTACCAGATTAAAGATGGTTAGAATCATTTTAGCGAAACCACATTTGATTAAATTCATATTTACCCATATTGTATATGGATGTATTATGATCTAATCCATTTTGACTTAATCCATCCAAACTGATCCTATCCAACCATTTGCCACCTCTAAATAATATATATTAGCACTTTTGATTTTTCTTTCCTATATGTTGTTGTCCACAATAAGTGAAAGCTAAGCATGCACAAGGACATATGCTATGTGTAGAAACACATGATATCATATCATATATCATATTATCATATATTATTAAAAGTGAGAACTAAAAAGTTGAAAGTTAAAATATCAAAATAACCATATAATATTAAGTTACTACAACAATATCATTAAAAAAATTTTAAAAAAATATCCCTTGATAAAGTCTAAATTATTCATTAACGCTACATACAAAAATGTTCCATGATGAATGCTAATGATAACAATTAAAAATTAATAACACAGTTACATAAATGTGCAACTTTTTTTTTAATTAATGATCTGCCTTTTAAATTTCCTATCTTTATGCTCCATATTTTCTGAAGATGTGTAGCTTTTTTTACTAATTACCTACATGTTAAATTTCCTTCTTCATAGTAATTACATTTTCTTCTAAATTTCCTTTGCAAATAATTTTCCATTACAAGAGTAAAGAACTCCTTATTAATGGCAATGTAATTGCCTTACTTATTGCCAAATATTCATCTTCATTACTAATATTTAATTGTTTATTCAATTGTTATTCTTGAATTCATAACTCTGATACTTTTTATATTCGTCATAACCTCCAACTAGTTAATTTAAAATTTTAAGATATATTTTGGTATTCCTCCAATTTTATGAATATAATTCATCCTTTTTGTTTCATGGGACACTTACCTTATGCCATCCTTTGCATTCTGTAGTTAAAATAGTTAAGCACTTAACACTATTCTATTATTTGTTTTATGCTTTAGTTCATGATGGAGAAGATTCTTGAATTTTAATTGGTTGGAGAGAAGTTGTTGACAAGAACACAAAAAATTATGTATTGATTCAATATATTTTCTTTTTTCATCTATATTATTATGATTAAAGTCTTACTAACGATATATATATATATATATATATGTTGAAATTATTTTCTACTCTATTTTTTGTTTTCTCTTTATTAGACTTATTTAATTTAATTTTTCGTCAATTTCTAATTGTTGTAAATGTTTTATTTGAACTCAAATTAGAATTGGCCATTTGCACCTTCATTTGAAGTTAGTTAAATACTAACCAAAATTCGAATTACACATTACTAGATTTATAAAAATTTAAATGAGAAACACATGCAACACACATGTACATAAACTAGTTTATTGAAATACCCTTGGTACTACTTTGAAATTAGAAAATCTGAAAAATCTAAATTTTTTTCTCTGTATATAAAGCACTGTTGTGCAGTATTTTCCAATTCTTTATGTTTGTGTTGAACATAGAAAATTTCACCTAGTGAAACCACATCATCCATAATGCAATGGGAGACAACTCTCACCAATCAGCAGCTGAAGCAGCGTGATGAAGGTGGCAGTTGTTCAGTCCTCTAGGGACCCATATAGATATCTCATTTAGCAACAACCATATCAGTTTGAGATGTTTTGGGCTTCTCAGTGTTAGGAAATACAATAGATTAGCGATTTCAAAAACCGTAAACTTCCCATTTCCTGAATTAGGAAGATCACAAAATCGCACAGGGATGTTCGCATGGTTTTTGGTGAAGCACTTGTTTTGTTTGCTAAGGCTTGTGAGCTCTTCATTATGGAAATCACCCTTCGTGCTTGGCTTCAGCCCGGGAATACAAGCATAGAACTTTTAAGAAGACTGACTTCATGGATGCAATTAGGCAGACTGAGATATTTGATTTCCCTATTGATGTTTTTTCTAAGGATGAGATCAAGGAAGAAGCTACTGGTTTATGGGTTGGGATGGGAGGCTCCACAAGTGGTGTTCTTTACCATTACCCACCAATAGAACCGCCTGCTCCACCAATAGGACAACCTACTTCGCCAATGGCACTGTCACGACCTAAGCCTAGGGCTTAGACGTGACCGGCGAGTAGGGAATCCAAAGGAACCCCAAACAAGCCTCTTAGCATATCAGACACACATCCTTGGTCACTGAAGCAAGACAAACAACTTACGAAACATAAGCAAGAGAAATTGGGACTAAGGGAATGAGAAAAGAGAGTAATAATTAAACATCACAGATGAGTCAAAGCACAAGCATAATACAAAACTTGTCCAACAAATACCTCTACGCATAGATACTTAGCAGGGGCCAAGACAAAGCAACTGAGGTCACCCTTATTGTCAAAGTAGCAATAAAGAAGAAAATACCAATACATAGCATAAGAAACATAGACCAACATCCCCGAAATGGACGACTCACCAACTAGGTCGAGAGACAATCAATTTACCACGTGGAGGAGGAGGATGGCCAAATGGAGCTCCAGTTTCTACATGGTGATATCATGTAGGAATAGAGTATGCATTTGTATGTTTGAATGTACTAAGTACGTAGGATGCAATGCAACAAGACATAGACAACATGATCAAAATGCATAATCATAAGCAATAAATAACATACTATCAATATGACATGTATGAATGACATTTGAAGAAAAACATGCTTATATATAGAATATATTACGTAGATGAGAATAGACCATCATCATAGACCAAGCAACTAGTACTCAGAATCCAAGGCTTAACATCCCCTTGGTAGTGGTCGAGGTACTTACCCCTCAACAAGGTTAATGGACTTAACATCTTCCACCAAAGCAGTCATGGTACCAACCCCTCAACATGGTTAATGGACTTAACACCCTCTATCAAAGTGTTCAAGGTACCAACCCTCAATGCGTTTAATGTACTTAACACCCTCTATTATAATGATCAAGGTACCAACCCCTCAACAATGTTAATAGACTTAACACCCTCTGTGGTCAAGGTACCAACCCTTCAACAAGGTTATAGTCAACATGTAACACTATAGAGATACTAGCATATATATATATATATACACACACACACTCCCTACATCATTGTCATAATCCAAGCCTATTCCCTAGATGTGACACGACGAATGGAGAACCCGAAGAAACCCCAAGCAAGCCTCTTAACTTATCGTTACACATCATTGGTTGCGAAAGCATATATAAACATTAAAGAGCAAGAATAGGGCAAAGGGGCTAACGGAAAAAGTAGCACAATATCATACTCAAGTGACAAGAGTCAAACCTATATCATATATACATAACATGTCCAACAAACATCCCTACTACATAGATAAGAGCGGGGGCCAAGAGCTCACCCTCATAGTCAAATAGAACATAAAGAAGAGTGTCACAATACATAATAAGAGCAGCATAGACTAAGGTCTCAAAAGTAGAGGACTCACCAACTAGCTTGAGTGGTGTCGAACTAACCACGTAAAGGAGGATGATCAACTTGGGCTCTGGTCCCTACATGGTGATGTCATATAGGCAAGAGTATGTGTTAGTACGTTTTAATGTACTAAGTATGTGGGATGCAATGCAACAATATATAAGCATCATAACCAAAATGCATAATATTAAGAATAGGTATAATATGACAATATGACATGTATGATCAATGCTTAAGTTATGAGGATATCATATGTGTAGAAGAGACAAAGCTAGCTATTCAAGGTACAAACCGCTTGGTGGTTTTGTGGTACACACTCCTCGTATGGTTGATGATAATCATACCTTATCACAATGGTGGAGAAGTACAAACCCCTCACATGGTTGATGAGTACAAACCCCCACCTTGGTTACCCCGGCCCTTATCCCCTTGTATCGGTTATCATCTAATGCAACACTTTATATACACTATATCACATTGATACGCTCATTTCATCATCATAGAGTCATTCATATCATATATCATGTTTTGGACCTTCAACTCCTCAAGAAACCATATCTGGATATTCTATCAAACACTTAGAGTGTGTGTATTCCTAGTATAAAACCATGAAATATAGAGATGAAATCATGCAAGAAAATCCATTGTAAAACCACCAATCAACACTTTCCAACACCCTCAAGTAATATATATCAAAACCCCTCATCAAATCTTACAATAGGTACAAGATTTATAGCTCAAAAAATAGCAAAACAGTCACAACTTTACTTAGATTTAACATAATGTGCAGTGAATTTCATAAATAAGAAATACCCATTTGTAAATCAACTTTAAATCATGCAATTTGAGTAAAATGAGGCTTGGGTATCTTGGGTGAAAGGAACCAATGAAAGAAACCCATACCTTAGCTTAGAGATGAACTTGGTGATTATTGGAGATGTAGACTTGAAGCTTGAGGAAGAACCTTGAATGAGAACCTTAGCTTGGGATGAGGGTTTGGGACTTGAATTTTGGGAGTGAAAATATGGCTAAGTGTTTGTGTGAGTATTGGGAAATGTTTAGGATGATATGAGGGTGAAATAAGTCTAAGTATGGGCAAAAACACGTTTGGGAACACTTAGGCCCAAGTCTTATAAGTCTTGGACTGAATTAAAAAAAATAGTTCGTATATTAGGCAGAGGCGCGTCGCGTAGGTGACGCGAAAACCTCTATAGGAAATTGCACTTTAGGGATTTTTGAAGTTTTGATCTTTGGTTGTTCTAAAATTGGGGTTAGAGCCTTTTTCCCCTAATTTTTACCCCTTGAACTCGAATATGATGTCAGATTTTCTAAATAGCAAATGGATTTTGAGATATATGGAATTTAAAATTTTGAGCATTTTGAGGCATATTTTTGGGCTCTTTTTGGGGTCTTTTCAATATCTCCCACTTAGGGAACATTCATCCCTGAATGTAAAAGAGACATATAAGATGAGAGTGATCCTAAACAAATTAGCCCTAACAAGAATGCCACTTCACATTTAAAACACCTTTTTCAAAATCTCAACATAAGTGTAAAATTATCATAAACTTGCCAACTTAAACATGAATGCTTATGAATGACATAGGGGATGAAATAAAAGACTTGAAATCACATAGGCGACTTAGAATTGGTATCTTAGGCTTGAGTGGAGTGGAAAATATAAAGATACCGCTTTTGTATCTTCGCTTCGGCCTCCTAAGTAGAATTTTCAATTTGTTGGTTCCTCTAAAGGACCTTAACGAATGCAACCTCCTTGTTCCTCAATCTCTTTACTTACCTATCGAAAATCAAAACTGGAACCTCCACATAGGTCAAATTATCCTCAACAACACCCACAACATCAAGAGGCACAATAGCACTAGGATCACCAACACATTTCCTCAACATAGAGACATGAAACACCGGATCAGCCAAACTTATTTCACTAGGCAACTTCAATTCATAAGTTACCTTGCCAACCCTCCTCCTAACCTCATAAGGACCAACATATCTTGGACCCAATTTCCCCTTTTTACAAAAGGAACCATACCTTTCATTGGAGAAACTTTCAAGTAAACCCAATCACCCACTTTGAATTCAAGGTCTCTTCTTCTCACATCGGCATAGGATTTTTGACGACTTTGGGCCATCTTCAACCTTTCCCTAATCATCCTAACCTTCTCAAGAGCCTCCATGACTAGATCCAGCCCCAATAGCACCACCTCTCCAACCTCAAACCAACCAACCGGTGATCTACAATGCCTCCCACAAAGAGCCTCAAAAGGAGCTATACCGATACTATAGTGATAGCTCTTGTTGAAGGAAAACTCAATCAAAGGAAGATGGTCATCCCAACTACCCCTCAACTCCAATACACATGCCCTAAGCATATCTTCAAGGATTTGAATTTTCCTTTCGATTTTGCCATCTGTATGACGGTGGAAGGTAGTACTAAGGTGAACTTTTGTACCAAGACCCTTTGAAAAGCCTCCAAAAGTGTGAAGTCAATTGTTAAACATGATGTGATATGATGGACAAAGAAACCCCATACAACCTCACCAACTCATGGATATACCACTTTGCATACTCTTCAGCCCCAAATGTGGTCTTAACCGGTAGAGAGTGAGCCGAATTCATCATTGTATCAACCACCACCCATATGGAATCAAAACTTTTTCTAGTCTTGGGAAACATAACCATAAGATCCATATTAATCACTTCCCACTTCCCAGTAGTAATCTCTATTTCTTGAATTAGGCCTCCCGACCTTTGATGTTTGGCTTTGACTTGTTGATAACTTTGGCAACCGGAAACAAATTTGGCAATGTTCCTCTTCATGCCGCCCCATCGATACACATCTTCCAAGTCTCTATACATTTTAGTGGAACCAGGGTGGGTAGAATAAGAAGAATTGTGGGCCTTATCAAGAATTTTCTCCCTCAAACCATCAATAGAAGGCTCACATAACCTACCTTGGTACCGAAGGGCACCATCTCCTCCTTGGGAGAAAACCTTTACTTTGCCCTCTTTCACCAAGGCATTCAATTCAATCAAGGAGGAGTCAAGATCTTGCTTTGCTATCACCTCATCAACCAAGGAAGATTTGGACCAATCAACAATAACAACACCATCACCCAATTCTTCCAACCTAACCCCCAATCTAGCTAATCTATGCACCTCCCTAGGTATTTCTCTATCACCTCCCTCAACATGAGCTAGGCTACCTATGGACACCCGACTCAAAGCATCTGCCACAATATTTGCCTTACCCAGATGATAATGCACACTTATATCGTAATCTTTGAGAAGTTATAGCCACCTTCTTTGTCTCAAGTTGAGCTCTTTTTGAGTAAAGACATATTGGAGGCTCTTAAGATCAATGAAGACTTCAATATGCACCCCATACAAAATATGATGCCAAATCTTTAATGCAAATACTATGGCAGCCAATTCAAGATCATGGGTAGGGTAGTTCCTTTAATGTACCTTGAATTATCTAGAAGCATAAGGTATGACCTTATGAAACACAACGACAACTAACTCTAGATCATGGGTAGGATAGTTCCTTTCATGTACCTTGAGTTGTCTAGAAGCATAAGCTATGACCTTACCATTTTGCATCAACACACAATCCAAACCAACCCGGGAAGCATGACAATACACTACAAATCCCCCAAGCCCATCTGGTAGTGACAATATAGGAGCGGACACAAGCTTATCTTTCAATATTTGGAAGCTCCTCATATATTTATCGGTCCACACAAATTTAACCTTCTTTTGAGTCAATTTTGTCATAGGGAAAGCAATGGAGGAAAACCCATTCACAAATCTTCTATAGTAACCCGCAAGGCACAAAAAGCTCCTAATATCTGACGGGGTCAAGGGTCTAGGCCAACTTGTAGTCACATCTGTCTTCTTAGGATCCACTTTAATACCATCCTCCGACACTATATGACCCAAGAATGCAACCTCCTTCAACCAAAACTCACATTTATCATATTTGGCATACAATTTATCCTCCCCCAATCTTTGTAACAAAACCCTCAAATGACCTATATGCTCCTCCCTAATATGTGAATAGATCAAAATATCATCAATGAAGATTACAAGAAAGGAATCAAGATAAGGTTTGAAGGCCCTATTTAATAGGTCTATGAAGATGGCCGGTGCATTAGTCAACCCAAAAGACATCACCATAAACTCATAATGCCCATATCTAGTCTGCAAGGCCATCTTGGGAATATCACACTCCCTCACCCTCACTTTATGATACCTAGACCGAAGATCAATCTTAGAGAAAAAGCTAGCACCTTGTAATTGGATAAATAAGTCATCAATTCTTGGAAGAGGATACGTATTCTTGATGGTGACCTTATTGAGTTGTCGATAGTCAATGCACATTCTAAGTGACCCATCCTTCTTTACAAACAATACTTGGGCACCCCAAGGTAATTAGATAGGCTTAATAAATCCCTTTTCCAATAAATTTTCAATTGTTACTTTACCTCCTTCAACTTCGTCGGGTCCATACGATAAGGAGGAGTGGAGATGGGTTGAGTATCGGGAAAGAGATCTATACCAAAATTTATCTCCCTTTGGGGAGGGACACTGGGAATGTCATTTGGGAAGACATCAAGAAACTCATTTACAATGGGAACCAACTCAATGGAAGGGACTTTGGGCTCCACATATTAACCATCACAAGATGATACAAACACCCCCTAGAAATCAACTTATGGCCTTTAATGGTTGAAATGAATCTATCATTGACCACCACATCTTGAATTTCCCACTCAAGGATAGGTTCATTAGGAAATTGAAACTTAGCCCTACAAGTTCTATAATCAATGGAAGCATAGTAGACATGCAACTAATCAATCCCAAGAATGACATCGAACTCTACCATGTTAATTCAACAAGATCACAAGGCAACAACTTATGCAAAATGGAAATAGGATAACTTCTATAAACTTTCCTAGAAACAATAGAGGCACCAATAGGAGTAGACACTTCATATGACTCATGCAACTACTCGGGGTCAACATGGAACTTTTTAGCAACAAAAGGGGTAATAAAGAAAAGAGTGGTACCGGATCAATCAAAACATATACATCAAAGTCAAAGATTTTCAACATACCATTAACAACATTGGGAACCTCACCAACCTCTTGCCTCCTATGTAGTGCATAAAATTGGTATTGCCACTGGGCACCACCTTGAGGACTACCTCTACTTAATGGAACTGCATTTGTGCCCCGACTCTTGCCACAATTTCTTGGACAATCTATCTTCTTGTGACCAAGCTCCCCACATTCATAACATACATTAGAACCCTTCAAACATGGGCCTCCATGGCTCCTTCCACATTTAGGGCACACATCAATAGGAGCCACCCTACCAATACCTTGAGGCCTAGGGAAGTCATTGGCAAACCCCCTATTAGTAAGATGAGAAGGCCCTTGGCCTTGATGAAATTTAGTACCCATTTGGAATTTACTCTCAAATCGGGACCTCTTGGCCTCATCCCCCCTTCTCTTCCTCAATTTCTCCTCCTCCATTTGCTCAGCATAGGTCATCAACTGACAGAAATTCATGTTACTAATTAGCATGGCGGATCGACATTCTTCACTTACCAAGTTGGAGACTCCCATCACGAACTTATTCATCAAAGATCTAGGATAGGCCACCAAATGAGGTGCCTACTTTGAAAGTTGATTAAACTTGAGGGCATACTCCCTCACACTCATAGTACCTTATTTCAAGTTCATAAACTCTACCAACTTTGCTTCCCTAAGCTCAAGAGAGAAAAACCGATTAAGGAAAGCCAATTTGAACTCCTGCCAAATTACCACATTACCAATTCCTTTTTCACCCTTCTATTGATCATACTATATTTGGGCTATCCCTTTGAGTTGGTACGAAACTAACTTCGCCTTTTCATTTGGCCTAACACCCATGATATCTAAGATTTTGTAGACCTCATCCACAAACTCTTGTGGATCTTCATCCACCTTTGATCCATAAAATACCAAATGATTCATCCTCATGAAGTATCTTACCCTAGCCCTTGGGGTAGTAGCATGAGGGGTTTGGGCCCCTTGATTGACTTGGTTGGCTATAACTTGAGTAAGCATAGTAAGAGCATCCCAGAGCTCACCATTGGTAGGTTGCTCCTCGGAGTTTGGGCCCATCTTCCTCTAGTGTTTGGCATGATCTAACATAGAAAAGAACAACCGTTAGGGGGAGAAACTCACTACAACTCTATAGAATAACGTAGAACACAAAGAAGGGAAATATTTCTTAAAACATCTCATAGCCTTGTACTTATAGTCATGATGCGCTTCGCAACCATGAATAGGACTCTAATCGACGCAGTGTGTTGGACTCTGAGTATAGATCAACCTAGTGCTCTGATACCAATTTTGTCATGACCCAAGCCTAGGGCCTAGACCTGACAAGGCGAATGGGGATCCCGAAGGAACCCCAAACAAGCCTCATAACTTGTCATTACACATCATTGGTCACTGAAGCATATAAAACATTAAAGAGCAAGAATAGGGAAAAGGGGATAAGGGAAAAGCTTGTACAACATTATAGTCAAGAGATAAGAGTCAAACACATATCATAGATACATAACATGTCCAACAACCTCCTCTACCACATAGATAAGAGCGGGGGCCAAGACAAACCAACTGGGCTCACCCTCATAGTCAAAAAGAATATGAAGAAGAGTGTCTCGATACATAATAAGAGCAACATAGACTAAGGTCCCAAAAGTGCAGGACTCACCAACTAGCTTGAGTAGTGTCGAACTAGCCATGTGGAGGAGGATGATCAACTTAGGCTTCGATCCCTATATGGTGATATCATGTAGGCAAGAGTATGAGTTAGTACGTTTAAATATACTAAGTATGTAGAATGAAATGAAATAATAAATAAGCATCATAATCAAAATACATAATATTAAGCAATAGGCATAATATGACAATATGACATGTATCATCAGTGGTTAAGCAAAACATGCTTAAGTAACTCATGCTCATATAGGATATCATATGTGTAGAAGAATCCAAGCTAGCTATTCAAGGTACGAACCCCTTGGTGGTTGTGTGGTACAAACCCCTCACATGGTTGATAATAATCACCCCTTATCACTGTGGAGGCGAAGTACAAACCCCTCACATGTTTGATGAGTACAAACCCCCATCTTGGTTACCCGGGGTCTTATCCCTCCGAATTGGGTATTGTCTAATTCAGCACTTTATATAGAGTATATTATATACATAAGCTCATTTCATCATCATATAGTCATTCATATCAATCTCATGCTTTGGACCTTCAACTCCTTAAGAAACTACATCCGGATATTTTATCAAACACCTAGAGGGTATGTAAAGCTAGTATAAAACCATGAAATATAGAGATGAAATCATTTAACAAAATCCATTGTAAAACCTTCAATCAACACCTTGTAACACCCTTAAGTAATATACATCATAATCCCTCATCAAATATTACAATAGGTCAATGATTTATAGCTAAAAATATAGCAAAACAGTCACAACATTACATAGCTTAAACATAATGTGCAGTAAATTTTATAATAAGCAAGATCCATTTGTAAATTAACTTTGAATCATGCAATTTGAGTAAAAGGAGGCTTGGGTATCATGGGTAAAAGGAACCCATGAAAGAAACCCAAATACCATAGCTTAGCGATTAGCTTAGTGAAGATTGGATATGGAGACTTGAAGCTTGAAGAAGAACCTTGAACCTTAGCTTGGCATTAGGGTTTGGGACTTAAATTTTGGGAGTGAAAATATGGCTAAGTGTTTGAGTGAGTATTGGGAAATGTTTAGGATGATATGAGGGTGAAATAAGACTATGTATGGGAGAAAACACATTTGGGAACACTTAGGCCCAAGACTTACAAGTTTTGGACCGAACTAAAAAAAACAGTCCCCAAAATAGGCAGAGGTGCTTCGTGGAGGCGATGTGAAAACCCCTCTAGAAATTGTACTTTTGGAATTTCATAATTGCTAATTTTTCACTCTTAAATTGGGGTTAGACCCTTTTTCACCTAATTTTGACCCCCTGAACATGAATATGAAGTCAAATTTACGGATTTTGAGATATATGAAATTTAAAATTTTTGACATTCTGAAGCACATTTTCGGTCACTTTTTGCGATCGTTTCAATGATCTATATACATACAGTCATTTGATTATCATAACATCATTCAACTCATAAGATATGTTTTGGGCCTTCAATTTCTTAAGAAACCCTAGCCAGACATTTTATAAACACTTTGCGGGTGTGTACAACTAGTGTCAATCTATGCAATTCAAGAGTGAAATCATGCATGAAAATCCATTGTAAAACAATCAATCAACAACTTGCAACATCCTCAAGTAATATACATCAAGACTCCTCCTAAAATCTTACAATAGATCTAAGATTTATAGCTTAAAACATAGAAAAATAGTTACAATTTCACATAGTTTTATCATAATGTGCAGTGAATTTCATAATATGCAAGACCCATTTGTAAATCAACTTTAAATCATGCAATTTGAGTATAAGGAGGCTTGGGTATCATGGGTGAAAGGAACACATAAAAGAAAGCCACATAACTTAGCTTTGGAGATGAACTTGAGAAAGATTGGAGATGGAGAGTTAAAGCTTGAATGAAATCCTTAAGACTGGTCTTGAGTTTTGGGACTTGAATTTAGGGTGAAATATGAGTCTAAGTGTTTGAGAGGATATTGGGGAATGTTAAGGATGATATGAAGGTGAAATAAGGCTAAGTATAGATATTTTCATACATGGGGGACTTAGGCCCAAGACATAAAAGTCTTGGACCGAAAAATTAAATTGGACCATTTTTGTATAGGGGTGCGTCACGTGGAGGGCACGCTTGGACACTGTTTTGGGCTTACTTTGAAATTTCAAATTTTGTTACGGTTGCTCTAATATCGGGTTTAGACCCTTTTTCCCCTAAATTCCACCACTTGAACAAGAATATGAATTTAGATTTTTGAAATAACGTATGAATTTTGATATATATGGAAATTATGATTCTGGACATTTTCGAGACACATTTTCGGGAAGTTTTTAGGGTCATTTCAATATCTCCCCTTTGGGAACATTCTTCCCCGAATGTAAAAGAAATATACCAGAGAAGAGTAATCATAAGGAGATCAACTCCAATAAGAATGCAACCATACACTTTAAAACACCATTTTCAAAATCTCAACATAAGTGCAAAAAAATTATAAACTTGCCAACTTAAACATGGATGCATATGAATGACATAGGGAAGACTTGGAATCAAATAAATGGACTTGATATGCTATGATAAGCTTGAATAAAATGAAAGAGATACGGCTATTACTTTTTCATGCTCTTGCCGGCTCCCAGAGAGACACATATGAATAGACGACTCCACTAAAAGGGCCTTCATGAACACACCAATATTAGTCAACTTCTTCACTCATCCATCCATACCTCCACCGAGTCCTTCTCCTAAGACAACTTATCCTCCACATAACCCACCATGTCAAAGGGTTCTATAGCACTAGAGGCACCAACACATCTCCTTAACCTAGAAACACGAAGAACTGAACAAACCATTATTATATCCCTAGGCAAATACCATCCATCTGCAACCTTACCAACTTCCTTATACTCTAAAAGGACTCACAACCATAACTCATTTGTCAACCTTAGCCACACTTATTCCACTTGTTGCCACGAACCACCATCTCCCCCTTGAGAAATAATCTCCACTCTACTATCTTTCCACCCAAAACTTCCAACTCTAGTAAAGTGGAAACAAGGCCATGCTTAATCTAGATCTCTCCAAACCAAGAAGATTTGGAACCATCAAGAATACTACACCACCATGCTCAACTTCCTCCAATATAATCCCTCTAATCTAGCCAAACAATGGACCACACTAATCTCCTCCTTGCCACCATCATCAATACATGCTAGGCTACTTAGAGCATCAACCATAACACTAGCCTTATCGGGGAAGAAATAATGCATACTCATATCATAATCCTTAAAGCATTCTAACCACCTTCTTGTTATCTTCCATTATCAACTATCATAATTAGCAACAATCCCCTTATCATTCAAGACTTGCATCACTACCCCCAAATGATTCACAAGCTCTAAATAAATCAACACTTCATTACTAGAGGTCACCACAATCATTCCAAGGTAGGGTTTTAAGACCCTATTCATCAAACCCATAAAAATAACCGATGCATAAGCCAACCAAACAACTCCACCAATATTAATAGTGCTCACTCCTACTCTGAAAAGACACTTAGGAGTATCACCTACCGTCATCCTCACTTGGGGACAACACCCGAACCAAAGATCAATCTTAGAGAAGTTACTAACCCATTATAGTTGACCCAATAGATCGACCATCCTCAACCAAAGATCAAAATAGATCGACCATCCTCAACCATCATATTACAACCTTACAGGTTCTACACTCATTAGAAACATGCTATGCAAGTAGCCCAAATTATCCCAATACCTCCAACACATTAAATAAGTTCATCTAAGATCACAAGATAAGACTTTTATGCAATAAGAAATGGGGTAACCCTTAGAGATCAATCGAACTTTAAGACAAGAATAGACCTACCATTTTTGCTACTACTTGACAACCTTCCACTCAAAGACGGGTTCATTAGGAGTCAAAATCTAACTTTATGGGTCTTACCATCCAAAGAGGCACAATATCCATGCAACTATTCCATTCCAAGTACAACATCAAAATCCACCACATCAAATCCAACAAGCCATAAGGTATGACCTGATACCCAACCAAGAGGTAAACACCAAAGGTTCACATAATAACTCGGGGCACACAGGAAGCCCACTATCAACCAAAACCATAAATAAAGAGACAATGGCACGCTGACCCCAATAATGCATGCACATCTAAGTCAAGAAAACATCTACAGGCCGATAGCAACATCAAGCACCCTATCTACCTCTTTCCTCCTTTGAAGAGCATAGAACTATTTATGGCTTGGAGCATCCCCTTGATCAACATCACCACCTTTACCCTTTTTGCGCCTATGAGGATAATCTATTATCTTGTGACCCTCATTTTCACAACCATAACAAGCATTGGTCTTCTTCAAGCATGGGTCATCATGGCATTTACCCATTTTAGGCACCTATCATAAAGAACCATACTTCCACTAATCATAAAGAACCATACTTCCACTAAATTTGGAATTTTCCTTCACCACGGGCCCTCTTGTCCTCCTTATCCCTCTTCTTCCTTAACTTTTCCTCCTTTATTTGTTTGGAATAGGTCATAAAGCGGGCCAAATCCGTGTTGCTAATAAACATAGTGGATCAACACTCCTCACTCACCAAGTCATAGATACCCATAACAAACTTATTCATCCTAGACGTAAGATCGCCCACCAAATGAGGAACACACTTTGAAAGTTGGCTGAATTTGAGCTTATACTCCCTCAACTCATAGCTCCTTGTTTCAAGTTCATAAACTCCACCAATTTAGCCTCCCTAAGCTCAAGAGGGAAGAATTGATTAAGGAAAGCCAATTTGAACTCCTCCCAAAGCACTACATTATCAATTCCCTTCTCCCTTTTCAATTGGTCATACCATATTTGGGCTACCTCTTTGGGTTGGTATGCCGCCAACTCTTTCTTTTCATTTAGCCAACACTCATAATATTCAAGATCTTGTAGACCTCATCAATAAACTCTTGTGAATCTTCATCCACCTTTGACCTATAGAACACCGGAGGATTCATCCTTATGATTCTCTTACCCTAGATCCTGGGGTAGTACCATGAGGGGCTTAGGCCCCTTAGTTGGCCACAACTTGGGCATGTATAGTGAGAGCATCCCAGAGATCACCATTCATATTTTGCTCCTCGGGGATTTGGTCCTTTCTTCCTCAAGTGTTAGACATGATCTAGCATAGCAAACAATAATCGTTAAGGGGAGAAACTTACCACAACTCTATAGCATGACTTAGAAGATGAAAAAGGGAAACATTTCCTAAAACATCTCATTGTATCCTATTCATAGTCAGAGCACTATGATATACTCCGGTGTTATGCTGTGTTGGATGAGTGTAGGGATGGCAATACGTAACGCCTGGCTCACCTAAAACATCTCATTGTATCCTATTCATAGTCATGGCGTGCTTCACAACCATGAACATGATTCTAATCAATATGGTGTGCTGGACTTCGATGATCTATCAACCTACTTCTCTCATACCACGTTTGTCATGACTCAAGCCTAGGGCCTAGATGTGACCGGCGAGTAGGGAATCCCAAGGAACCCCAAATGAGCCTCTTAGTATATCATACACATATCCTTAGTCGTGGAAGTAAGACAAATAACTTACGAAACATAAGCAAGAGAAATTGGTACTAAGGGAAAGAGAAAAGAGGGTAATACTTAAAAATCATAGATGAGTCAAAGTTCAAGCACAATACATAACTTGTCCAACAAATACCTCTACAGATAGATATTTAGCGAGGACCAAGACAAAACAACCGAGATCACCCTTATTGTCAAAATAGCAATAAAGAAGAAAGTATCAATACATAGCATAAGAAACGTAGACCAATGCTCCCGAAATGGAGGACTCACCAACTTGCTTGAGAAACAATCACATCAGCCACATGGAGGAGGAGGATGGACAAATGGAGCTCTGGTTCCTTTATGGTGATATCATGTAGGCATAAAGTATGTGTTAGCACGTTTGAATGTACTAAGTATGTAGGACGAAATGCAACAAGATATAGGCAACATGATCAAAATGCATAATCATAAATAATAAATAACATACTATCAATATAACATGTATAAATGACACTTAAAGTAAAATATGCCTATATATAGAACCCTCCATTATAGTGGTCAAGGTACCAACTACTCTATTAGAACCCGTATTTCATGCATTGGAATAATTAGAAAAATTTGGGATCAAAAGTGGAGTAATTAGTGAAAGTTTGAGACCAAAAGTAGAATTATTGGAAGTTGGAAATCTTGAATTAATTAACTGGGGCCCACACAAGTTTGTGTTAATATCTAATTGAAACAATACATGGATGGTCCATGGACACCTAATCAATTCTCGCTCTATATATAAATAGGACAATTTCATTTCTCTTATCATTTTAACACTTAAAAAAAATAAGAGAGAAGAAGCAAAAGTTGAACAAACCTTCAAGCGAGGCTCTCGGCCAAACCAAGGAAAATTTGAAAATTATTTCTAGCCTTTCAAAAAATTATTTGTTGATGCAAACCCCCCATATTGAGGTCCCTAACTAGCGTGGAAGTGTCATTGGAGTGGTTAGCCCTCTATTTTCTCACCTTTGGAAACCCTAGCCCACTTGTAGAATTGAAGAGGAAAGGTT
>DF357350.1:52643-82920 GCA_000787875.1 Solanum virginianum | reverse complement strand
TGGGCTCTATGTGGCCTTGTTGGTATCTTCTGATGTGCAGGGTTATTTTGGGATAGTCCATAAAACAAAGGAAACTCTGCCCAATTTTTTTAAAAAAAATATCAGTCATCTGTTTGTAACTCAGCTTTGTGATTGTGTTTGGGTACCCAATTCAGGCACTAGTCATGGCCCACAGGGTTAGGTCGTGACACACTCAACAAGGTTAATGGACATAACACCCTCCATTAAAGTGGTCAAGGTACCAATACCTCAAGAAGGTTATGGTTAACATGTAACACTAAAGAGAATAGCGTGTATATATATACACGCTTCCTACATCATCCATATACATATATTCATTATATCATCATTTCATCGTCATATAATCATCATAACATCATTCAACTCATAAGACATACTTTGAGCCTTCAATTTCCTCAAGAAACCCTAGCTGGAAATTCTATCAAACACTTGGTGGGTGTGTACAGTTAGTATAAAATCATGCAATTCAAGAGTGAAATCATGCATGAAAATTAGTTGTAAAACCATCAATCCACAACTTGAAACACCATCAAGCAACATACATTAAAAAAACCCTCCTCTAATCTTACAATAGCTCCAAGATTTGTAGCTCAAAATATAGCAAAACAGTCACAATTTCACATAGCTTTATCATAATGTGCAGTGAATTTCATA
This sequence comes from Solanum virginianum, assembly GCA_000787875.1. NCBI lineage: Eukaryota > Viridiplantae > Streptophyta > Magnoliopsida > Solanales > Solanaceae > Solanum > Solanum virginianum. Next base: position 82,245 of record DF357350.1, on the reverse strand, counting down.
ATATGCAAGACCCATTTGTAAATCACCTTTAATTCATGCAATTTGAGTAAAAGGAGGCTTGGGTATCATAGGTGAAAGGAACTTATGAATGAAACCCATGTACCTTAGCTTTGGAGATGTACTTGAGAAAGATTGGAGATGGAGACTTGAAGCTTGAATGAAATCTTTAAGATTAGTCTTGAGTTTTGGGGCTTGAATTTTGCATGAAATATGAGTCTAAGTGTTTGAGAAGATATTGGGGAATGTTAAGGATGATATGAGGGTGAAATAAGGCTAAGTATGGGTATTTTCATGCATGGGGGACTTAGGCCTAAGACATAAAAATCTTGGATCGAAAAATAAAACTGGACCATTTTTGTATAGAGGCGCGTCGTGTGGAGGGCGCGCCTGGACACTATTTTGAGCTCACTTTGAAAATTTAGATTTTGCTATGGTTGCTCCAAAATCGGGGTTAGACCCTTTTCCCCCTAAATTTGACCCCCTTGAACAAGAATATAAAGTCGGATTTTCAAAATAATGCACAAATTTTGAGATATATGGAAATTATGATTTCGGGCACTTCCGAGGCTCATTTTCGAGCACTTTTTGGGGTCGTTTTAGATATAACCTACTTCATCAATGGTACAACCTGCTCAATCAATAGGACAACCTGCTCTATCAATGAAGATGGCGCCAAGGCAAGCTATGCCTTGGGTTTCTCGCTTAAGGTACTCTATCCTTCTTGTAGGTATGGCGGTCCCTTTCGCTAGCTATTAAGGATAATCCTTCTGTAACACCTAGTAAAATTAACAAAATACACCTGGATGAGAGAACACATGCATAACATATCTTGCCAACCATTCTGGTAAATCTGAAGCTGGAAATGTGATTAGCATGAGAAATGATGTGGGAAAATAATCTTGGTTGATTTTTATAGCAACTAGATCGAAAGATAAATTTTTTATGCAAAAATGCATTTCCAGAAAAGTGCGTAACATGTCCACATCATGGACTTGTGGCAGATTTGCACTCAATCTATGCTTATATGTTAAGCTCCTTTCCTAAGTAAGTGAAGCATGTTGGATGTGGTTTGATGTAACACCTCTCATGGGCATCGACAATGCCGTATGGTATATTTCTTGAATATTTCAAAATCCCTGTATGATTTCGCAAATCCAACTTAATATTTATTTTCAGGGGAAAATTGTGTAGTGAATCGGTAGCCCTCAATTTTTAGATAACCTATAGCAAAAATTATTTTTTGCTACAGGAACAGAAATAGTAACCATCCGTGACCAGTCTGCGATGCAGATTGGGAGCAAATCAGTGCAAATCTTCATCCGCATCAGGGATGCAACACGGATTGGACACGGACCAGTTCATCTGGTTCCTTCATTTTTCCAATTTCACTCAAGGGTATTTGGGTAATAACCTAATGCCTATATAGGCGGGAAACCCTCCTTCCTTAGCAATTTCCAACCCTAGAACTCTCTAAAATCTTCAAATTCTCTCCAAAAGCATCATCAACTATTCCATTAAAGTTCAAGAATCTCGATAGCGTACTTTGGAATTCCAAGGACTCAATTCAAGCTTTAAGTCTTCTGTCATGACCCTACCTAGGGCCTAGACGTGACATGGTAAATGAGAACCCGAAGGGACCCAAAAAACCCTTTTAGCGTATCAATCACACATCCTTGGTCACGGATGTAAAGTAAACAACAAGAAGAGATATAATAACAAGGGAAACAGGACTAAAGGAAATCTTGGCATTCATAAAATCATAAAAGAGTCAAGCTCATGACATAAGTACATCATAATATCTAACAACACATCTAACCTGGATTGGAGCAGGAGCCAAGACACTTTCTGGTCTTACCCTCATAATAACAAGTGTTCAATAAAATAAAGTCTCAAAATAGCAAGAGTGGTGTAGATTGTGTCCTTGGACTTGAGAACTCACTAAAGCTTATCCCTGAAGTATCGACTAGACATGTAGAAGATGATCAAGAGTGGTGTAGATAGTGTCCTCGGACTTGAGGACTCACTAAAGCTTATCCCTGAAGTATCGACTAGCCATGTAAAAGATGATCAAAAGGAACACCGCTCCCTATAATGTAATATTATATAGGCATAGAGTATGCGTTAGTATGTTTGAATGTACTAAGTATGTGGGATGCAATGTAACAAAACATAAGCTAATATAGTCAAAATGCATAATCATAAGCAATGGATATATAACCCCAATATAACATGCATGATCAATGCTCATAATAAAACATGTTTGTGAATCATTCATCTTGCATAATATATATAGCATACATATGTGGGAAGTGACCTCAACCTACATAGACGAAGTAGCTAAAACTTGGAATCAAAGGCATAACACCCCCTCAGTCGGGTGTATGGGCATGACACCTCCTAGCTAGGTGTGGTCTACTTCCTAAGGCAAACTAAACATGATAACATGACTAGATAGATCCTCTAGTATAGCAAGGATAATAATCAGAATCCTATGGTGGCACATAGTTTAGAGACTAAAGACTTTATATAAAGACCCCTTGAATCGAGCCCTCATCTTAAGCCTCAATCGGTGCTAAGTCATATCCCACAGAATACTTGAAACAATCATAACTTGTATAACTTGTAAGAAACACAAAAACATGACATGAGTAGCTCCTGAAACATGCTTGAGCTATAGTAGTAACCCTAACTTGAACATGAGAGTAGATCATAATCATACATGATCTCTTTCATTACCATGAGTGGCTCACATGAGGTAAAAATCATGAAATAGGGCTTAATTTGATACTTGTAAAATTATAGGTGTTTTTTATGAATTCAACACATACTTGAAAGCCTTCAATCATCAAGAAGTTATTTGCCTTTTAAATTATGTAATAGATTATTAATAACTTGAGAATTCTTGACTTGACATTTTATTGAACAGATGGTGAGTTCATGATACTTGTTCAAAATCATGCAATTCAAGAGTGAAATAAGATGACTAAACTTAATGCAAAAGAACCCACAAACATGAAATAAAACCCTCATGTAGGGTACCTTCAAACCCATTCCAAAAGCTCATAGTTTAATAGCTCAACACATGGATAGTCTCAATGGTCAAGATCAATTTATGGTATAAGATAGAAATAGATAGTCATACATAATCAATCAATATTTCATAAAACCCCAACATACTTTATGTTAAAATTCATAATAAAAGATACCCATAGGTAATACAACTTGAAAACATGCAATTTCCACGAAAAGGGAAGGTTGTCTCTATGGGTGAAAGGGATCCAATGGATAAAACCCACATACCTTAAATCTTAAATTCTTTGAGGTGATCTTGAAGTACTCTTAGAGCTTGATGAGAGAATTGATAGAGCCTTAGAGGGGTTTGAAGTAGGTTTTGTGAGTTATAGAGTTGAGAAATGGCTAAGTATGAGTGATCTCACATTTTAGTGGGCATGGGTCTATGACCCTAATGCCCTTGGGTGGATCAGAAAAACTAAGGAAAATATTGTACTGGTCCATGTCCAGTCCATGATGTGGACCCTACATGAAGGAAAATTTACACTGCTTTGCGCCCCTGGCGCGTTATGGCCAGGCTATGGATGCTCTCTTGAAGTACAAGTCCTCTCTTGAGTTCATTAACAAAAATTATTTTTCAATACGAGTCCTCTAAAATTTGAGTTATACCCACTTCCCACTAAATTTTTCTCCTGATCGAGAATATGAAGTCGGATTTTTGATATCACGCATGAATTTTGAGATATATGAAAATTAGGATTATGGGCATTTCGAAGCACATTTTAGGGCATTTCAATATCTCCACCTTGGGAACATTCGTCCCTAAATGTCAAAGAAACATATATAAGAGAAGTAATAATGAATATTTCAGCATGATATGAATATAACAAATGCATTTAAACATTATTGTCACAAATCTCAATATGAATGTCAAAATCACTATAAACTTGTTAAAATAAACATGAATGCATGCAAAATGACATGAGGGATGAATCTTAAGGCTTGAAATCATATAAGGGACTTAAATTAGTACCTTTGGCTTGAGTAGAGTGGAAGATATATGGGTATCGCTTTCTTATGTTCGCCTCAGCTTTCCACGTGGTATTTTCAACTTGTTAATTTCTCCAAAGGACCTTGACAGAAGCTACATATTTGTTTCACAACCTCTTCACTTGTTTATCCAAAATCTACATCTGGACCTCCACTAGGTCAAATTATCTTCTGCAACACTCACAACATCGAAGGGCACTATAGTACTTGGGTCACCCACACACTTTCTCAATATGGACACATGGAAGACAGGATGGACCATATTCATCTCCATAGGAAACTCCAACTTATGTGCAACCTTACCCACGTTCCTCAAATCATTATAAGGACCCATAAACCATGGGCTTAATTTTCCTTTCTTACCAATTGGACCACACTTTTCCAACCCTTTCGGTCGAGCCAAGATAGGAGCGGAGACAAGCTTATCTTGCAAGGTCTGGAAAGGCTTTCCACATTCATCAATCCACATGAATTTTGTCTTCTTTTGGTTCAACTTTGTCATAGGAGAAGAAATAAAAGAAAAATCATTCACAAACCTCTGGTAGTAACCCATCAAACCCAAGAAACTCCTAATATCCTACGGAGTCAAGGGTCTAGGCCAATTCATAATCACCTCCGTCTTCTTATGATCCACCTTAATGCCATCACCCAATACGACATGCCCTAGAAAAGCAGCTTCTTTTAACCAAAATTCACATTTTTCATATTTAGCAAATAACCTTTGCTCTCACAAGATTTGCAACACACCCTCAAGTGATTCAAATGCTCTTTCTCACTCTTTGAGCAAATCAATATATCATTAATGATGACCACCACAAACATATAAAGGTAGGGTTTAAAGGCTTTATTCATCAAATCCATAAATATAGCCAGTGCATTATTCTAGCCAAAGGACATAACCATCTTGGGAATATCACACTCCCTCACATTCATTTGGTGGTATCCAGACCAAAGATCAATCTTACAAAAGTCACTAGCCCCTTATAGTTGTTCAAAAAGGTCATCAGTCCATGGTAGAGGGTACTTTTTCTTTATGGTAACTCTATCAAGTTGCCGGTAATGAATGCACATTCTAAAAGAATAATTTTTTTCTTCACAAACAACACTGATGACCCCAGGTTGACTTACTAGGCCTTATGAAACCCTTATCCAACAAATCCCTCAATTGATTCTAAGAGAACCATCCTTTTTCTTCACAAATAACACCGGTGCACCCCAAGGTAACTTACTAGGCCTTATGGAACCCTTATCCAACAAATCCCTTAATTGATCCTTTAACTCCTTCAATTATCACTTTTATATATTTTGAATCTTTTCTCACTCTAAAAATATCTCTCTAAAAAATACTCTCTGGGAGGCCCATACTGTCTGCTTTGCCAGAATGGGGTATGAAGCACCGACGGTGGATACATGGCTGTCAAATAAAGCTTATCAGGAGTGCCTTAACAAAGTGCAGTCAACCACACATGGCACATGCACTGACTCAGCCCACAACTCCGGTAAATCTTATATTAGTTTGGTGGTCACTATTGATATTTCTGAAGAGGAACTTTCAAGGGTTCAAAACATTATTTCGTTAATGAGCATGGGAAAATTCATGTGATTCCAAAGGTAGGAGATGATTTTACATCCCTTGATCCATTAACGGATAAAAAATTAGATCATTCCACCATGCCAATTGCGAGATCTGATGAGGTAAGTTTTATGAGAATCGCCTCTGAAATGCTAAATTTGCGCCTTGAAATTTGGTAAATTCTGGTGGAATTCGTGATGAGGGAATACCTACAATGGAATCTACTGGTCTTTATTTATCCAGCAGTAATTTTGTGGCCAATTCTACTGATAGAATTAATGATAAAGTGCTTTTCGGTGGCAACGATGGAGCTTTGGCGCATTTTGGGGACCTAGAGCTACATCAATCGACTTATGGGACCATGGCAGATCTTGTAGCAAGAAAAGGACCAAAAGTTCATAAAGAATTTCCATCGAATTTGGAATCTAGGGTTTCTCCTTTCCTGTTTTGCGATGGTGAAATTTTGGTGAAATTCGTTGGACATGCGGTATACCAAAAAGAAGCAATGACCAAGGAGAATCTCCCTGGACCAAAAGCCCTAAATGTTAATGCCCATATTTGATCTAATTTGGAAACTAGGGTTACGATAGACCTAGTTGGTGGCAGAGGGGTTCTGGCGAGATTTGAAGGAAATGATGGATACCAAAATACAATTAACAATAAGGAGAAGCTAAGGGGACAAAAAGCCCCAACAGGTAATGTCTCAAATAAAGTTAATTTGAACTCTAGGGTTTTGGTTGTTGAATCTATCCCAAATTTGATTGGGGCCAGGTAGGAGGTTTATGCCGCAATTGAAGTGCCTAAGAACACTCTGAATAATGTTACAACAGGTAATAGCAACCTAATGAATCTGGCAATCCTAGTGCTGATGATGCTACCTTGGGAGATCTAAAACAATAAGGAAAAACAACGAACAATTACTAAGGATTCAGCATCCTTAGCAGGTAAGGTTCCTAACTTTACTTTAATGAAGAATTCTACTAATGCTAACATGAACAACTCTAGGAATCATCATAAATTTGTGAATATGGCCTCTATTATGACTGATCATGCGAAGACTCATGTGAATGAGAAGACCATAGCTCAGGAGGAAATTAGAAGTCCTACTTTTGTTGCTGCATCTGATACTACGCAGCAAGGCAAGACTGGGTTGACTACTAGAGTTAATAATAAAGGGGTTGATCTTAACAAGAGCTATAAGGGTAAATCTAGTACTGATAAGAATCAGCCCAACCAAACTATTCCTTAACCTAAGTTCTGACCCTCTAAACCCCATGATCTTACCAAATTAACATCTAATTTCCAAATTAAACCACCTATAACTACAATCCCATATAATAAATTCCTTCTGATAATGCTACCAGAAATTCTACTCCCGTTGCCAACACTATTCCAAAATCCAACCAAATTCCTAAATCTCCACCCTTTATATTGTACACTCTTATGCTACAAGGTTAAGGGCAAACTAGGAAAATAATGAGGTACCTATTGTTATTAGTGCTCCTAGTTTTACTACTAGACAAGGGCTTACTGCTGTGATTTTTAAGAAGGACGATTTCATGAATAAATTGGCCAACAAATCCAAGTATAATCTGGTGGGGAAATTATCAAACACTATGCCCAAGATGGAACTAATCAAAAAGATTTTTATCCAGCAAACTGAATTGATAGGAGGTGCTAAATTGCCCACTTTAATGCAAGGGACATCTATATTGATTTGGACAATGAGGGGGATCACAATACTCTATGGAAAAATCAAAAGATGTTCATTGAAGAGCAAATTATAAGAATTCAAAAAGTTACTCCTACCTTCACTCTAGAGAAAGAGATGCCTATAGTGCTTGTATGGGTATCTCTTCTTGAGCTCCCATGGCATTGCAACAACAAGGAATTTATCTTAGCTCTTTTTGCTCCAATTGGTAAAACGCTCTACCTGTATGCAATATCTATTCAAAAAATAAGAGGTAGTGTTGTCAAAGTAAGGATGCAGTTGGATGTTACTAAGGAAAGACCACCTCACGTTTGGATGGATCCTGATGAGACTGATTATACAAATTGGAAGGTAGCAAGCAATTCAGTATAAGGGGTTGCCAGATTATTCTATGTACTGGAAGCATCAGGGGCATTTGGAGCAGGTTTGAAAAGTCAACCAAAGAGATGATGAGGATAAAAAGAGAAAAGTTGCTGACAAGATCAAGAATAACCGAGTCTCTGATGATTCTCAATTTGATCAAGTAATTCACCAATCTATACCTATTTCTACAGATGTTATTTATGTGGTTGCTATTGATGCAGGTCAAATAAATCACCAACAAGATAAATGGAAAGGAAGAGAAGTTATTGATCAGGATTGGTAGGTTCCCAAGACCAAAAACTAGGAAAAGAAGAATAAGGTTCAACAAAATCAAGATAGAAACCAAAACAAGAAGAAATAGCAAGCAATCGCTCAGAAAGTTAATGTGGATGAGGCCCAACCAAATGGATTACTGAAAAAAAAAACAAGTGAAAACCAAAAGGATAAAGACAATTCTACTGTAAATAACAATGACGAAGTAATTGATCTTGAAGAGGGACGAAATGCAAATAACATTTCAAAGATTCAGGATCTGGAAAATGTTGATATCACAACTGATTTCACAAGGTAGCAGATGGAAGATAGAGGCCTATGTATTGACTTATCTACCCTGGAGGGTACAGTTCCTGCTTTTCAGGACCAGCCCCCAATCCCTCCATTCAATTATCTGGTGATGCTAATCTATTTCTCTACAACCCTTCTTGTACTGTGATTAATCAAGTTTCTTGTGATGAGAGAGTTGTCAAGGAGAACATTACTAACTTGCAGGATGGGGAACCAAGGGGTGGGAATCTGTCTCATGTTTTGCATGAGAACCTTGAAACTAACCTTATGATTGACTCTAGAGCTCCTCCTACCCCTTCTATACAAAATCATAGTCAACTACAACTTTTCATTCGTAAACACCAATCTAATTTGGGTACTCCAGTCCAAAATTTGGGTTCTATGACTAAGGATTTGGCTTCTGTCGCCAAAACTAGCACTATATGGTCTAAATCCAAGAAGAATAAATTGAGCAAAAAGAGAAGAGATGCTGAGAAAAAAAGAAAGGAGAAGAAATTAGCTCAAGTGGTTTTGGATCAGCCTCAAGGTGCTGAGAACAAATTTGACAACAATTGCAAAATTTTATTCTTGTGGATGACTACATTCCTAATAGTATTACTCTTATTCAGAAATTTTCTCTAGCTGAGCAAGTCCAGAATCAAGACAAAGTTTCTAGTCTTTCTACAACAGAGTATCTTCTCAATTCCATTCCTAACATGGACCGTGAATTTGATTAGTGGGGTCTTGAATTCTGAAGAGAAATTTGATAAGGATAGTCAACCTATGGAGGATAATGGGGAAGATGATGATGAAGTTAGTGAGTAGCTGATTAGAGCTTTCAGTCCCTCCTCTAATGTTTTAGAAGAGGACATACAACAAATGACTAATGAACAGGGTCTATCACCCAGCGGTTTCCAACAAATCAAATTCGAATCTAAGAAGACGAGTCCCACTAAATCTGCCCCTATAGGTAGACCTCTTACCAGACTATTTAGCTCAAAGAATTCTCCATGATTAACAACTTAGTATTAAATATGAGGGATATTAATACACAGGGAGTGATGGAAAGAATTATTGCACTCAAAGCTGTTCATCAACTTTCTTTCTTTGCAATTCTAGAGCCCTGTTTTAGACTGTTCTCAAATTCAAAATTTCAGGGTTCATTTCAACATGTATTATTGTGTGTGCAATCCTAATAATAAAATTTGGTTGATATAGAATAAAAATGTGGACTGCAGAATCCTATATAATGAAGACCAATTCATTACTTGTGTCCTGAAACATATGTTGTATCCTCACTCCTTCATAATGACTTTTGTTTATGCTAAGTGTAAAGATGTTTTCAGAAAACCTTTTTGGGAAAAATTACTGCTTCATACAACTCTGACAAACCTTGGTGTGCTATTGGAGACTTTAATATGACTACTAGTCTTGAGGAGAAACTAGGGGGGGGTGTTCCTTACAACATGAAGAAATGTTTTGTATTTATTAGCACTATTGAAGCCTCTAAAAGATATTAGGTTTAACGGTCATAAATTTACTTAGTGCAACGAAGAGAATTTAGTAGATGAATATGGAAGAGATTGGATATAGCATTGGTGAATGATAATTGTTGGAAGATATGTCCTATACTTCTATTTATCACCTGCCTTCCACTATCTCTAATCATACCCCTCTTTTGATGGCGATGGTTAACAATCATGCCAACCACATTAAGTATTTTGAGTTCTTAAATTGCTGGATAGATCATGAATCCTTCATTGACACTGTTAGTAGCTGTTGGAATAAGTCTGTGGAGGGTCATTATATCTGGGATTTCCATTATAAGTTGAAGAGATTATCATCTACTCATAGTAATTGGTCTAAAGCCACTTTTGGGGTTATCCGTACCAAGGTGAAAGAGTTCAATGACAAAGTTAAAATGGATGAAGAAAACCTGGTCAACTCTATTGTTGATGATGATAGGGTTGCCTTGCACCATATTAATGCAGAGTATATTAGATATCTTAAGCATAAGAGTTCTGTGCTAAAGAAAAAGACCCAATTTCTATGGTTCCAAGAGGGCGATATGAATTCTAGTTACTTCTATGCTCTAATAAAGGGTAGAAGAAGAAGAATGCACATTAACACTATCCAAGATGATGAAGGGAAATGTGATGTGCTGTAAAAAGACAACACATTTAAGGCCAAATACAAGGAATTTTGTGAGTTCTTAATGCGATTTTTTTTTGTTTTTATGTGTTTTTTTGTTGTTTTTGCACAAAATTTAGGTTGTCATAATTTTGAAGAAAAGGTATAATTTTGCTAAATCATAGGACATACGAGCTCACCTACAATTCCTAGCCCATGCTACGAGGCGTAGGGTGTGTTGTAGCAAGAAATAGAGACCAAAATTCAAAAATCTACTAAGTAGAGGTCACCCCTACAAGGACATCCTATGAGTTATAAGTCTTACCACGTCTCATATAGGTAAACTCATAGTAGGAATCAGAGAGCGAAAATGTTGGACCAAAAACTAAAGGCCAAGACTTCAAAAGGAACATACAAGTCGTAGCTCAAGCAACGTCTCATACCAATGGGTCATACTAATTAAGTCAAAGATGCCAAAAACTTGATACGAGACCCTTACTATAACTTGTAAGTCACCCTATGAGTCATACCTGCAAGGTGTACCAGTTGCCAGCTGTCTTTTCTGTGTTATTTTTAGGGTTTATATGTAAATAGTATAAATATATTAAGTTAGGTTTCTTTAAGGAGATTTTAGAAGATAGGACTTGCCTTTGAATATTCTCTGAAGAATATTTTAGGGTTTTAGATTAGTTTATTATTGTATCTTGGAAAACCCATTTTAGGGATTACTAATCTTTCTTTGTACTCATTGTTAATAAATCAAGCTTGTGGGTTTGCAACTTTTGGTGCCTACACTCTTCAGTGTTTTTGGTAAAACTTTCATTTATGTCTTATATGTGCATTTTTGCTTGTTTTGCCTTAGCCATAAGTAGCTAAGCACCCACAAAATAGGGTTGTGGGAATCAAGGGTAGTTGACTTAAAATAACCTAAGTTTATTGCATTTCTACGATTGGGATTTGTATGTATTATCTATTTCCCTTCTACGATTGGAGCTTGCATGTATTGTCCATTTCCCTTCATTATGATTGTTATTTGGTGGTGGCCAACACCAAACCCTACGTAGTATTTGTAGCCCGACCAAGGTATTGACAAATAGGAAAATTGAAGTAGATGACGGGATTCGATTGATATGTTCTCATCTAATCAACCAAACTTGACCAAGGGGATGTTGGCTGGGATAATTGGTAATGGTTAGTTGGCATGCCATGGTGGCCGACCAAGCGCCTTGGTGAAATTTGACCTTCACCTTCACAAGAGGGCTTGAAAAACCTAAGTTACCATCCTGCATGCAAATTTCCAACTGTAGTTTTGTTACCTAGGTTAATTGAGTCAACAAACCATGATGAATACAATTCCCAAGTTGTGCCTAAAATTGAGTATTTTCTCGCATCACGTTTTACTATTTATTTTACTTTGTTTTTGAATCATAAAAAAAAACCCCATTTAGAGATTTTAGTTATTTATTCTTCAAATGATTAGGATTGGATCCTTATAGTCAAGCCCCGTACTCTTTGTTGATTCGACCCTAAACTTTGGTTAGGTTAATTGCTGACAGCAATCGCTTTCTTATTGTAGCACGAACATTATTAAAAATTATGGTGCCGTTGTCGGAAAATATGGCTACATTTTGACTTGAATCCACTATTAGTTAGTTCTAGTGTTGATTATAAAATCTCTTGTATTTTACTTTTATTTTTGTTTTTTGATTTTATTTGCAAGTTGTACTAAGTTATATCCCCAACAGAAGGAGTCAAGGCAATCCTTTATCTCTGATAAATTTGGAGATCCATCGACTAGTGAGAAGAATGGCTCAAGTGAATCAGGATATAGAGGTAGACGAGGATATGAATATGAATGAGAATATGGGAAGAGAGGAGAATCCACAACCAAGGGGAACATACCACAACTTAGGGACTTCAGTGAAAACACTTATGGATAGAATCAATATCAATTGAACCCTATGGCTATGGACATTACTGGTGCCATAGTATTGCCTCCTTTATGGGCAGATACTAAGTTCACGGTATCAAGTGGATTGCTCCAAATATTCCAACACCGCAAACCATTCATAGGGCTACCTTCGGAGGATCCCCACCATGATCTCCAAAATGTGGTGTTTGTTTGGAAGTGTGTCATGGGTACACAAAATCTTTCTCTTGATATTGTTGGTTTAAGAGTGTTTCCACTATCATTGACTAGCAATGCAGTTGCATGGTTGTCCGAGCTTCCTCTAAGTACTATTACAAATTGGGCTGAACATTAGAGAGTATTCCTTGAAAGATATTTTCCAAGATCTATGAAGTTAAAGCTCAAAGACAAAGTCAACAACTTTGACCAAGTGTCGGGTGACTCTATTAGCACAACATAAGAAAGGTTTACCAAATGTTTGAGGATGGTCCCCGATCATAAGATTGTTGATGATACCTTAGTTGAGATTTTTGATCGGGCAGTTGATGAGAATAGTTAAGCTTGTGCCGATACAATCATGGGAGGTATTTTCATTGACCAACTTTTGCATTGATAGCCGCAAGGATAGAGCACGAGGTTAGTAAGAGCTAGGTGCGATGGAACCTTCTTGTGAGGTCAATATCAACAATGAGAAAGCAATGGTAAATGAAGAGATCATGGAGCAACTTGCTCAACTACGTATAAGCATGGACCTGGTTTTAAAGCAAAAGTAATGAAGTGTCAAGGCAGTCACCCACCAACCTCTTAAGGCTCCTATCTATGATGATCCGTTATTTGATGATGATGCATGTTTTGTAAGAAACCAAGTGGCGGGTTTCCGAAACAACCCCCAATTTGATAAAGATACATGTTTTGTAAGCAACCAATCGGTAGGTTTCCAGAAAAACCCCTAAGGGTTTAATTCGAACTATTAGAGGTCAGGCTCTGGGAAACAAGGTTGGAACTTCAACCATGATGGGGTGTATAGAGATAATCAGGGTAGATACTTGAGAGAGAGAGTGCTAGATGCCAAATGCGGAAGAAAAGAGGGCTACAGGAATGGTCTTTATGTGCCACCTCACAACCGTGAGGCTAGGTCAAGTAACTCCAGGATCAAAACAATGTTTGAAAAGTTGTTGAAGAGGGCCGATCACCAAGATGAGACTTTAAAGGGAATGAAAGCAGATATTTCAATAACAATAAAATAGAGTCTCACTCGGTGGCGAGTAAGCAACTTGAACAACAATTTATACAAGTTTTTTTGCAATTGAACCAACACAAAAAAGGTCCTTACCAAGCAACACTATTTAGAATCCTAAATATGAAGTGCAAGGCATGGCGGTCATGAGGTGGAGTGGCAAAAGCACCGTAGATCCCCCTATGCTTGTAATTATGGATAAAGTTGATGAGAAGGGTCTTGGCTGTGAAGTTGTGGTTGAGAAAGATGATCCGAAAGTTGTTGGGATGCAACAACAAGAGTTAGGGAAGCACAAAAATTTAAAGCAATTCCAAAACCCCCTCCTCTTTTCCCTCAAAGGCTTAAGAAAAAAGAAATGGAGGGTAGATGCAAACATCTCCTCTCGATGTTGAAGCAACTCACCATAAACATTCCCCTTCTTGAAGCTTTGGAGAAGATGCTGGGGTATCCCAAGTATATGAAGGATTTGGTGACCAAGAAGCGCACTTTGATCCAAGAGTTCTCACAAGAACTCTAACAATGTAGTGCAATTATGAAAAATTGTTTAGAAGCGAGAGGTTCCTGGTGCATTCACCATTCTTTGCACCATTGGTGATATTGAGTTCGAAAGAGCATTGTGTGACCTAGGATCGAACATCAATCTAATGCCTCTTGCTATATTCAAAAAGCTCAGCCTTAGCACTCCCACCGCAAAAAAGAATGAGGTTGCTCATGGTGGATCGAACCATTAAACAGCCAGAGGGAATCCTTTTGGATGTGCTTGTTAAAGTTTATAAATTCATATTTCCTGCGAATTTTCTGATCCTTGACTGTGAAGTTGATTTTGAGGTTCCCATCATCATGGAGAGACAATTTCTAGCCACTGGGAGAGCCCTAAGGCATATGGATTTAGGTCCATTATGGTTTAGGGTTAATGATGCAGAGGTCATATTGGATATTTTGCCAATCCATGAAGTACCTGGATGAGTTCAAGAATGAGGTGTGGACCCTTAATGGTAGTTTATGACAAAGTTGAGTTAGGATATTAAACAAGGCACTTCTTGGGAGGCAACCCAAGTATTGTTGATAATTATTAGTTTGTTTTAAGTGTTTTTGGTTGTTGAAATTCTTAGGTAGAAGGTGTGAGTGTCTTTTTTGTTGAAAGACATTCATGTTGTTGTAATGTTTTGAAAATTGTTGCACGTTCTGAGACTTGGTTCGCAGGTGGAAATCAATAGTTGAAAAAGTGAGAATAGCATCTGTAGCAACCTATACGAGTAGGACTACCAGTCGTGGTCATCACTGTGAGTCTTATTCATTCCTCTCAAAAATAATCAGTGAGCATCAGATGTTTGCACATACACTATAAGCTAACTTTACAATTCGTAGGGTCTCTTACAATTCGTAGGGTCTCTTACGAGTCGTAAGGGGGTTTGTAGTGCCCAGGTATGAATTTCTATAAGTGTTGGATCTATTATGAGACTAGAATTATGACTCATAGTCGGTGTCTCGTAGCCTTGATTTGTAGTTTTAAAAAAAAATCTTACCCATTTTCATTTAAAAGGGGATCAAAATAAAATTTGACCCCCAAAATTCATTTCCCAATCCTTAAAGCGACAGAAAACCCCTAATTATCATCCCAATCACTTTTTCGATCAAAACTCTAGTTGCCCACATCATTTTCCAGCTAAGATTCCGGCAAGGACTCTATTTCCTAGGGTTTCAGCTTGTTTTTCCATCTACAATACATTGGTTCAATTCTTCTACCATTTGGTGAGTTTCTTGATTAATCTTAATGCAGTATGATGGTAACTTATGCTATAGATGATTGTGCATGTGATTAACCATGAATTTTCAAGCATATTTGATGATATTTTGATATAAACTTAAAAACCTAGGGTTGGTATGCTTTGAAGGATTTTGTGATGAATTGAACCTTGCTTGATATTATTGAGTGGGTGGTTGTGATTGTGTAAATGCTTAATTCCTTGAGTGTAGTGCTTATTTGTTTCCTAAGCATTGAGTAAATTATTTTCAGAATGGGAATTTGGTTAGTGTGGGTGTGTTTTATATGCCTTAGATTGTTGAATTTGATTGAAATTATCTGAATGGGACCTGCACATCAATGGAATGGTTTGGTTGATTAAAAGTACTAGTTTACATAGGAAGGTGCTCTTGGTTTTGTTTGATGTGAGTTGGGATTACCTTCGATTCTTAGGGATGCTGGTTGTTTTAGCTTTCTGGTTTCATTTTGGGACTACCTATGTGTCTATTATATCGTATTGCTCCTTTAAGTGTAAATTTGTATGTTTGTGTGTCCTGTTTGAGTTGGTTGTGGGAAAGTGTTAGACGCTACTTGTGTCTCCTGTTTTCAACTACGAGGCTCCCCTACAAGTCATAATGGTCCCTCATAGTAAGCATCAGTCACCTGTGGTTTCTTCATGTTTCTCACAGAAGACCCACCTATGACTCGTAATGCCCATTACGACTAAAATTGAGGGTCTCGTAATCATGCCAAAGTATTTGAAAATGACTCTGGAAATGGGTACGAGGCCAGACTATGACTCATAGTGGAACTACAAGTTGTAATTGCTTCTCGTATCTGAGTTTTGACTTTATTTTTTCTAGAAGTTTTGGTACGACGAGTCTAGTGTACGACTCATAGGTCATCCTATGAGTCATAACTGTACTCATACCAACAGAACAATTATTGCATCAAAGATTTTTGTCTTCAGTTTTATTTTTATTCTATGTTTAACTGTTTACATTGCTTGTTCTCTATTATGATCAAACATCTTGATGCTTATATAGGTCGTATGGTTGTTTTGTAGATACAATATCTCCAAATAACAAACGAGCAATCCAATCCTTTAAACAGAGGTTAATTGATGAATCTTCAGAGGCCAAGAGATTTAAGGGATCTTTAAAAGTTCAAAGGGTCAGAATAGATCGTAAAGCTAATAGACTTTAGACTCGGGTACTTACAGCACAACCTCCCATGAAAGTCAGCAGTTCCTCCAAGTCTAAAGAGAAGGAACAATAGGGTAATGGAGACAGGTCTGATAGCAGCCTACCATAGATAACCCCCAAACACTTAGGGTCAAAATTGGAGTCTGAGAGTACCTCGCAGACCCAGTAGAAAGAAATCCAGTTCTAACCTCCAGACATCCACAGATGGTGTGTCCCAGGGATGAGGGAGATATATGACCAGGGTTTAGAGCCCAAGGTATAGGGTAAACCAGTGTGGCAAATTCATGAAGAGTCTAGATTGAACAACTCAAGGTTAGATAAGATGCCAGGATTTCATGAAGAGTTAGACATATTGGGCTACGATAGACTACACAGTAACTGCACAAGTATGCCCCATTCATAGTCCATGAGCTTTATGCGTCATATCTTGCTATACTCCGCTGGGGGGTTACTGAAGAACAAGAAGCCAATCAAGCAGCCGAGGTTATAGGTGGAGCTAGTCGGGGGTAGGAGAGTTTTTGTTTTGAAGGAGACCATTCGATGGATCCAGTTTGGACCCACTTATAGAGTGCCTCAGTCTACCATAGTATATGATGGGCACATTGATAAGATGAGAAGAGCGGTGATCGGGAAAAACATCGGGGCTAGGATAGAGTTGCTACCATTGATTACTAGTTAGATTTGTGAGGAGGACTTCAAGCCGACGTGGGTTATAAACGATGCAGATCCTATTGTGAAGGCTCACCTCTCTTTCTGTGCCAAGTTTTGGTAGTCCATTATCCGTTGGTGTATTCGACCCACTTTCACAGATAATGTGATCACTTTTGAGTAGGTTGTGTTATTAGCTAGCATCTTAGCTTGCTATGAGATAGACTGGGCTTGGATCCTCTCAGAGCAGATCCACAAGCCAGCCATCCAAATGAACATCTCGTTGCCATTTCCTATTTTGATTCATCATTTGGACAGTACAACGGGTATTCCTATTGACCCCCATCGCGACCAACATACAGAGGCTACATGCACCATGGATCCTAACCTAATAAAGGCTGATAAAAACTCGGTGGTCTTACCACGAGCAGCCCCTCCGATTCCAGATCCATTCCCAGCAGAGCATCCAACCCAAAGTGTATCTCCACCTGCTACCGACACTACTTCAGTTGCTACAAAGCCTACGACAGCTATGGAGATTGAGTCCACACTATCCTCCAATACTCCAGCACCAACAGTAGCCATATTATAGGTTGATTCTCTTACTTTTGCTATTTTTTCAGGCATTATTATGTAGGATAACTAGGGCAGAGTCCATATTTTAGGCTCTATCTACACAGCTTAGACCTTGGGTTGACCAGATTGTACGGTACTCCGAGGAGAGGATGGAGGCATTCGCTCGTGATTTGGTAGATAAGAGAGTTAAGGCGGTGGATGCCCGAGTAGATACCCGAGTAGATACCTTCGAGGCGAGAGTCCAGCGGAGACTTGAGGGCGCTAGGCCTGCTGATATGAGTGCGTTTACTTAGGAGTTGGCCAAGTTTAAGGCAGCTCGGCCTACCGATATGAGTACGGTGACTGAGGTATTGGCCAAGTTTAAGGTCAACCTATTGTAGATGTTAGAAGCCCTAGTTGCAATCCTAAAGGTAGCACCAGCTGGTGATGAGGCATTTATTTGGCTAGCTGACTATTTGTATGTCTATAGGAATAGGTCCCTCAAGTATGATGATGATCCAGAGCTGGCTCTGAAGTGGCCAAGCCCGGAGGAGGAGCCCATACCCGAGGAGATGGTGTGTGAGGAGCTATTGTTTGTGGCTATTCAATCAAATGCAGCATACCCCGCATAGAGAGGGTAACTCAGGTACTGCTACAGAGGAGATAGAGCCCAGGACCCCAAAGACTAACCAGAGACCGATGCTTGAAGCACCAAGATATTTGACTTCTTTTGATCCCAGTTCTTATATTATCATTTTGCGACCCCACAGATCAGCCAGAGACTGGTGCTTGAAGCACCATGATGCTTGACTTTATTTGACCCCAATTCTTATTTTATCATTTTGGATACTTTGTTCTATTGTTAGACAATCTTTTTGTTATGTTGGTTTTTGGATATGTTTAAATATTTTTATGATTGGATGTTGTTTTTACTTATATTGTGGATGTTAGTTTTTTGTTTTTAATATATGTATATGTATATATATAAATATATATATTCCTATGTTATCGTGCTTGTTTTTGGTTCCTGTCATTACTTTGAGGATAAAGTATCCTATTATTGGTGGGGTGTGGGAAGTTATGGATTAAGGTGAAGTCCGAGTAACCTTGAGTCCATAACTTCTCCTATTTTTTATCCGAAGGTTTTCTTGCTGTGATTCTTTTTTCTTGTGGATGTTTACTTTTCTGTTGAACCGGCATGTTTAGATAGTGTAGATAATGTGTAAATTCATAGTAGAGTTATATGTTGGCATATACATAAACATTAGATGAGCTTAAAGGTTTTATGAAAAACTGGGTACCCCAAAATTTTTGAGATTGTGGTTGTTGATGCATTCATACATTTTTGAGTATCTGACAATGTTTGTTCTAGTGTTGTGAAGGTAAGCTGAGGCTGAAAGCATGACCTGTGAATCTATACTTGATTGTGGATGCAATTCCACGTGTGTTGTGAGCTTATTTTGCTACATACATGCATCTTTTATGGACAAAGAATTGCCTTAGTACTCTAAGATTGGTTTGGTGATATGGTAGATATGGGAAGGATCCCAGGCCTTTGTTCTTTGAGTGAACCTAATTTTAGCATAAATGACCCACCAAATGAGTGAGTGAATCTTTGTTCCAAATTTTTGTGCTTCTTATATACTCATTCTTTCTTGACACCTTGCTAGCTTAACCTTGTTTGATGAAATAACTTGATATTGACCCTGGTTTATCCTTAGACCTATGAACCTTAATTGAGGCTAAAAGCCTAAATTGAGGGTGGCTACAAGTTGTGGCCCTGGTATGAGGAATAGATATTGTGTACTTCACCTCAAGCTAAAAGCCTAAGTTGTAGGTGGCCCTTATTATGGTAATGTAATGACAATAAAGTGGTTAGTTGGGAAATAAAGAAAGAAATGAAACAACGTGAGCTGAGTGAAGAAAAAAGAAAAGAAACATGCCTTGAATTGAGAAAAAAGTAGCAAGCATTGAGTTCAAAAATAAGTCACAACTGGAAATAGAAAGAAAGCACTCGAGAAAAGTTCAAAACAGGAGAATAAGGGTGGATTTATTGAAAATAGGTTGATTATGAAAGCGAAAAGTGTTGTTTAACACGGTTCAAGGATAACTTTTAGTCACTACTTGCCAAAATGCCATATCAAAGCCCCCTGAACCTATGTTGTAAGCCCATAAGTCCTAAAGTGATCTAAATCCACTTTATCACCAAGTAAAAAGATGAGTATAGAGGCAACCCTATGGTGTTAGTCAATATGCATAAATTTCAATTGTGAGAGTAAGAATGCTTCCTCGGTCCCTGAATTCTAAATCTTTTTGAGTGTACATGAGTGACTTCTTTCCAGTAAGGGCATTTGCACTACTTGAGGCCAAGACTACAAGAGGAACATAGGAGTCGTAGCTCAAGCAACAACACATACAAGTGGGTCGTACCAGTTTAGTCCAAGATGCCTTGAACCTGATACGAGACCCTGACTATAACTCGTAGGTCACCCTACGATTTGTACTTACAAGGAGTACTAGTTGCCAGCTATTTTTTCTGTGTTATTTTTAAAATTTATTTGTAAACACTTTAAATAGATTAAGTTAGGTTTCTATAAGGGAGATTCCAAATTTTAGAAGGTAGGACTTGCCTTTGAATATTCTCTAAAGAATATTTTAGGATTTTAGATTAGTTTATTATTCTCTTTTGGAAAACCCATTTTGGGGATTGCAAATCTATCTTTGTACTCATTGTTGATTAATCAATCTTGTGGGTTTGCAACTTGTGGTGCCTATGTTCTTCAGTGTTTTTGGTAAAACTTTCATTTATGTCTTATATATGCATTTTGCTTGTTTTGCCTTGGCCATGAGTAGCTAACCACCCATATCTTGGGGTTGTGGGAATCATAGGTAGTTGACTTGAAATAACCTAGGTTTATGATATTTCTATGATTAGAGTTTGAATGTATTAACTATTTGTCTTCATTATAATTGTTGTTTGGTAGTGGCCAACACCAAATCATGCCTACTATCACTAACCCGACCAAGGTATTGATGAATAGGAAAAAGAAGTACATGACAGGATTCGATTGATGTGTTCTCATCTAATCAACCAAACTTGACAAGGGGAGGTTGACTAGGACAATTGGTAATAGTTAGTTGGCATGCCATGGTGCCGACCAAGAGCCATGGTGAAATTCGACCTTCACCATCATAAGAGGGATAGAAGAACCTAAGTTACCGTCCTACATGCGAATGTCCAACTGTAGTTATGTTACCTTAGGTAATTGAATCAACATACCATGATGAATACAATTCCCAAGTTATCCTTAAAATCGAGTGTTTTCTCGCATCATAGTTTAGTGTTTATTTTACTTTTTTTTGAATCACAAACCCGTGCACCCTATCTAGAGATTTTAGTAGTTTATGCTTGAAATGATTAGTAGTGGAACCTTATGGTCAAGCCCTGTATTCCCTATGGATTTGACCCTAACCTTCAGCTAGGTTAATTGCTGACAACGACAGCTTAGGAGCATTAACATCAGTAAAATGGTTTCAAGGTGATGAAAAGATTGCTATTGCTGCTTGTAACCATTTTTGGAGAATCCTTAATGGTAAAGATAAGTATATTCTGGATCAGGCTTTACATTTCATTCTCCCTATGGTTACTGATGATCAAAATAATAGTTTATGGATGAATTGAAGAGCATTGTGTTCTTTATAAATCCCAATTCTGCTGCTGGTCTTGATGGTATGAATGGTAAATTTTTCCAAGTTTATTAGGATCTCATTAAAGGGGATCTATTCAACGCCATCCAGGCTTTCTTTTGTGGTCAAATCATTCCCAAGTACTTTTCTCATGCTTGCTTGGTTCTCTTCCCAAAGGTTAGTCATCCTAATAAAATTTCTGACTTCAGGCCTATCAGTCTCAATAATTTTGTTGGTAAGATTATCTCTAAGCTTCTATGTCAAAGTCTTGCTCCTATTCATCCTAACTTGATCTCTGTTAATCAATCTGGCTTTGTTAAAAATAGGAGTATTTCTGAGAAAATCATGTTGGCTCAAGAGATTATTCATTAGAGTAAGAAGCCAAATAAAGGAGGTAATGTGGTTATTAAGCTTGATATGGCCAAAGCGTATGACAGAGTGTCTTGGTCTTTCATTGATATGGTTTGGAGGATTATGTCTAACATCTGGTACTCTATTACTATCAGTGGCTCTAGAGATGTTTCCTTCATTTAACTAGACGTCCTAAGCAAAAAGATCCTCTTTCAAGTGCTTTATTTAGCTTGGGTGCTGAGGTGTTGTCCTGACTTCTTAATAGACTCAATTTCATCCTTGATTATCATGGTTTCTACATGGAAAGAAATGGCCCTCAGGTTAATCATCTCAGGTTTACTGATGATGTGATAATTTTCATATCTGGTACTAGTAGTCCTTTTGAGTTCATTACGAAGTCTTTGTCTACTTATGAGTGTGTGTATGGTCAACTCATCAACAAGGATAAGAGTCAGTTCATGGTCCCCGATTGTGCTTTGGATGATTATGTTAGGAAAAAAAAGAGGAATCGCTAGTTGTCTGCAAACAGAGAGTCCCATGACCTATTTGGGATGCCTATTTACATTGGTAGGCAAAGAATTTTCTTCTACTCTGGCTTGGTTTCAAAAGTTCTTGCTAGAATCACTAATTGGCAAACTGAGATTTTATTTTATGGTGGTACGACTATGTTGATTAAGCATGTGCTCTAATCTCTTCCTATTTATTTGCTTTCCTCAGTTTGTCCTCCTCAGACTACTCTTAAGTAGATTTATGGCCTTATGGCTGACTTCTTTTGGGGTTCGAAAAATGATAGAAAGAAATATCATTAGGCTTTCCAGAAAAATTTTAGTTTTCCTTATGATGAAGGAGGTATTGGGTTTAGACAACTAGATGATGTTGCTAATTCATTCCAATATAAGCAATGGTGGATTTTTAGGACCAAAATGACCCTGTTGGTGATTTTTTGCATGCTAAATTCTGTCAGAGGGCCAATCCTATTGCTATGAAGTAGGACCTTGGTTAGTCCCTTCTATGGAAGCACATGATGAGAAATAATTTCAAAATGGAGCCATACATTCAGTGGAAGATTATTTCTGGTACTTTCTATTTTTGGTGGGATGATTGGCTTGGGGTTGGTCCTCTAGCTTATTACAGAGAAGGAATTACAAGATTCAATATTATCAGAGTTTCTGCTTTTATCCATCCGGGTCAATGGATTGTAGGAAGGATTATCCACGTTGCTCCTCCTCATCTGGTGGCTCTTATCCTCAGTTATCATATTCAATTCAAAGCAAACACTACAGATTTGGCTATCTAGAAGCCTATTGGTGATAGTGAGTTCACTTGTTCTTCAGCTTGGGAGTTGATTAGAGTGAAGAGGGACATGACTCCTATTAATATTATGACTTGGAATAAATATATTCCTGTCAAGTGTTCTTTTCATTTGTGAAGAACACTAAGAGGAAAGTTACCTACCAATGAAAAGCTTATTTCTTTTGGACAAGAACTTGCAGATTGTTATTGTTGTAGAGTGGTTGGTCTTGATACTATTGATCATATTTTTGTGGCTGGGAGGTTCGCTAAATATATTTGGGGTTGCTTTGCTGGCTATTTTGGTATTGACAAGAGCTATACTCCTTTAAGAAACATGGTAATGAGATGGTCGTCAACCAAGCCCTATAATGATGCTCACAAGCTAGTACTATGACATAATCTCATTTTCATCTGTTAGGGATTGTGAAAGAACAGATGTGCTTGCAAATGTGGTGGGAAAAATTCTAACAGTTCCAAAATGAAGTATGAGGTGTTTAAATAAACTTTTTTCCTACTTTTCACTACTTTTCCCTACATCAAACGGCCCTCTAGCTGGAGAAGTCTTATGCATATGCTGGAAGGCTATATTAATGATATGAAGATTATCAAGGTGCAATGGTAGAGACCAGATGATGATTTTGTGAAGATTAATACTGATGTTAGTGCTCTTAGCTC
This sequence comes from Solanum virginianum, assembly GCA_000787875.1. NCBI lineage: Eukaryota > Viridiplantae > Streptophyta > Magnoliopsida > Solanales > Solanaceae > Solanum > Solanum virginianum. The sequence goes on along the minus strand of DF357350.1, from coordinate 58,559 downwards.
ATACAGTAGCATTATAGTGGGTGGTATTTGCAGAAATCAGTTTGGTGATCTTATTTTTGCTTTCTCCTCTACTCTGGGAGAGGGTTCTAATAACCAAGCTGAACTTGAAGCTGCTTATTATGGTTTGTGCTAATGTCTACATCTTGGCTATATAAATGTGTTCTTAGAGATAGACTTTGAAATTTCTGTAAACTGGATCAAGCTTCAGACTCAATCCTCTTGGACCGTCAGTCAACTTCTCAGCAAGATCTATAGTAATAGTAGTCAATTCCAATAGTTTAGATGTTGTAACTCTGACAGGGAAACAAATTTTGTTGTAGATTCTCTCTCAAAATACAATCACTTTATTACTTCCCCTATGCTCTTTTTTGATTAGAATCAACTTCCTAGAGAGGCCAAGCCTTATTATGAAAAGGATAGACTTGGTATGGCCATCTTTAGGAGGAGAAAACTGAAGAGAATCAAAGAGCCTTCTTGAAGGAATTTAGTCCTATTGCTGTTCCGGGTCTTCTCATAGGGTATGTCTTGCTAGAGTCATAGCTTGTTAGAAGATCTAGGCGTAGTTTTAGGATTATTTTGTAAAGGGAGCGTCTCCCTTGTTTATTGCTTTCCTAGTATTTTCTATTCAAAGGAGTCCTCTCTTAGGTGCTTCCTCTTGTTTTACTAGTACACCAATTATGCCTTATAATAAAGCTTGGGGTGTTTCTCAACCCCTGACCGTCCAAAGGAGTAGGGACCCTTTGGCATAGGTATGTTCCCTATAAAATAAAAAAACTCCTTCAGTTCCACCGGGACCATATGGTAAGGGGGAATAGAAATGGGTTGAGTATCGGGAAGAAGGTCTATATAGAGTTTATTTCTCTTTTACTTAATATTACATGATTTAAAGTTGATATTACATGTGGTCTTATATATTGAGAAATTTACTGTACAGTGACTTTAGTTCATGAAAGTATGGTTGTTTTAGCATGTTTTGAGCTTCAAATCTTGGATCTAATATTGGAATTTGTGAGGGGTTTTGATATAAATAGCTTGGAGGTGTTACAAGGTGTTGATTAAAGGTTATACCACTGATTTTTTTGCATGATTTCATCTCTAAATTGCATGTTCTTATACCCCCATTCGCCAAGTGTTTGATAAAATGTCTTATTATGGTTTCTTGAGGAATTGAAGGTGCAAAGTATGAGATATAATATGAATGATGATGTAATGATGAAATGAGCTTATGTACATGCTAAATTCTATATAAAGTGTTGCATTAAGCCATACCCAACCGAGGTGAGAGTTTATACTCACCAACCATGTAAGGGGTTAGTAATTCACCATCTAGGATGATTGGGTTGTGACCATCATCAACCTAGTTGGGGGTTCATACTCATCAACCATGTGAGGAGTTTATACTTCACCACCTAGGATGATTGGAGTGTGACCAAGATCGACCATGTGAAAAGACACAACATGCACGCAACCATTACATCCCTAGTATGACATCAAAATCCACTACGCCAACTACAACAAGCCACAAAGCAAGACCTAATGCAATAAAAACCCATATCAACACCTATGAAATTTCTAACCACAATATACCCAACCAAGAGATAAACACCAAAGATACACATCACAACTTGGGGAACACAAGAAGCTCCAGCATCAACTAAAAGAAGAGAGAAGAAATAGTGAAATTTGGATACATCAAAATCAATACCTTCTACTTACCTTCCTTCACCTTTCTCTTTCAAGCGGCATGATAAACTAAAAGAGCAAAGAACATTCATTATAAGGGAAAGCCCTATGTCACTTCTAAAGCACGACATAGACTATGAAAAGGGAAAACATTTCCTAAAATATCTCATAGCCTCCTACTCATAGTTGTGGTCCACAATACAACCATGAATAAGACTCTAATTGATGCAGTGTGTTTGACTTCGAGGATCTAACAACCTAGTACTCTGATACCATCTTTGTCACGATCCAATCTTAGGGCCTAGACATGACCGTCAAATGGGAAATCCGAAGAAACCCCAAATAAGCCTCATAGCATATCATTACACATCTTTTATTGCGAAACAATTAAATGACATTTGAAGAATAGAAATAAGGGAAAAGGAGACTAATGAAGAACTTGTTATAACATAAAGTCAAGATATAATAAAATCAACTCATGGCATAAATACATAGCTTTGTCCAACAACAACTCCACTACATAGATAATGGTGGGGGCCAAGACATAAAACTGGGCTTACCTTCATAGTCATAAGTAAATGATAAGGTAAAAAGAATCTTAATACATAGCGTGAGAGAAAAGTCCTTGTCCCCGGAATGGAGGACTCACCAAAGGGTAACTTTAACAATCTATCTAGCCAAAAGAAGAATCAATGGTTGCTCTGGTCCCTACATGGTGATATCATGTAGGAAAGAGTATGCATTAGTACGTTTGCATGTACCAAGTATGTGGGATACAATGCAACAATAGATAGGCATCATAATTCAAAATGCATAACGATAGGCAATAGACATAATATAGCAATATGACATGTATGATCAATGTATAAGTAACATATGCTTAAGTAAATCATACTCATATAAGATATCATATGTAAAGAAAGACCAAGCTAGCTTTCCAGCCTTGGTTGGTTGATGATGGGCACACCCCAATCATCCTATGGATGGTAGGACTCATAGAGTTAGATCCTGAATACCTAATGAGCCTTTCTTTGAGGGGGAGGTTGTTAAGCGATAGCAAGGGAGGTAGATCCATTTCATGTCTTAAGCTACAATTAGTCTCTAACGGGTTGCATTTATCATCTTGTGAGAATTGGAGTAGTAAACCTAAGTTGTTTTATTTATAGAATTGTTGTTGGTGGTAGATGAGGCCTTGAATGCCCCTTTCCGATATTTTAAATTTGGGGTAGTGTCTTCTTGTTTTACTAGTACACCAATTATGCCTATAAGTCTCATGAGTAAGATCTTTAGTCCCTACTCTAATAGGTTTATGGTGGTTTTGGTCATGATAATGTGGTTCATTCCTTAATAAAGTAGTGCATATGAATCATTTGAGGGTAGTACTACAATTTTAAGGAAGAAGGTTGGGTGCTTGTAGGTGAGATGGTAATTTTGGTGGTAAGAGGTTGCCTCCTAGGTTGTGTGGTACCGAGTGATGGTATTAAGATGGACCTTAGAAATACAAAGGTAATTAGAGATTAGCCTAGACTTTTGACTTCACTGGATATTAGCAGCCTCTTGGGTTTAGTGGATTATTGCCGGAGGTTGTGAGTAGGGTGATTTGATAGGTCCAGGGGTGCTATTTCTTGTGTTATTCCTTAGTGCTAGTAAGATTCATATGTGTGTGGATTGATCCTTGATCCCTTCCAATCGAGGAGACCCCAAATTTATTTTCAAGAAAACCTACATGGATTTTACTTAAAATTCTATTGATGCATGGGTAGTATTTATTTGATGATTTTAATATGATTTAAACTATTATATATGAGGATTTACCTTGGGTTTATGGAGTTATAAGTATGCATGTTCTCCTTTTGAAATCATTTATGCATGAGAGATTACACTATAGATTTAAATATGGAATTAATTATGTTTTCACTTCAACTTCATACTATAATGTTGATTTTAAATGAAGTCTTAATTACCCATGTCATTTCCTCATTCTGCACAGCATATGCATTCATGTACATAGATTATTTTGAAAAGTTATGTTATGTGTAAGCCCAATTTTATTTTATGGTATGATTTTGATAAAAGGTTAGTTATGACAATAATATGATCACATATGTCTTTGATTTTGGCTCTTTAAGCATTTTGGGCGCTTGCACCATTTTATATATGAGTAGGTCATTCCTATGCATGAGTATTATGATTATGAAATTATGATTTTGGCATTTGATTCTAAGTATGAATTATTATGAATGGTGTTTAGCTTTTAAGCCTAATTATGCATTGAAATGATTTGGAAACTGACTATTGCCTCTTTGAGAGTGCGTACATGCATATTATAAGTATTCTTGTGGGATGACGACTTAGCTTGTTGTGTTGAGGGTCTTGGGGTATTTTGGGCTACTTGCATATCATGTTTCTAATGAGTGTAGAACCTATAAGGTTCATCTTTGTCACGATCCAATCTTAGTTTGGGCTACTTGCATAGCATGTTTCTAATGAGTGTAGAACCTATAAGGTTGTAATATGATGGGTAAGGATGGTCGATCTATTTAGTCAACTACGATAGGTTAGTCACTTCTCTAAGATTGATCATTGATTCAGGTTTTGTCCCCAAGTGAGGATGAAGGTAGGTAATATCCCTAGGTATCTTTTTGGATTAGGAGTGAGCATTATTAGTACTAATGCAGTTGTGTGGTTGACTTATGCATCGATAATGATTGTGGGTTTCTTGATTAGGGTCTTAAAACCCTACGTTGACATGTTTGTGACTAGCATGTGTTGTTGATGGTGGCAAGGAGGAGACTAGTAGAGTCCATCAGTTGGCTAGATAGCGAGTTAGGTTGAAGGAAGTTGAGAATGGTAGTATAAGGTTCTTTATGGTTCCAAATCTTCTTGGGATAAGAAGACTAGATTAGGCAAGGCCTTGAGTCCACCTTACTATAGCTGGAAGTCTTGGGTGAGAAGATGATAGAGTGGAGGATGTCTCCCAAGGAGGAGATGGTGGTTATGGTACCAAGTGGGTTAGGTGTATTTAAGATTGACAATCGATTTGAGGGTTGTGAGCCCTTATAGAGTGTAGAGGGAGGTTGGTAAAGTTGCTTAAGTTTGGGGATTGCCTCTGGGTGTAGATATGGTTAATCCGCTTTGTCATGCTTCTAGGTGGATGTAATGTGTTAGTGACTTTAGTGTTATAGAAAACATTGAGGTTGTGGGTGTTAAGGAGGGTAATTTGACTTAAGAGAAGGTCCCAATGGAGGTGTTGGATGGATGAGTGGAGAAGTGGATTGATAATGATGTAGTGTTCTTCAAGGCCCTATGGGAAGAGTCGTCTATTCGTATGTGTCTCTCGGAAAGCTGGAGTGGGAATGGAGGAGAAATATCCATATCTTTTTCATTCTATTCAAGCTTATGATAACACTTCAAGTCCTTTTATGATTTCAAGTCTTGCATTTTAGACCCTATGTCATTTAAATACATTTATGTTTAAGTTGGCAAGTTTATGATGATTTTACACTAATATTGAGATTTTGAAAACAGTGTTTTAAATGTAATGTTGCATTCATATTTTGGCTGATTTTTTCATGATGACTCTTGTCTTGTACGTCTCTTCTACATCGGGGACGAATGTTCTCAAGGTGGAGATATTGAAACGACCCAAAGAAAAAAGTGCCTCGAAAGTGCCCAGAATCTTTTTTTTCATATATCTAAAAATCAAATTGTTATTTTGAAAATCTGACTTTGTATTCTTATTTTGGGGGTCAAATTGAATGGGAAATGCGTCTAACCCGAATTTTAGAGCAACCGTATCAAAATCTGAAAATTGCAAAATATGCTATTTAGGAGGGTCCACTATGAAGGGACATATCTCTTAGCACACAAATAACTGAGTGGCCAGCTTCCTACTAACTGAAAGTCCTTTGAATAATCTTTCCAACGCACTTTGTTTCACCTCATTCCAAGTTTGGATGAAGGACTTGTGCCCATTTTTATAAAACTCGCCCATATAGAAAATGCAATTTCCAATGAGCAGTCCGTTTTGGTTCTATTTTCTCTTGACTTCGGTCTAAGACCTTTAAGTCTTGGGCCTAAGTGTTCCCACACTTGAAAATATATATAGTTAGCCTTATTTCATCCTCATATCATCCTAAAAATTCCCTAAAACTCACTCAAACATTTAGACTCATATTTCACCCTAAATTCAAGTCCCAAACTCAAGACCAATCTTAAGGATTTCTTCAAGGA
>DF357350.1:32786-52589 GCA_000787875.1 Solanum virginianum | reverse complement strand
ATCTTAAGGATTTCTTCAAGGATTTCACTCAAGCTTCAAGTCTCCATTAAAATCTTCTTCAAGAACCTCTCCAAAGCTAAGGTATGTGGTATTCAACCATTGGGTCCTTCCACCTATGGTGTCTAAACCCTCTTTTTCTTAATATTGCATGGTTTAAAGTTTATATTACATGGTCTTGTATATTGAGAAATTTACTGCACAGTGATTTTAGTTCATGAAAGTATAGTTGTTTTAGCATATTTTGAGCTTCAAATCTTGGATCTAATGTTGGAATTTGTGAGGGGTTTTGATTTGAATGTCTTGGGGTTGTTGTAAGGTGTTGATTAAAGTTTATATCACTGATTTTCCTGTATGATTTCATCTCTAAATTATATGGTCATATACCCCCTATTGTATTCCTACTAAGTGTTTGGTAAAATGTCCGGTTATGGTTTCTTGAGGAATTAAAGGTCCAAAGCATGAGATCTGACATAAATAAAGATATAATGATCAAATGAACTTATGTACATTATAAGTTCTCTATAAAGTGTTGCATTAGACCATACTCAATCGAGGTGAGAGTTTCTACTCATCAACCATGTGAGGGGTTAGCACTTCGCCACCTAGGATGATTGAGGTGTTACCGTCATCAACCGAATTGGAGGTTTGTACTCATCAACCATGTGAGGGGTTAGCACTTCGCCACCTAGGATGATTGAGGTGTTACCGTCATCAACCGAATTGGAGGTTTGTACTCATCAACCATGTGAGGGGTTAGTACTTCACCACCTTGGATGATAGGGGTGTGACCAACATCAACCATGTGAGGGGTTTATGTCTCACCACCAAGGAAGATTGGGGTGTGACCATCATCAACCAACTAAGGTTGGAAAGCTAACTTAGTCTCTTCTTTACATATGATATCTTATATGAGCATGATTTACTTATGCATGTTTTACTTATGCATTGATCATATATTTCATGTTGCTATATTATGCCTATTGCCTATCTATTTTTGCATTGTTGCATTGCTCCTACTAATGCATTCTTATGGCTAGATGGATTGTTCAAGTTAGCCTTTGGTGAGTTCTCCATTCCGGGGACAAGAACTATTCTCTCACACTATATGTTGAGATTCTCTTTACTTTATCATTTACTTATGACTATGAGGGTGGGCTCGGTTGTATGTCTTTGCCCCTGCCATTATTTATCTATTAGAGGTGTTGTTGGACAAAGCTATGTATTTATGCCATGAGTTGATTCTATTATCTCTTGACTCTATGTTATGACAAGTTCTCCCTTAGTCCCCTTTTCCCTTATTTCCATTCTTCAAATGTCATTTAATTGTTCCGTAACCAAGGATGTGCAATCATATACTATGAAGCTTGTTTGGGTTCCTTTGGGTTCCCCATTCACCGGTCACATCTAGGCCGATCACATCTAGGCCATAGGCTTGGGTCCCCATGCACCGTTTGTTGGTCACCCCAAAAAGATTTACTAGGTCTTTACCAACAAATCCCTCAATTGCTCCTTCAACTCCATCGGGGCTATATGGTAAGGGGGAATAGAAATAGGTTAAGTATCGGGAAGGAGGTTTATACTAAAATCTCGTTCCTTTTCAGGAGGAACACTGGGAAGTTCATCGGGAAAGACATCAAGAAACTCATTAACCACTAGAATCGACTTGATTGCAAGGACATTGGACTCAATATCCCTAACCCTCACAAGATGATTGAGACAACCCTTAAAAATCAACTTTTGGGCATTAAGGCAAGAAATGAATCTACCTTGACCACTAGATCACGACTTTCCCACTTAAGAAGGTCTCATAAGGGAATTAGAATTTAACCCTATGGGTTCTATGATCAATAGAAACATAGTATGCATGCAACTAATCAACCCTAAGAATGATATCAAAGTCCACCATATCTAATCCAGAAAAATCACAAGCAAGATTTTATGCAAAATGAACACGAGAAAATTTCTATAGACTCTTCTAGCAACAATTGACTCACCAATGGGGGTAGACACTTCACAAGGTTCACACAACATTTTGGGACTAAAATTAAGATTTTTGGCAACAAAATGAGTAGTAAAAGAAAGAGTGATACCCACATATATCAATGCATACACATTAAAATCAAAAACCTTTAACATAACTGTAAAGCACTATGCCAAGTCTAATGACCCCCAGAGGGGTATGGTTGCACACATTGACGATCATCCTCATAGTTCTTAGTAACCCATGGAAAATGTTTGAACTTATGATCCTTTGTAACACACTCAAAACATGCACTCGAATTGGCTAAACCATCTCCTGGATGGTGTTCCCATACTTGTGGCATGGAGGAGAAGCTTGAACACCAATACCCTTACCCTTCCTTTGAACATAAGGATAGTCACCAATCCTGTGGCCCATCTTACCATACCCAAAGCATGTACCCGTGTTCCTTAGACTTGTGCTATTATGATTTCTCCCATATTTTGTGCACATAGGATAGGTCATACCACCATAGCAATTGGGCTTAGGATATGGGAGCCTCCCTTCAAATTGCTCCCTTCTTCTCCCTTCCTTTGAGGCCACTGGGTAACAACTCATCTTATGCCCAAAACCGCCACTCTTGAAACAATCTACAATTTTTGTCAAACACTTTCCTTGATATTTCTTACCACACCCTTGACAAGTGGCAAAAAGGGTACTCTTCTTTGGACACTTGGGAACCGGTAGTCTAGTAGAAGATGAAGCACCCTCAACTCAGGCTTTCTTTGTCTATTTTTGTCCCGTCTTATCATTAAAGCTCTAGAGGGTGCCTACGGATTGGTTGAGTTTGGCAGTCCAGCTTTGGCCAATATCCATAGAGCATTGCGAACCTTCGCATTAGAAATGTCATGGTTTAGAATACCTTGAGACATGTTTTGAAATGCAATTGGTAAGAATCAGGAATAAGCCTTAGAGGTCTCATCTCAATTGCAAGATAAAGATCAAGAAGAACGGAAACATTTCCCAAAATGCCTCATAGCCTCCCATTCCTAGTTGTGGTGCATTTCACAACCATGAATAACACTCTAATCGACATGGTATGTTGGATTCTGAGCACCATTAACAACCTAGTGCTTTGATACCAAGTTTATCACGACCAAAGCATAGGGCCTAGTCATCACATGGCAAATGAGAAAATGAAGGGACCCAAACAAGCCTCTTAGAATATCGATCACACATCCTTGGTCATGGAAGCAAACTAAACAACAACAAAAGAAATATAAACTGAGAAATGGGATTAAGGAAACTCTTGAATATAAGCATAACATAAGCATCAAACTTATAACATAATAACATCGTAATATCTAACATACACGTGTAACTTAGAATGAAGCGGGGGCCAAGACAATTTTTGGGATCACCCTCATAATGTCAAATGTTCAACACAAGAAGTCTTAAAATAGTAGGAAAGTAGATAGTGTCCTCAAACCTGAGGACTCATAAAAGCTTGTCTTAGAATAATCTCACTAGGCATATGGAGGAAGATCAAGAGGAGCTCCAGTTCCTACATGGTGATATCATGTAGGCATAAAGTATGCATTAGTACATTTGAATGTACTAAGTATGTAGGATGCAATGCAACAAGACATAAGCCAATATATTTTAAATGCATAATAGTAGATAATTCATCATTGTAATATTGATACGGCATGCATGGTAAATGCTTAAAGTAAATCATGCTCATAAATCATTCAACTTGGATAGAACATAATACATATGTGGGAAGAGACCTCAACCGACAAAGAATAAGACCAAGTGAGATACAACTTGGAATCACGATAATTACCCCTCATCGGTAAAGAGGTGGTCTACTTGCCAAGGTAAACCATACTTTACCTTATGTGAACATGATCAATTTTGTATGAAGTAACCCTCCTTAGGAAACCTGACCTATTTCAAAAAGGATTTCATTAAGAAGTGCACAAAATGGATCCACTAGTAAATCAAAGGTAAAGTATGCTCCTATATTGGCACATAGTTTGAGAGAAGGAATATGAAACCAAGGAAATGGTCCATGCCACATTCAATCCATTGGTGTTAAGCCTAATCCCATGGAATAATTGAAATAATCACACATTAGCAATTTCTAAGAAACATGAAAACATGACATGAGTAACTCTAAAACATCTTTGACCTCGAATGGTGAGCCTAACTTTAAAACATAAGAATAGGTCATCACTAAACATTTCCCTTACATTAACATCAAAGACCCACAAGAGGTAAAATCTTTGAAAAAGGGCTTAATTCGGCATTTTTACAACATCATAGACATTTTCATGAATTCAATACCTTTTGAAAGAAAAAAATCATCATGAAGTCACTTGACTCATAAATCATGCAATAGACCATCAATAACTTTAAGAATCCTTAAAAAGGTATTTTATCAAACACTTGGTGGGTGTATAATGGTTGTTCAAAATCATGCTATTCGATAGTGTTATAATATGTGCAAAATCAATGCAAGTCAAACCATAAACATTTGTTGAAACACTCATATAATACCTTGAAATTCATTATCAAATCTCATAATAGATCATCGTTTGCTAGATCAAAACATACATAGTCTCAAAAGGTAAAACTCACTCATAGTACAAGCTTGAAACAGATAGTTATGTATAATAAATCAACATTTCATAAAACCCCAATATAATTTATACTCATAATCCATAATAGAAGATACCCATAGATAATACAACTTGAAATTATGCAATTTTCATAAAAATGGAGATTGGACTCCATGGGTGAAAGGACCCAATGGATAAAACTCACATACCTAAATTTGGGGACTCCTTGATGTAGACTTGAAGAAGACATGAAGCTTCAATGGTGTTCTTGAGATCTCAAATTAAGCTTTAGATACTTGATATTAGATGAAATATTTGGTTAAGTCTTGAAGAGGTTTTTGAGAGGGTCTTTGTGATATAGTGTTTAAAATGGCTAAGTATATGTGTTTTTTCACGTATAAGTGCGCATGGACCCATAATCCCAATGTTTTAGGCTGAAATAGTAAATATTAAAGAAGTAATAACACTGATCCATGATGGGTCCATGTCGCAGAACCATCATACACCCTTTCGTGGAACCATCGCGCACGTAGAGGATGATCAAAAGGTACTCATGTCTCTACATGGTAATATCATGTAGGCATAAAGAGTGCATTAGTACATTTGAATGTACTAAGTATGCGGGATACAATGCAATAAAACGTAAGCTAATATAGTCAAAATGCATAATTATAAGCAATAGATATATAACCTCAATATAGCTTGCATGATCAATGCTCATAATAATAAATACTTATGAATCATTCATTTTGTACAATATATACATATGTGGGAAGCGACCTCAACTGAGATAGACCAAGTAGCTACAACTTGGAATCCAAGGCATGAAACCCCCTCGGTCAGGTGGACAGCCATGACACCCTTTGGATAGGTGTGGTCTACTAGCCAAGGCAAAAAGAACAAGATAACATGACTAGATGGATCCACTAGTATAGAAAGGGAATAATCATAATCCTATGGTGGAAGATACATTAGAGACTAAAAAATTTATATAAGGACCCCTTGGGTTGAGCCCCTATCTTAAGCCTCAATCGGTGCTAAGTCAAATCCCATGGAATTATTGAAATAATCATAACTTGTATAGCTTGTAAGAAACATGGAAACATGACATGAGAAGCTCTTGAAACATACTTGATCTCTAGTAGTGATCCTAATATGAACATGAGAGTAGATCATAATCATACATGAACCCTTTCATTAACATGAATGGCTCACAAGAGGTAAAAATCTTAAAATAGGGCTTAACTTTATACTTGTAAAATCATAGATGATTTTCATGAATTTAATACATACTTGTAAGCCCTTAATCATAATGAAGTCATTTGACTTGTAAATCATGTAATAGATTATCAATAACTTGAGAATTTTTGACTTGAAATGGTGGGTTCATGATACTTTAGATATCAAACATATGGTGGGTTCATGATACTTGTTCATGATATCAAAGACATGGTGGGTGCATGATACTTGTTCAAAATCATTCAATTCAAGAATGAAATAAGATGAGTAAACTTAATGGAAAACAACCCACCAACCTGTAATAAAACTCTCATGTAGGGTACCTTGAAACCCATCACAAAAGCCCATAATAGTTCATAGTTTCATGGCTCAAAACATTCATAGTCTCAATGGAGAAGATCAATTCATGGTATAAGTTTGAAATAGAAACCCCTATGAAGGGTACATTGAAATCCATCATCAAATCTCATTATAGATCGTAGTTTCATAGATCAAAACATGCATAATCTCAATATAATCTAGTCATGGTATAAGCTTGAAATAGATAGTCATGCATAATCAATCAATATTTCATAAAGTCCCAAAATAATTTATGCTCATAATTCATAATAAAAGATACCCAAAGGTAATACAACTTGAAAATATGCAATTTTCATGAAAAGGGAAGGTTGGGCTGCATGGGTGAAAGGTACCAAATAGATAAAAACCACATACCTTAAACCTTGAATTATTTGAGGTAATTGTTATGTAGTCTTAGAGATTAAAATGAATCTTTGAGTTCTAAAGTTGAGCTTGAGATCCTCAGATTTGATTGAGAGAATTGATAGAGCCTTAGAGGGGTTTGAGGGAAGGTTCTATGAGTTATAGAGTTGAAAAATGGGTATGTATGGGTGATCTCACATTTTAGTGAGCATAGGGCTATGACCTAAATGCTCTTGGAAATATACGACAAACTAAGGAAAATATTGTATTAGCCGCATCTAGTCCGCGACGAGTACCCAACGTAAAGGAAAATTTGCACTGCTCCTTACCCCTGGAGCATCGTGGCCAGGGCGCGGATGCTCTCTAAAAATAAAAGATTAGCAAAAATTATTTTTCGTTATGGGTCCTCTAAAATTTGGGGTATACCCATTCCCCACTTAATTTTCCCCCTTGATCGAGAATATGAAGTCGGAGTTTTGATATCATACAGGACAGCCAAGAGGAAGGCCATGGGTATACCCATTCCCCACTTAATTTTCCCCCTTGATCGAGAATATGAAGTCGGAGTTTTGATATCATACAGGAATTTTCAGATATATAGAAATTATTATTATAGGCATTCTGAAAGACATTTTAGGGTGTTTCATCTTCCTCAAATCCTTCTTCAAGAACTCCAAGGTTTAGGAATGTGGGTCCACATACATGGGTCCTTTCACCCATGGAGCCCAACTCTTTTCTTTTTTATGAAATTTCATGATTTTAAGGTTAGAATCTTCATGGGTAATTCCTATTATGTATTATATATATGAGTTATGTTTTGTTTTATCAAGTATTGATTGACTATGCATGAACATCTATTGAAAGCTTATTCCATGTGTTGATTTATATCTATTGAAGTAATGCATGATATGAACTATGAAAACTATGAAGGATTATGAACTTTTAAGATGGATTTCGAGATACCTAAATAAAGGGTTTTACTACAATGTTGGTGGGTTGATTTGCATGCCTTAAAATAATTTGATTCTACTCTGTCTTGTCTTATACACTCTCATTGCATGATTTTGAGCATGTGTCCATATACCCGCCATATTTGACTAAATTTACATGACAAGGATTCTTATGTAGAAGAAAGGCTATCGTATGATTTGCAAGACAAGTATTTTTATGGTAATTATGGGCTCCGAAGCTTGTATTAAAGTCATGAAAATTTCTATGATTTGCAAGTGATATATTGAGCACTTATTCTATATTTCTACCCTCTTATGAGTGAATAATGTTTATATAAGGGGGAAGCATGATAACTATTTATCCTCATGTACAAACTAAAGCTCACTAGTAGGGGACAAATATCTTATAGTCTCTGCCCTCATGTGAAATGCGATGCCTACTAAAAGGGGTAAAGTCTATGCATTGTTTTTACCCTCTAGTATAAGGTATACGCCATGCGTAGGGGTTAAGTATGTGAATCAGCTACACATGCCATGTTATCATTTTTTTTACAGGTAATTCATGTAAGGATAAAATTTATGATTATTTCAAGTATTTTGTGGGATTAGACATAGCAATGAATAAGGATTAAGTTGGGGACTCGATCCAAGCGGTCCTTATATAAAGTCTTGGTCTCTTAACTATGTGCCACAATAGGAGTATGTTATTTTCCCTGAATGGTCTGTACTAGTGGTTCCAACTAGGTCAAGTTACCCACAAAAATTTGGGTCAAGTTTGGTTTACCTTGGCAAGTAAACCACTCCTTTATTCAGTGTGGAGTGAACATTGGGATTTCAAGTAGTAGCTCGCTTGGTCTTATATGTCGGTTAAGGTTTTCTCCCACATATGTATATTATGTTATGCAAGTTGATTAGCTACATGTATGTTTTAACTCAAACATTGATCACACATGTCATATTGAGCTTATATCTATCGATTTTGATTATGCATCTTGAAATTATGACTTATGTCATTGTTGCATTACACCCTGCATACTTAGTACATTCGAAGTATTAAGTCATACTCTTTTCCTATATGATCTGACTATGTATGGACCAGAGCTCCTATTGATCCTTCTCCACATGGCTAGCGAGATCGTTTGAAGAAGCTTTGGGCTAGTCCTCAATTCTGAGGACAATATCTATCTTACTTTCATGTTTTTGCTAAGACTTGTCTAATTTTTTTTAGATACTTGTCTTTGTGTGTGAGTGCAGGAGACATCTTGGTCGTCGCTCTATTCGTACAGAGGTGTTGTTGGATATGGATATCATATATCGAGCTTGACTCCTATTATGTCTACGTTATTATGAAAGACTTCCCTTAGTCCCTTATTTCCCTCTATACTCTTTTAATGTTGATGATGAGATGGATGTCCTAAGTCCCACTTCCCTTAGTCTTTATTGTTACTTGCCTATTGTCTTATAATACTTCCGCAACCAAGGATGTGCAAATGATATGCTAAGAGGCTTGTTTAGGGTCCCTTTGGGTTCCCCATTCGACGTGTCAAATCTAGGCCCTAGTCTTGAGTTATGAAAAGCTTGGTATCAGACCACTAGGTTGTTAATGGTCCTCGTAAACCCAACACACTGCATCAAGTAAAGTCTTATTTATGTTTATGAAGTGCACCTTAACTATGAATAAGAGGCTGTGAGGCGTTTTAGGAAATAGTTTACTTCTTCATGATCAATGTCATGCTTTAGGTTTAAAAATATGCTTTTCTTCCTTGATGGGCACTATTTTGATCTTTTAGATCATGTCGCAGCCAAGAGGAAGGCCATAGAGGACTCTCACACCCGAGAACTTACCAACTCATCCGGTGCCTCAAGCTCCCAAAGAATGAGGGGTTATGCATGTTGAATACCGAAAAACTGTTACCATATTGGAACATGCCGTGACCAACCAATTGAACCAAGAGGACAAAGATCATTATACTTCTACGTTAGCCTCAAGAGTGAAGGACTTTACAAGGGTAAACCCTCTAGAGTTTCATAGTTCCACAATAGAAGAGGATCCCCAAGAGTTCCTTAATGAGATATATAAGGTGCTTGCTATTATAGGGTTAAGTTCAGTGGATAAGTTGAGATTGCGACCTAGAAACTCAAGGGCGTTGCACAAATTTGGTTCACTCAATGAAAGCTAGACAAAGGAAATAATGATCGCATCCCATGGGAGAAATTCTAAGTCGCCTACCTCAATAGATACTTCCCTATTGAATTGAGATAGGCAAAGGTGATAGAATTCATTAATCTCAAACAAGGTTCCATGAGTTTGAGGGAGTATTCCCTCAAATTCCATAAACTCTCAAGGTATGCTCCTCACTTGGTTACCAATTCTAGGGCAAGAATGAACAAGTTTATGTAGGAGGTGTCCGACTTGGTGAATGAACAATGCCGCACTACTATGCTTATTGGTGACATGGACTTGTCTCAGCTCATGACCTATAACAAATAACTGGAAGGGAAGAAGTTTAGGAAGAGGAGGAAGGGGGACTCCATGAGGGCTCGGTTTGATAGTGGCTTTCAAGGTGCTAAGGGTGGATGTTTCCAACAAGGTCACATATTCCAAGTTCAAGGGTCCTCTAATCCTCCAAACAAAAGGTTTGCTAATGATGGGGTGCCTAACCCAGGGTTCCAAGTTGGCAATAGTGGGATAACTTTGTCAAAGTGCCAAAGGGTGGAAGAAATCATGCTAGACTATGCATGATGGATTCAAATGTTTGCTATGGGTGTGGAAAAGTAGGTCATAAGGTTGTTGATTATCCATATGCTCAAAACAAGGGTAAGGATAGATGTCCTCAAGGACAAGGCGCTCATGTGGGTTAAAGGGCAAAGGGAGTCCAACAAGGAGGTGCTCTATGACCTAATTGATTTTATGCTATCCACGGAAGACAAGGAGTGGATGAGGTGCCTAATGTTATTACCAATATGTAAAAGGTTTTTTATTATGATGTGTATGCTTTAATAGATTTAGGTCCTGTTCCAACAAGCTTCATGTGTGTCTCAAATTGTTTTTTGAATCCTTTGAAGTGTCTAACCTCGTTGGTGAGGCCATTAGTTGCTAAAAGAGTCTATAGGAGTTGTCCCGTGTCTATATTGTGTAAAGTCTTGCCTTTTGATTTTGTTAAACCTGACATGGTGGATTTTGACATTATTCTTGGGATAGATTGCTTATACGCAAATCATGCTCCTATTGATTTTAGAAGTCATAAGGTTAGATTCCAAATTCTAGATGAGCACATTTTTAAGTGAGAAGCTCATAATTTTGTGGTTAAGGGTCAGTTAATCTCTTGTCTTATCCCTTAGCCCCGTATTACCCCTTTTTCTATCCATTATTGTTATTTTATCGCTTCCACAACCAAGGATATGTAATGATATGTTAGGAGGCTTGATTGGGTCACTTCGCAAGGGTAAGGGATATTGAGACTAAAGTCCCTCCTATTGAGTTGGTTCTGGTGGTTAATGATTTTGTTGATGTCTTTCTCGATGAGCTTCTCGGTGTTCCTCTAGAAAGGGAAATAGAATTCGGTATAGACCTCCTCCTCGATATATAACCTATTTTTTTCTCCCTTACCGTACGACCCCAATAGAGTTAAAGAAGTTAAAAGAACAATTGAGGGATTTTTTGGAGAAGGGTTTCATAAGTCCTAGCAAGTTACCTAGGGTGCACTAGTGTTATTTGTAAGAAATAAATATGGTTCACCTAGAATGTGTATCGACTACCGGCAACTCAATAAGGTAAATATTAAGAACAAGTATATTCAACCAAGGATAGATGACCTATTTGATCAACTACAAGGGGCTAGTCATTTTTCTAAGACTGATATTCTTTTTGGACCACCAAGTGAGGTTGAGAGAGTGTGATATTCCCAAGATGGCTTTTCAGACTAGGTATGAGCACTTTGAATTTGTAGTTATGTCATTTGTCCTAACAAATACACAGGTGGTATTTTTCGGTCTTATGAATACGGTCTTTAAACCCTACTTTGACATGCTTGTGGTAGTCTTCATAGATGATATATTGATTTATTCCCTAATTGAAGAAGAACATGTAAATCATTTGAAGGTGGTGTTGCAAATTTTGAGGGATGAGAGTGAAACGACGCCAAAAAGTGCCCAAAAATATACCTCAAAAGTTCCAAAAATCAGAATTTCCATATATCCCAAAATCCATGTGTAATATAAAAAATCTGACTTCATATTCTTGATCAAGGGGAAAAATTGAGTGGAAAATGGGCCTAGCCCAAATTTTACAGCAATCGTATCAAAATTCAAAAATTCATAATTTTACTTATCCAGTGTCTGTCCACGATGGTATCGCGACGTGCCTCCATCACGGACCAGTGTAATTTTCACACAGTATTCTTGTTTAGTTCAAGGCTTTTGGGCCTTGGGCCTATGTTTTCCTATGCATAAAAATACTTATACTTAGCCATATTTCACCTTTATATCATACAAGACATTCCCCAATACTCTCATAAACACTTAAACAAATATTTTACTCAAAATCAAGAGTTCCAAACTCATTCCGGATCTTAAGGATTTCACTCAAGCTTCAAGTCTCAATTCCAATCTTCTTCAAGGAATTCTCCAAAGCTAAGATATGGAGGTTTCAACAATTAGGTTCTTTCACCCATGGTGCCCAAGCATCCTTTTTAGATAAATCTCATTTTTTTAAAGTTGATTAGCTAATGCGTCTTAAACACTATGAAATATGTTAGGGTTTTATAAAAGTGTGACTGTTTAAATATGTTTTGAGCTATGAATCATTGATCTATCTTGAGATTTCAAGAAGGGTTTTGATGTACTTTGCAAGATTGTATTACCAAGTGTTGGTTGGTAGATTTACTTCAAGATTTCATGCATGATTTCACTCTTTAATTGCATAGTTTTACACTAGCATTACAAACCTATAAAGTGTTAAATAAAATGTCCAATTAGTGTTCTTGAACTATTAATGATCCATTGCATGACCTATCAGTTGTATGAATTTATGAAGATGAAAGGGATGTATATATGTATTGATTTCATGAATATTATCTATGGTGTTGGAAGTTGACCATGCCTCGTTCGGGGGTTGGTAGGCCTGAACAACCATATTGGGGGGTTGGTACCTCAATTGCCTTACTTGGAAGGTAGTAAGCTCGTGCAACAATGTTGGGGGGGTTTGTACCTCAATTGCCTCGATTGGGAGGTAGTAGGCCTGTGCAACCATGTTGAAGAATTTGTACCTCGATCACCTTGCTCGGGGGTTGGTAGGCCCGTGCAACCACATTGCGAGATTTGTACCACAATTGTCTCGCCAAGGAGGTGGTCGGCCTTGGTTACTAATGATGGTCTCTTCCTATATATGTATTATATTCTATGTAAGCATGTTTTACTACAAGCATCATTTATGCATATCATGTAGCTATATGCTTATTTATTTCCTAAATATATATTTTGATTATTTTGCCTATGTCTTGTTACATTGCATCCTATATACTTAGTACATTCAAATATACTAACGCATACTCAATGCTAGATGATGTTACCATGTAGGAACCGAAGGTCCACTTAATCTTCCTCCTCCTTAATGTGTCCAGTACGATTACTCTCAAGTAAGTTGGTGAGTCCTCAATTTCGGGGACAATGTCATTGATCTTATTTTATGTATAAAGACTCTCTTTCCTTTAATTATATGCTTTGACTATGAGGGTGAGTCTGATTGCTTGTCTTGGCCCCCGCTAAGTTCTATGTCTGAAGGTGTTGTTGGACAAGTTATGTAATGATACCATGAGATTTTACTCTCTTGATTCTTTGATGTTTATGATATGAAAGATCTCCCTTAGCCCCGTATTACCCCTTTTTCTATCCATTATTGTTATTTTATCGCTTCCACAACCAAGGATATGTAATGATATGTTAGGAGGCTTGATTGGGTCACTTCGAGTTCCCCATTCGCTATGTCATATCTAGGCCCTAGGCTTGGTCTTGACAAACTTGGTATTAGAGCTTTAGGTTATTAATGGTCATCGACATCTAACACACCACGTTGATAGAGTCTTATTCATGATTTTGTTGCGCACCACAACTATGAGTAAAAGGTTATAAGACATTTTAGGAATTGTTTCCCTTCTTCTTATTCTACATCATGTTATAGAAGTTGAGGTAAGGTTCCCCCCACCCAACAATTATTCTTTGCTATGCTAGATCATGTCTAACACAAGAGAAAGAAGAGCCCGCATACCTAAGAAACAACTAGCTCATGGTGAGCTTCAGGATGCTCTCACTTTGATAGGTTAAATTATGGCTAATCAAGTCAATCAAGGGGCCCAAGCCCCTCATACTCCTACTCCGGTATCTCGAGTGAGAGAATTTATGAGGATGAACCCCCCAGAGTTCAATGGGTCTAAGGTGGATGAGGACCCTCAAGAATTTATTAATGAGGTATACAAAGTATTGGCTATCATAGGTGTGAGGTCTGAAGAGAAGACAGAGTTGTTAGCTGCTTACCAACTTTAGAGGGTGGCCCAAATGTTGTATACTCAATAGAAGGAGGAGAAGGCGAACAACAATGTAGTTCTATTGGAGGAGTTTAAGGCGACTTTCCTCAACCAGTTTTCCCTCTTGAGCTTAGGGAGGCCAAAATGATAGAGTTCATGAATTTGAAGTAAGGGTCTTTAAGTGTGAGGAAGCATGCCCTCAAGTTCAACCAACTCTCTAAATTTTCTCTACACTTGGTTATCGACTTGAGGTCTAGAATGAATAAGTTTTTGATGGGTATATCTGATTTAGTGAGTGATGAATGTCATACCATCATGTTGATCAGGGATATGGATTTTTCCGGCTTGATGACTTATGTCGAACAAATTAAGGGGAAAAGTTAAGAAAGAGAAGGGGGAATGATGCTAAGAGGGCCTATTTTGATGGAAAGTTCCAAAGTCACAAAGGTGGCTGGTTTCTTCAAGGCTAAGGGTCCTCACATGCTCCTAATAGGAGGTTTGCCAATGACTACCCAAGGGTCCAAGGTGATGGTGGTATGGGGTCCAATACTATATGTCCAAATTGTGGTAAGGTTCATGGTAGCCCATGCTTAAGGGCTACTAATGCTTTTTATAGTTATGGGGAACTAGGGCATAAGGCAATAGATTGTCTACATAATCACAACAATGGTAAAGAGGTTTGTCCACAGCGTCAGGGTGCTAATGCGGTTCCTTTGGGGAGAGTAGGTCAATAAGGTGGTGCCCCAAGGCACAATTGGTACTATGCACTCCAAGGGAGACAAAGAATTGATGACATGCCTAATGACATAACTAGTATGTTAAAAGTCTTTGATTTTGATGTGTATACATGGATAGACCTGGGTGCCATACTTTCTTTTGTTACTCCACTTATTGCCAAAAAGTTTCATGCTAAGCCTGAATTGTTATATGAATCTTATGAGTTTTGTACTCCAATTGTTGCATATATTGTTGCTAGAAAGGTCTACAAAAATTATCCCATTTGCATCTTGCATAAAATATTGCCTTATGATCTTGTTGAGTTGGATATGGTTGATATTGATGTCATTCTTGGGATGGATTGGTTGCATTCATATTATGCCTCTATTGATTGTAGAACCCGTAGGTTCAAAATTCAATTCCCAAATGAACCTGTCTTTGAGTAGGAAAGTCATGATGTGGTGGTCAAGGGTAGGTTTATGTCTTACATTACGCCTAGAAGTTGATCTCTAAGTGGTGTCTCTATCATCTTGTGAGGGTTAGGGATGTGGAGTCTAAAGTCCTTCCCATTGAGTCGGTTCTAGTGATTAATGAATTCCTAGATGTCTTCCCTAGTGACCTTCATAGGGTTCCTCCTAAAAGGGAAATAGATTTTGTTATAGATCTCCTTCCCAACACTCAACCTATTTTTGTTTCCCCTTATCGTATGGCCCCGGTGGGTAAAAGGAGTTGAAGGAGCAATTGAGGGACTTGTTGGAGAAAGGTTTTATTAGGCTTAACCAATCACCTTGGGGTGCACCAGAGTTATTTTTGAGGAAGAAAGATGGGTCCCTTAGAATATGCATTGACTACCCGTAACTTAATAGGGTCACCACAAAGAATAAGTATCCTCTACCAAGGATTGATGATTTCTTTTACCAACTTCAAGAAGCTAGTCACTTCTTTAAGATTGATATTCAGTCCAAGTATCATCAAGTGAAGGTGAGGAAGTGTAACATTCCCAAGATGTCCTTCCGGACTAGGTATAGGCATTATGAATTTATGGTTATGTCTTTTTAGTTTTGACCAGTGCACTGACTATCTTCACGGATCTTATCGATAGGGTCTTTAAACCCTACCTTTATTTATTTGTTGTGGTTTTCATTGTTGATATTTTGATCTACTTTTGTAATGAGGAGGAGCATGTAAGTCAATTGAGGGTGGTGTTGCAAAAATTGAGAGAGGAGATGTTGTATACCAAATATGAGAAGAGTGAATTTTTGTTGAGAAAGATTGCCTCTTGAGGCCATATGGTGTTGGGGGATGGTATTAAGGTTGATCCTAAAAAGACAGATGTGATTAGAAAGTGTCCTAGACCATTGACACCATTAGACATTAGGAGTTTCTTGGCCCTAGGTGGTTACTATTGGAGGTTTGTGAATGGCTTCTCTTCTATTGCTTCTCCTATTACTAAGTTGACTCAAAATAAGGCTAAGTTTGTGTAGACCAATGACTATGAGAAGAGTTTCCAAACCTTGAAGGATAAGCTTTTGTCCGCTCCTATCTTGTCTCTGCCGGAAGGGTTGGAAGAATTTGTTTTATCTTGTGATGACTCCCGGATTGATTTGGGTTATGTTTTGATGCAAAATGGTAAGGTGATAGCCTATGCTTCTAGACAACTCAAAGTGCATGAAAATAACTATCCTCCTCATGATCATAAATTGACATCCGTGGTTTTTCCTTGAAAATTTGGCATCATTATTTGTATGGGTTGCATGTTGTTGTGCTTACCGATCATAAGAGTCTCCAATATGTGTTCACTCAAAAAGATCTCAACTTGCGACAACGAAGGTGGATAGAACTTCTTAAGGATTATGATATGATGTGCATTATCAACTCGGTAAGGCTAATGTTGTGGTGGAAGGTTTGAGTAGGGTGTCTATGGGTATACTAGCTTATGTTGCTGATGGAGGCAAAGAGGTAGCAAGAGAGGTTCATCGGTTGGCTAGATTAGGGATTAGGTTGGAAGAGGTTGATAATAGTGGTATTATTGTTGTTGATCCGGTTCAAAATCTTCCTTAGTTGATAAGGTAAAATCAAAGCAAGATCTTGACCCCTCCTTGTTAGAATTGAAGACCTTGGTGAAAGAGGGCAATGTGGAGGTTTTCTCCCAAGGGGGAGATGGTACCCTTAGATACCAAGGTTGGTTGTGTGTGCCTTGTATTGATGAACTGAGAATGAAAACTCTTGATGGGGTCTATAATTCTTCCTATTCTATTCACCTCGGTTCTACCAAGATGTATAGAGATTTGAGAGATGTGTTTTGGTGGGGGCGGTATGAAGAAAGACATGGCCAACAAGTCAAAGCCTAACACCAAAGGCTGTGTGGTCTGACCCAAGATATAGAGATTCCTACTTAGAAGTGGGAGGAAATTAACATGGATTTTATGGTTGGGTTGCCAAAGACTAGAAAGGGTTTTGATTCTATCTGGGTTGTGGTTGATAGAATGACAAATTCGGCTCATTTCCTAATGGTTAAGAATACATATGGGACTGAAGACTATGCTAAGTTGTACATTCATTAGGTGGTTATAATGCATGGGGATCCCTTCTCTATCATATCGTATCGTGGTGCACAATTCACTTCACACATTTGGAGGTCCTTCCAAAGAGGTCTCGGTACCATGGTTAAGCTTAGTACAACCTTTCACCCTTAAACAGATGGCCAAGCCAAAAGAACTATCCAAACTCTTGAGGATATGCTTAGAGCTTGTCTTTTGGAGTTTAAGGGTAGTTGGGATGATCATCTTTCGTTGATGAGTTTTCTTATAATAATAGCTATACTTCTAGCATTCGTTGGTATGTTGACAAGTTCATGATGATTTTTGATACTTATGTTGAGATTTTTGAAATCATGTTTAAGTGCATTATTGCATTCTTGTTTGGGTTGATTTCTTCATGATCACTCTTCTTATGTACATTTCTTTGACATTCGAGGATGAATATTCCCAAGGGGGAGATATTGAAATGACCCCAAAAAGTGCCCAAAAATGTGCCTCTGAAGTGCCCAAAATCATAATTTTCATATATCTCAAAATTCATGCATGATACCAAAAATTCGACTTCATATTCTTGATTAGGGCAAAAATTGAGTAGGAGATGGGTCTAACCCCAATTTTAGAGCAACAGTATCAAAATTCAAAAATCCTTAATTTTGCTTATCCAGTGTCTGTTCATGGAGGTATTGCGATGTGCCACCATCGCGAACCAGTATTATTTTCGCACGGTTTTGTTATTCTATCCAAGCCTTTTGGGTCTTGGGCCTAAGTCTTCCTATGCATGAAAATACCTATACTTAGCCATATTTCACCTTCATAACATACAAGACATTCCAAAAGACTCTCCCAAAACTCTTAAACAAATATTTTACTAAAAATCAATGGTTTCAAACACATTATTGATCTTAAGGATTTTACTCAACCTTCATGTCTCCTTTCCAATCTTCATCAAGGAATTCTCCAATGCTAAGGTATGTGGGTTTCAACCATTGGGTCCTTTAACCCATGGTTCCCAAGCTTCCATTTTACATAAATCTTATGTTTCTAAGTTGATTTGCTTATGGGTCTTATCTACTATGAATTTCATAATGAACTATATTGGGGTTTCATAAAGGTGTGACTATTTAAGCATGTTTTTAGCTATGAATCTTTGATTTATCTAAAGATTTGATGAAGGGTTTTCATGTACTTTGTAAGGTGGTATTACCAAGTGTTGGTGGGTCAATTTACTTCAAGATTTCTTGCATGATTTCACTCTTTAATTACATGTTTTTGCACTAGTATTACATACCTACCAAGTGTTTGATAAAATGTCCAGTTAGGGTTCTTGAACTATTGATGATCCATTCCATGACCTATGACTTGTATGACTTTATGATACTGACAGGGATGTATAAATGAATTGATTTCATGAATAGTATTTATAGTGTTGCAAGTTGGCCTTGCCTTGTTCAGAGGTGGTAGGCCCAAACAACCATGTTGTGGGGTTGGTACCTCAATTGCCTTGCTCGTGGGGTGGTAGGCCCGTGTAACCATATTAGGGGATTTATACCCTAATCACCTTGCCAAGGAGGTGGCAAGGCTTGGTTACTAATGATGGTATCTTCCTACACATGTATTATATGGTATATAAGCACGTTTTACAACAAGCATCATTCATGCATAACATGTTTCTATGTGGTCATTTATTTCCTAAGTATGCATTTCGATTATGTTGCCTATCTCTTGTTGGATTGCATCCCACATACTTAGTACATTCAAACACAAAAGTCCAACTTCATGTTCTCTTGTTGGATCGCATCCTACATACTTAGTACATTCAAATGTACTAACGCATACTCTATGCCTACATGATGTTACCATCAAGGAACCAGAGCTCCACTTGATCATCATCTTCCTCCACGTGGCAAGTATGATTACTCTCAAGCAAGTTGGTGAGTACTTTATTTTGGGACAATTTTATTGATCTTATGGTATGCATAAAGACTCTCTTTCCTTTTATTATATGCTTTGGCTATGAGGGTGAGCCCGGTTGCTAGTCTTGGCGCCCGCTAAATTCTATGTTTAGAGGTGTTGTTGGACAAGTTATATAATGATACAATGAGCTTTGACTCTCTTGATTTTTTGATATATACGATATGAAAGATGTCTCTTAGCCCCACATTACTGCTATTTCTATCCATTGTTATTATTTTATTGCTTCTACAACCAAAAATGTCTAATGATATGTTAAGAGGCTTGATTGGGGTCCCTTCGGGTTCCCCATTCACCGTGTTACATCTAGGCCCTAGCCTTGGGTCGTGACAAAGATATTGTTTTCTAAATTTGATATATATGAATTTTGGTAGAAGGATGTTGTATTCTAAGGGCATGTGGTGTCAGGTGATGTAATTAAAGTGGACCCTAATAAGATTGATATGATTATAAATTGGCCTAGCCCCTTTACTCCAACAGATATTAGGAGTTTGTTGGGCTTGGCGGGGTACTACAGGAGGTTTTTGAATGGTTTCTCTTCGATTGCTTCCTCTCTGATGAAATTGAGACAAAAGAAAG
>DF357350.1:14747-31494 GCA_000787875.1 Solanum virginianum | reverse complement strand
GACAAACTTGGTATAAGAGCACTAGGTTGTTGTGAAGGAGATGGCATTGTTGGGCGCAGATTAGGTTATGGAAGATTTGGAGAAGGTGAAGTTGATAAAAGAGACATTATGAAACGACCCTAAAAGGTGCCCGATGATGTGCCTTGAAAGTGCTCGGAATCCTAGTTTCCTTATATCTCAAAATTCGTGCGTGATATCAAAAGTCCAACTTCATGTTCGTGCTCAAGAGGCAAAATTGAATGGGAAATGGGTCTAACCCTGATTTTAGAGCAAACCAATTGTAATTTCAATTTTCAAAAAAATCCTTATTTAGTGTTAATTCGCGCCCCTGGCGCGATGCAACTGGGGCATAGACTAGTGTTATTTTTGCCCAGTTATGTTAAGTTAGTCCAAGGCCTTTGGGTGTTGGGTCTAAGTGTTCCCATGCGTGGAAATACCTTTACTTAACCATATTTTACCTTTATATCATTCAAGACATTGTCCAATACTCTCTCAAATACTTAAATAATATTTTATGTCAAACTTCAAGCATCCAAATCTCTTCTGGATCATAAGGATTTCACTCAAGCTTTAAGGCTTAATTTCCAATCTTCATCAAGGATTCTTCAAAGCTAATGTATGTGGGTTTGAACCATTGGCTCCTTTCACCCACAGTGCCCGCACTTCTGTTTTACCAAAATTGCATGATTTAAAGTTGATTTATTCATGGGTCTTGCTTACTATGAATTGAACTACACACTTTGTTGGGGTTTCATGAAATTGTGAGTGTTTAGCATGTTTTGGTCTATGAATCTAAGATATATTCTGAGACTTGATGAAGGGTCTTGATGTGTATTACTTGAGGGTGTTACCAAGTATCTATTGATGGTTTTATATTGAATTTTCTAGCATGATTCCACTCTTGAACAATATGGTTTTACACTAGCACTACACATCACCAAGTGTTTGATAAAATGTTCGGTTATCATTTCTTGAGGAATTGAAGACCCAATGTATGTCTTATGAGTTGAATGACTATATAATGATGAAATAAATGCATGTATATGATATTATCTGTATAGTGTTGGGGATTGACCAAGCCTCACTCAGGAGGTTGTAGGCTCAAGTAACCATGTTGAGGGGTTTGTACCTCGATGGCCTGGCTCAGGAGGTGGTAGGCCCATGCACCCGTGCACCAATGTTGGGGGGGTTTGTATCTCGATCACCTTGCTCAGGAGGTGGTAGGCACATGCAACCATGTCAAGGGGTTTGTACCTTGATAACCATTTTAAGGGGTTTGTACTTCATCAACTATGTTAAGGGGTTTGTACCTCATCAACCATGTTGAGGAGTTTGTACCTCATCAACCAATTGATGTGTTTGTCCCTCATTCGCCTCTCCAAGGAGGTTATAGTCCTTGGATATTAACTATTAATGATCTCTTCTTACACATGTATTATATTCTATATAAGCGTTATTTTACTTAAAGCATCATTCGTATATGCCATATTGATATATGGTTATTTATTCCCTACGTTAAGCATTTTGTTAATAGTGCTTATCACTTGTTGCATTGCATCCTACATACTTAATACATTCAAATGTACTAATGCATACTATATGCCTACATAATTTCACCATGTAGGAACCAGAGTCCCGCTTGATCATCCTCCTCTACGTGGCTAGTACGATCTATCTCA
Source organism: Solanum virginianum (assembly GCA_000787875.1). NCBI lineage: Eukaryota > Viridiplantae > Streptophyta > Magnoliopsida > Solanales > Solanaceae > Solanum > Solanum virginianum. The sequence goes on along the minus strand of DF357350.1, from coordinate 29,815 downwards.
AGTTAGTTGCTGAACCCTCTATTCTGGGGATAATATCTATGATCTCATGCTATGTACTAAGACTATCTTTCCTTTATGTATGTATTGACTATGAGGGTAAGCCCAGTTGTTTGTCTTGTCCCCCGCTTTTATCTATGTAGTAGAGGTGTTGTTGGACATGATATCTATTGAGCCTTGACTCTCTTGTTTTGGTTTTTATGTTATGAAAGCTTTCCTTTAGTCCCTTTGCCCTATTTCTAATTCAATTATGTCATTTAATTGCTTCTGCAACCAATGATATGTAATTATATGTTAAGAGGCTTGTTTGGGGTCCCATCGGGTTCCCCATTTGCTGTGTCATGTCTAGGCCCTAGGGTTGGGTCATGACAAACTTGGTATAAGAGCACTAGGTTGTTAATGGTCCTAGGCATCGAACACACCGCATCTATTAAAGTCTTGTTCATAGTTGTGTTATGCACCATAACTATGAGCAAGAGGCTATAAGGCATTCTAGGAAATGTTTCCCTTCGTTATATTCTAAATCGTGCAATAGAGTCAAAGTAAGATGTCCTCCCCTTCAACAATTATTTTGCTATGCTAGATCATGCATAACATAAGAGAAAGGAGAGCCCACACTCCTAAGAGATAAACGGATCATGGTGAGCTCCAGCATGCTCTCACCTTGCTTGGCCAAGTTGTGGCAAACCAAGCCCCTCATGCTCCTACACCGGTATCTTGGGTGAGGGACTTCATGAGGATAAATCCCCTAGAATTCTATGTGTCTAAGGTGGATGAGCATCCTCAAGAGTTCACTGATGAGGTCTAAAAAGTTTTTTTTGCTATAATTGGTGTTAGATCGGAGGAGAAAGTGGAGTTGGCAGCCTATAAACTCAAAGGGGTAGCGCAAATATTGTTTAATCAATGGACGGAGGAGAAGGGAATCAATAATGTGGTGCTTTGGGAGGAGTTCAACTCGGGTTTTCTTAATCGGTTCTTCCCTTTTGAGCTTGGGGCAGCCAAATTGGTGGAGTTCATGAAATTGAGACAAGGGTCTATGAGTGTGAGAGATTATTCCCTCAAGTTCAATCAACTCTCTAAATATGCTCCCCACTTGATTGCCGACCCAAGGTCTAGAATGAACAAGTTTGTGATGGGTGTATCCGATTTGGTGAGTGAGGAATGCAGTCTGTCATGTTGATTAGTATGATGGATTTTTCCCATTTGATGACCTATGTTGAACAAATGGAAGAGGTGAACTTGAGGAAGTGGAGGGGTCATAAGGCTAAGAGGGCCCATTTTGAGGGAAAGTTCGATAGTCGAAAGGGTGGCCGATTTTATCAAGGCCAAGGGTCTTCTCATGCATTTAGTAAGAGGATTGCCAATGATTTTTCAAGGGATCAAGGTGTTAGGGGTGTTGTTCTTAATAATAGGAGTCCAAAATATGGTAGGGTCATAGTTGCCCGTGCTTGAGAGATACTAATGCTTGTTATGGTTGAGTGAGTTGGGCATAAGGTGATGGATTGCCCCAAAAATTGCAATAACACTAACAAGGTTTGTGCACAAGGTGCTAATGCGGTTTCTTTGGGGAGAGGTAACCAACAAGATAGTGTCCCAAGGCACAATCGGTTCTTTGCACTCCAAGGGAGGCAAGGGGTTTAGGAGGTTCACCAGTTTGTTAAACATCTTTGATGAACCCATTCTTGAATGGGAGAGTCATGATGTGGTAGTCAAGGATAGATTTAGCTCTTGTATTAAAGCCTATAAGTTGATCTATAAGAGGTGTCTTTATCATTTTGTGAGGGTTAGGGAGGTAGAGTCCAAAGTCCCTTCTATAGAGTCGATTCCGGTTGTAAATGAGTTCCTTGATGTCTTTCAAAATAACCTTTTCGGTGTTCCTCCCAAAAGGGAAATAGATTCTGGTATGGACCTCCTCCTCGATACTCTACCCATTTCTATTACCTTTTATCGTATTGCCCCAACGGAATTAAATGAGTTGAAGGAGCAATTAAGGGATTTGTTGGAGAAGGGTTTTATAAGGCCTAGCCAATCACTTTGGGTGCACCATTGTTGTTTGTGAAAAAGATGGATAGGTTCCTTAGAATATGTATTGACTATCGACAACTTAATAGGATTACCATAAAGAATAAGTATCATCTTCTAATGATTGATGATTTGTTTGACCAATTGTAAGTGGCTAGTCACTTTTCTAAAATTTATCTTCGGTCTGGGTACCATCAAGTGAAGGTGAGGGAGTGTGATCCTTTCAAGACGTCCTTCTAGACTAGGTATGGGCATTATGAGTTTGTTATGATGTCCTTTGGGTTGACCAATGCACCAGCCATCTTCATAGATCTTATGAATAGGTTCTTCAAACCATACCTTGATTTGTTTGTTGTGGTCTTCATTGATGATATTTTGATCTATTCACATACTGAAGATGAGCATATGGGCCATTTAAAGATAGTGCTAAAACGATTGAGGGAAGAGAAGTTTTATGACAAGTATGAAAATATGAATTTTGATTAAAAGAGGTTGCCTTCCAAAGTCATGTTGTGTCGGGGGATGGTATTAAGGTAGATCTAAAAAGACGGATTTGGTTAGAAATTGGCCTAGACCATTGACCCTGTTGGATATTAGAAGCTTTTTGGGCTTAGCGGGTTATTACAGGAGATTTGTCAATGGGTTCTCTTCTATTGCTTCTTCTATGACCAAGTTGACTAAAAAGAAAGACAAATTTGTGTGGGCTAATGAGTGTTAAAATAGTTTCCAAACATTGAAAGATAAGTTTGTTTCCACTACTATATTGTCACTATCGGAAGGGCGAGAGGGGTTCGTTGTGTATTGTGATACTTCTTGAGTTTGTTTGGGTTGTTGTTGCTGGTTTGAGAGATACGATTTTTGATGAGGCTCATGGTTCTTCCTATTCTATTCATCCCAATTCTACTAAGATGGATAGAGATTTAAGAGAGGTGTATTGGTGGAGAGGTATGAAGAGTGACATTGCAAAATTTGTTTTCGGTTGTCATATTTACCAACAAGTCAAAGCAGAGCACCAAAAGCCGGGTGGCCTAGTAGCAGACATAGAGATTTCTATTTGGAAGTGCGAGGAGATCAATGTGGATTTTTTGGTTAGGTCGCCCAAGACTAGAAAGGGTTTTGATTCCATTTGGGTTGTGGTTGATAGAATGACGCAATTAGCTCAATTTCTGCCGGTTAATACTATATAGGGGGCTGAAGATTATACTAGGTTGTATATTCATGAATTGGTGAAGTTGTATATGGTTCCTTTGTCCATCATATCGGATCATGATGCTTAATTTACTTCACATTTTGGAGGTCCTTTCAAAGAGGTCTTGGTACAAGAGTTAAACTAAGTACGAACTTTCACCCTCAAATGGATGCCCAAGCCAAAAGAATTATCCAAACACTTGAGGATATTCTTAGGGCTTGTGTGTTGGAGCTTAAGGGTTGTTGGGATGATTATATTTCATTGAGTTTTTCTAAAACAATAGCTATCATTCTAAGCATCAGTATGGCTCCTTTTGAGGCTCTCTATGGTAGGCATTGTAGATCATTGGTTTGGTGGTTTTAGGTTTGAGGGGTGGCTTTGTTGGGTTTGGATCTGGTTATTGAGGCTCTTGGGAAGTTTAGGATGATTATAGAAAGGTTGAAGATGGCCCAAAGTCATTAAAAGTCCTATGCTGATGTGAGGAGGAGAGGTGTTGAATTTAAAGTTGGTGATTGGTTCTATTTGATGGTTTCACCTATGAAGGGTGTGGTTCGTTTTGTTAAGAATGGTAAGTTAAGTCCATAGATATGTGGGTCCTTATAGGTTGATGAGGAGGATTGTTAAGGTGGCTTATGAGTTGGTGTTGCCTAGTGAAATGGATTTGGTTCATCTGGTGTTTCATATATCCATGTTGAGGAAGTGTGTGGGTGATTTGAATGCTATTGTTCCGTTTGATGTTGTGGGTGTAGTTGAAGACTACTTTACTTATGAGTAGGTTCTAGTAGTGATCTTGGATAGGCAAGTGAAGAGTGTATGGAGCAAGGATGTTGCTTCCGTTAAGGTCCTTTGGAGGAATCAACAAGTCGAAAGTGCTACATGGGAGGTCGAATCGGACATGGCAAAGCGATATTCTTATCTTTTCCATTCTATTCAAGCCTAAGGTACTAATTCTAAGTCCCTTATGTTATTTCAAGTGTATGTTTAGCCCTTGACATTTGCATGCATTCATGTTTAGATTGACAGGTTCATGATGATTTTTACACTTATGTTGATATTTTTGAAATGATGTTTAAGTGCATTGTTTCATCCTTATGTGGGCTGAAATTGTCATGTTTATGTCTCTCGTATACATTTCTTTGACATTTGGGGATGAATTTTCTCAAGGTGGAGATATTGAAATGATCCCAAAAGGTGTTCGAAAATGTTCCTCGAAAGTGCCCGGAATTGTAATTTCTTTATATTTCAAAATCCGTGTGTGATATCAAAAATTCGACTTTATATTTTTGATCAGTGGGTTAAATTGTGTGGTAAATGGGTCTAACCCGAATTTTAGAGCAACCGTATCACAATTTGAAAATCAACAATTTTGCAAATTCCAGTGACAATTCGCACCCCTGGCGCGACGCGGCCATGACAAGGATAAGTGTTATTTTTTCCCTGTTATTTCGTGTTCGGTCCATGAATTTAGGGTCTTGGATCTAAGCTTTTCCATGCATGAAAATACTTATACTTAACCTTATTTCACTCTCATATCATCCAAGACATTCCCCAATACACTCTTAAACACTTAGTCTAATATTCCTCTCAAAATTTAACTTTCCAAATCTCTTTCAGATCTTAAGGATTGTTCACCGATCATAAGAGTCTCCTATATGTTTTCACAGTAAAAGATCTTAATTTGAGGCAAAGAAGATGGTTAAAACTTCTTAAGGAGTGCGCATTTCATCAAGGAATTCTCTAAAGCTAATGTATGTGGGTTTCAACCAATGGGTCTTTTCACCCAACGTGTCCAAGCTTCCTTTTTACCTAAATTGTATGATTTAAAGTTGATTTACTCATAGGTCTTACTTATTATTAATTTCACTACACACTTATTTGGGTTTAATGAAATTGTGATTGTTTAGCATGTTTTGAGCTATGAATCTATGATCTATTGTGAGATTTGATGAAGGGTTTGATATATATTGTTTGAAGGTGTTGCCAACTATCTATTGATGGTTTTACTTTGAATATCCTAGCATGATTCTACTCTTGAATTGCATGGTTTTACACTAGCACTACACACCCGGCAAGTATTTGACAAAATGTCCGATTATAACTTCTTGAGGAATTGAAGGCCCAATGCATGTCTTACGAGTTGAATGACTATATGATGATGAAAGAAAAGTATGTGTATGATATTATCTCTATAGTGTTGGGGATTGACAAAGCCTCACTCGGCAGGTTGTAGGCCCGGGTAACCATATTGATGGGTTTGTACCTCGATTGCCTCACTCGGGAGGTGGTAGGCCCGTGCAACCATGTCGAGGGGTTGTACCTCATTAACCATATTGAGGGGTTTGTACCTCATTAACTATATTGAGGGGTTTGTACCTCATTCGCCTCTCAAGAAATCCTCATATAATGTCGTAGTTGAATCAAGTAAAACACCTTTGTTGTAGTAATTGAAGCTTAGGTTACCAGCATCCTAGCATACTTACTCATCTTAAACTCAGTTAGTCAAATATTTAGACTCGCACATGTATTATGTTCTATATAAGCATGATGTTACTTTAACCATCATTTATACACGTCATATTGCTATATGCTTATTCATTACCTATGTTATGCATTTTGTTATGGTGTTTACCACTTGTTGCATTGTATCCTACATACTTAGTTCATTCAAAAGCACTAACACATACTCTATGCCTACATGATGTCACCATGTAGGAACCAGAGTCCCACTTGATCATCCTTCTCTACGTGGATGTTATGATCTATCTCAAGCTAGTTTGTGAGTCCTCAATTCCGGTGACAATGACTACACTCTTATGCTATGTATTAAGACTCTTTTTTCTGGATGTATGTTTCTTATTGACAATGAGGGTGAGCCTGGTTGTATGTCTTGGCCCCTGCTAAATGCTATGTTTAGAGGTGTTGTTAGATTCATTATGTATTTATGCCTTGAGCCTTGACTCTCTTGTTTGATATTTATGTTATGAAAGCTTTTCTTTAGTCACTTTTCCCTCATTTCTAATATAATTATGTTGTTTAATTGCTTCAGAGACCAACGATGTGCAATGATATGTTAAGAAACTTGTTTTGGGTCCCTTCGGGTTCCCAATTCTCCGTGTCACGTCTAGGCCCTAGGCTTTATTTGTGACATAAATGATCATAACTTTTAGCACACAAAGAACTGGATGACCTATGACAAAGCAAATAAAATTTCATTAAGTTAACTTTCCAACGCAGTTGGTTTCACCTTATTTAGAGTTCGGAGTCAAAAGTTATTGCCATTTTACTGAAGACTGCCAGTGCAGAGTTGCACTATGAGACCACCATTATGGGTCGTGGTTCGCGCTCGAAGCAATTTCTAGAAACTCTGAAATTGATCCTTGGGGTACGGGAGAGGTCTTATGGGTTGCAGCACTATTTACGAGTCATAATGGGGCCAGTAACAAACATTTGATAGCTTTTTAGGCAGGGTTATTTTGGTCCATTTCCCACCATTTCTAAGCTCTAGATTGATGTTTTTATAATCATTTAAGGTTCCAAACTCTTAAGTTAATCAATTTATTGCCAAATTACTCTCTCTAAAACCCTCTAAGACTTCCCCAAATTATTTTCAAATTCCCCATTCAAATTCAAGATAACTCAAGAACAAGTTTTTGATTTCCAAACCCCATTCCAAGCTTCAAGTCATTCTCAATTTATTTCCAAGAAATTCAAGGTCTAAGGTGTATGGGTTTCAACCATTAAGTCCTTTCACCTATGGTACGTAACCTTCCTTTTCACAAAAATTGCATGTTTTCAAGTTAGATTATCTATGATTATCTCTTACTATGAAAGTTGATTATAAACTATGTTGGGGTTTCATAAAATGTGAATTGTTTAAGCACGGTTTGAGCTATGAATCTATGATCCATTGTGTGATTTGATGAAGGGTTTTGATGTATCTAGCATAAGGGTATTACCAAGTATTGGTGAGTAGTTTTATATTGATTTTTCTCACATGATTTCACTCTTGAATTGCATGATTTTGTACAAGCATTATACACTTGTAGAGTGTTTGATAAAATGTCTTGTTAAGGTTTCTTGAGCTATCAATGTCTAATGTATGGTTTTTGAACTAAGTGACTTTATGATAATGATAGGAGTGTATATAGGTGTTGAAAAGTGTCTATAGTGTTGCAACTTGACCATACCTAGTTGGGGGGTACTATGCCTCAACTACATTATTAGAGGGTGGTATGCTCATCTACCGATTGGGGGGTATATTCGACAATTACTTTGATGGGGTGTTGTATTCCCATCTATCATGTTGAGGGGTATATATCTTGACAACTTTGATGGCGGGTGGTATGCCCATCTATCAATTGAGGGGTTTATTCCTCAATCACTTTGATAGGGGGTGGTATGCCCACATACCAATTGAGAGGTAGATTTCTTAATCACTTCCCAAGGGGGTGGTATACCTTGGATTCCAAGTACTATTTGCTTAGTCTATTATGATGGTCTATTCTTATACATGTAATATGTTCTATATAAGCATGTTTTATTTCAAGCATCATTCATACATGCCATATTGCTATAATACTTATCCATCGCTTATAATTATGCATCGCGACTTGGACCAAGTGAAGTGCATCAAAGATGAGGAGGGAGAGGTGTTGGTCAATGACACTTCCATTAAATTAAGGTGACAAGATTACTTTCATAAACTCCAGAATGAAAAAGGAGATAGAGATATTGAGCTAGGTAAGTTGGCACACTCCGAAAACCATCATGATTTTTGTTATTTTAGGCGGTTCAGAGTTGAGAAGGTAAGACAGGCTATAAGAAGGATGAAAAGGGGGAGAGCGATTGGCCTCGATGAGATTCTTGTAGTCTTTTGGAAGAATATGGTCAAGGATGGCATAGAGTGGTTGACTCAATTGTTCAATTCTATTATGAAGACTGCCAAGATGCTTGATAAATGGAGGAGGAGTACAATGGTTACATTGTACAAAAGTAAGGGAGATATTCAAAACTGGAACAATTACAGGGGTATCAAGCTGTTAAGCTACACTATGAAGGTCTGGGAGAGAGTAGTGGAGATGAGGGTGAAAAGAGTAGTATCTATCTCGGAGAATCAATTTGGATTCATGTCGGGACGGTCGACTACTGAAGCAATTCATCTTGTTCGAAGGTTAGTGAAGAAATATAGGGACAGTAAGAAGGACCTTCATATGGTGTTCATTGATCTCGAGAAAGCATATGACAAAGTTTAGTGAAGAAATATAGGAAAAGAAAGAAGGACCTTCATATGGTGTTCATTGATCTAGAGAAGGCATATGACAAAGTCCCAAGGGATGGTTTATGGAGGTTTCTAGAGGTGAAAGGTGTCCCAATGGCATATATCAGGGAGATAAAAAAACATGTATGATGGAGCCAAAACTCGGGTAAGAACGGTAGGAGGAAATTCAGAGTATTTTTCTATTGAGATGGGACTCCATCAAGGTTCAGTGTAAAGCCCTTTCTTGTTTGCCTTGGTGAGGGATGAGCTGACGCGATCTATCTAGGAGGAGGTACCATGGTGTACGCTATTTCCAGATGACATAGTAATGATTGATGAGACGCGGACTAAAGTTAATGATAGGTTGGAGACATGGAGACACGCCTTAGAGTCCAAAGGATTCAAATTGAGCAGGACTAAAACTGAATACTTAGAGTGCAAATTCAGTGTTGATAAGGATGAAGCAAACTTTGATGTGAGTCTTGTGACTCAACCTATCCCCAAGAGGGAAAACTTTACATATTTAGGGTCCATCATCCAGAATAGTGGCGATATCAATGATGATGTCACATATCATATTGGGGCAGCATGGACTAAATGGAGGCTTGCATCTAGAGTATTGTGTGAGAAGAAGATTCCACATAAACTCAAAGGTAAGTTTTATAGATTGGTGGGTAGACCATCTTTACTGTATGGGGTGGAGTATTGGCCAATAAAAAATGCACATGTCTAGAAGATGCATGTTGCAGAGATGAGGATGTTGAGATGGATGTGTGGTCACACCAGTAGTGACAAGGTTAGGAATGAGACCATTTTGGAGAAGTTAGAAGTGGCTCTGGTGGCTGATAAAATAAGAAAAGCGAGACTACAATGGTTTAGATAAGTGCAGAGAAGGAGTACCGATGCTCCTGTTAGGAGATGCGAGAGGTTGGTTTTAGGAGCTACACAGAGGATCAGAGGTAGACCAAAGAAGTACTAGGGGGAGGTGATTAGACATGATATGGCAGAAATTAATCTCACTAAAGACATGGCCCTAGATAGGAAAAAATGAAGGTCGCGTATTAGAGTAGTAGGCTAATTGGTTGGTAGGGCTAGGTGGCTACCTAGTCATGGGGTTTAGTAAGGTAGAGGAGTAGTAGTATTTTATAATACGTGTTGTCATTATTTGTTGTTTATATGTTAATTATATCATATTTAATATTCCCTTTAGGTAGAGGAGTAGTAGTATTTTATAATACGTGTTGTCATTATTTGTTGTTTATATGTTAATTATATCATATTTAATATTCCCTTTCTTTTATTTTTTGTCATATCTAGTTTATTCTGCTTATGTGTTTTTGAGATGAGGGTTCCCAGGAAAAAACCTATCTACTTCTATGAGGTAGTGGTAAGGTCTGTGTACATTTTACCCTCCCCAGACCCTACTTGTGGGATTCCACTAGGTATGTTGTTGTTATTGTTGTTGTTGTTGGCTATCTCTTGTTGCATTGAATCATATATACTTAGTGTATTAAAATGTACTAATGCATAATCTATGCCTACATGATGTTACCATGTAGGAACTGGAGCTCCACTTGATTAGCTTCCTCCTCTACGTGGCTAGTACTATCTTTTGGAGCAAGTTTTTTGAGTCCTCAACTGTGAGGACGATATCTATTGATTTTATGTTATGTAAAGAATCTCTTTCTTTTGATGAATGCTTTTCTCTATAAGGGTGAGCCCTAAAAATGTCTTGGCCCCTACTCAATTCTAAGTTTAGAGGTGTTGTTGGACATTAATGTAATTATGCTTATTGCTTGACTCTTGACTATTTTTATGCTATGAAAGACTTCCCATTAGTCCCTTATCCTTATTTTATGCTCTCTTGTTGATTTTTACTTGCTTCCGCGACCAAGGATATGTAATGATATGCTAAGAGACTTGTTTGGGGTCCCTTCGGGTTCCCTATTCGCCATCACATCTAGCCTTGGGTCATGACAAAGATGACATTAGAGAACTAGGTTGTTAATGGTCCTCAGTATCCAACACACCATGAAGATTAGAGTCTTATTCATGGTTGTGAAATGCACCACAACTATAAGTAAGAGGCTATGATATGTTTTAGGAAACATTTTAGGAAAGTTAGGTAAGGTTTCCCCTCTAAGAAATGTTCTTTGCAATTTTAGGTCATGCCTAATACAAGAGGAAGAAGAGCCTACGTACCCGAGGACCAACTGGCTCCTCCCGCTTCTCAAATTCCTCAAGATGGGGGAGTAGCTCATAAGGAATTCTGGGATGCTATCACCATGCTAGCCTATGTCATGACTAATCAAATCAACCAACGGGTCCAAACCCCTCATGATTCTACACCGGTATCAAGGGTGAGTGACTTTACTAGAATGAACCCACCGGAGTTCCATAGGTCTAAAGTGGATGAGGACCCTCAAGAATTTATTGATGAGGTATAGAAAGTGTTGTCCATTATGAGGGTTAACTCGGACGAGAAATCGGAGTTAGTGGCTTACCAACTCAAAGGGGTGGCCCATATATGGTTTACCAAACTGTTATCTATTATAGGGGTTAGATCGGAGTAGAAGGCAGAGTTGGTGGCATACCAACTCAAAGGGGTGGCTCAAATATGGTTTACCCAATGGAAAATAGAGAAAGGGAACAATAATACCATCCTTTAAAAGGAGTTTAACATGGCTTTTCTCAATCGGTTCTTCCCTCTTGAGCTTAGAGAGGCAAAAAAGATGGAGTTCATGAACCTAAGGCAAGGATCTATGAGTGTGAGGGAGTACGTACTCAAGTTCAATCAACTCTCAAATATGCTCCACAATTGGTTGTCCACCTGAGGTCTAGAATGAACAAATTGGTGATAGGGGTGTCTAATTTGGTTAATAAGGAGTGTTGTGCCACCATGTTGATAACTGATATAGATTTTTCCCGCCTAATGATATATGCCAGACAAATTGAGGGGGAGAGGCTTAGAAAAAGAAGAAGTGGTGAGGCCAAGAGGACTCGTCTTGAGTGTATGTTCCAATGTCCCAAGGGTGACTGGTTTCAATAAGGCCAAGTGCCTTCTCATGCTCCTAATAGAAGGTTTACCAATAACAACCCAAGGGTACAAGATGATCATGGTGTGTTGTCAAGTGCTATGTTTCCAAAATGTGATAAGGGTCATACTGGCCCATTTGAAGGACACCAATGATTGTTTTGGTTGTGGTGAAATGGGACATAAGGTGGTAGATTGTCCTCATAATCAATACAAGTGTAGGGATGTTTGTCCACAAGGCCAAGGTACAAATGCAGGTCCAAAGTAGAGAGGTAGCCAATAAGGTGGTGTCCTAAGGTACAATAGGTTCTATGCTCTTCAAGGGAGAAAGGGGTAGATGAGGTGTCTGATGTCGTGATTGGTATGTTAAAAGTTTTTGATTTTGATGTGTATGCATTGATAATGTCGGGTGCCACTCTTTCTTTTGTTACTCCTTTTGTTGCCAAAAAACATCATGTTAGTCCCAAATTATTGTGTAAGTCATATGAAGTATCTACTCCTATTGGTGCATCCATTGTTGCTAGAAGAATCTATTTAAATTGTCATATTTTTATTTTGCATAAAATCTTGCCTTGTGATTTTGTTGAGTTAGATATGGTGGATATTTATGTCATTCTTGGGATGGATTGCTTGCATGTATATTAGGCTTTTATTGATTGTAGAACCCATAGGGTCAATCTCCAATTCTCTAATGAACCCGTTCTTGACTGAGAGAGTCATGATTTAGTGGTTAAAGGTAGATTTATTTCTTGCATTAAAGCCCAAAAGTTGATTTCTAAGGGTTGTCTCTATCATCTTGTGTGGGTTAGGGATGTTGAGTCCAAAGTCCTTCCTATAGAGTCAGTTCTGGTGGTCAATGAGTTTCTTGATATCTTCCCTAATAAGCTTCTCGATGTTCCTCCAGAAAGGGAAATAAATTTTGGTATAGACCTCCTTCCTGATACTCAACCCATTTCTATTCCCCCTTACTGTATGGCCCCGGTGGAGTCAAAGGAGTTGAAAAAGCAATTGAGGGATTTGTTGGATAAGGGTTTTATTAGACCTAGTCAATCACCTTAGGGTGCACCATTGTTATTTGTGAAGAAGAAAGATGGTTCTCTTGGAATGTGCATTGATTACCGATAACTTAATAGGATGACCATAAAGAATAAGTACCCTTTACCAAGGATTGAGGATCTTTTTGACCAACTTCAAGGGGCAAGTCACATCTCTAAGATTGATCGTCGGTCGTGGTATCACCAAGTGAAAGTGAGGGAGTGTGACATTCCCAAGATGACCTTCTGAACTATGTATGGGCATTATGCGTTTATGGTTGTGTCTTTTGGGTTGATGAATGCATCACCTATCTTCATGGATCTTATGAATAGTGTCTTTAAACCCTACCTTCATTTGTTTTTTGTGGTGTTCACTGATGATATTTTTATCTATTCCTAAAGTGAGAAAGAGTATGTGAGTTATTTTCCAGTGATGCTACAAAAATTGAGGGAAGAGAAGTTGTAAGCTAAATATGAGAAATATGAGTTTTGGTTGCAAGAAGTTGCCTTTCTTGGTCATGTGGTGTCGGGTGATGGTATTAAGTTGAAGCCTAAGAAGATGGAGGTGATTAGAAATTGGCCTAGACTTTTGACTCCATCGGATAATAGGAGTTTCTTAGGCTTAGCGGGTATTACCGGAGGTTTGTGAATGGGTTCTCTTCTATTCCTTCTCCTATGACTAAGTTAACCCAAAAGAAGGCTAACTTTGTGTGGATCGATGAATGTGAGAAGATTTTCTAAACTTTGAAAGATAAGCTTGTCTACGCTTCTATCTTGTCTCTACTATAAGGGTTGGAAGGGTTTGTTGTGTATTGTGACGCCTCAAGAATTTGTTTGGGTTGTGTTTTGAGGCAAAATGGTAACGTGATAGCCTATGCTTCTAGAAAACTTAAGGTGCATAAAAAGAATTATCCCACCCATGATCTTGAATTGGCCGTCATGGTATTCGCTTTAAAATTTTGGCTTCATTATTTATATGGGGTGCATGTTTATGTGTTTACCGATCATAAAAGTCTCTAATATGTTTACACTCAAAAAGATCTTAACTTGAGGCAAAGAAGGTGGTTAGAGCTCCTTAAGGATTATGATATGAGTGTGCATTATCACCCCTGTAAGGCTACTGTTTTGGCCAATGCTTTCAGTAGAGTGTTTATGGGTAGCTTAGCACATGTTGGTGATGGTGGCAACGAGGTTGCTAGGGAGGTCCATCGGTTGGCTAGATTGGTCATTAGGTTGGAAGAGGTTGACAATTGTGGTGTAGTGTTGGTTGATGGTTCTTAATCATTATTGGTTGAGAAAATAAAGGCAAAACAAGATCTTAACCTGCCTTGTTGGAGTTGAAGGTCTTGGTGAGAGATGGTAAAGTCGAGATTTTCTTCCAAGGGGGAGATGGTGCCCTTAGGTACTAAGGTAGATTGTGTGTGCCTAATGTGGATGGCTTAAGGAAGTTGATTTTAGATGAGGCTCATAAGTCCTCCTATTCTATTCACCCTGGTTCTACAAAGATGTATATAGATTTGAGGGTAGTGTTTTGGTGGGATGGTATGAAGAGAGATATTGCTAAGATTTTTTTCGGTTGCCATATACACCAACAACTGAAAATCGAGCTCAAATGTCGGGTGGCCTAGCCCAAGATATAGGGATTCCTACTTGGAAGTGGGAGGAAATCAACATGGATTTTGTGGTTGGGTTGCCTAAGAATAGAAAGCATTTTGAAGCTATTTGGGTTGTGGTTGATAGAATGAAAAATTCGGCTCATTTCCTACCGGTTAAGACCACTTATAGAGCCAAAGATTATGCTAGGATGTACATTCATGAGTTGGTTAGATTACATGGGGTGCCTTTGTCTATCATATCAGATTGTGGTGCTCAACTCATTTCTCACTTTTGGAGGTCCTTCCAAAGAGGTCTTGGTACCAAGGTTAAGCTTAGTACGACCTTTCATCCTCAAACGGATGGCCAAGAGGCAAGAACTATCCAAACTCTTGAGGATATGCTTAGATCTTGTGTTTTGGAGTTTAAGGATAGTTGGGATGATCATCTTCTACTCATTGAGTTTGCTTATAAAAATAGCTATCATGTAATCATTGGTATGGCTCCTTTTGAGGCTCTTTATGGTAGACATTGTAGATCACCAGTTGGATGGTTTTAAGTGGGAGGGATGGCTTTGTCTGGTCCGGATTTGGTTATGGAGGCCTTAGAGAAAGTGAGGTTGATAAAGGAGAGGTTGAAAACAGCCCAAAGTAGACAAAAGTCCTATGCCAATGTGAGGAGGAGGGATCTTAAATTTAAGGTTAGTTATTAGGCCTATCTGAAGGTATCACCCATGAAGGGTGTGGTTCGTTTTGGTCAAAAGGGCAAATTGAGTCCAAGATTTGTGGGTCCTTATAGGATGTTAAGGAGGATTGGTAAGGTGGCCTATGAGTTGGAGTTGCCTAGTTGAATGGATATGGTTCATCAAGTCTTCCATGTATCTATGTTGAGAAAGGGTGTGGGTGACCCAAATATTATTGTAACATTGGATGTTGTGGGTGG
>DF357350.1:0-13623 GCA_000787875.1 Solanum virginianum | reverse complement strand
ATTTCCAAGATATAGGGATTCCTACTTGGAAGTGGGAGGAAATCAACATGGATTTTGTGGTTGGGTTGCCTAAGAATAGAAAGCATTTTGAAGCTATTTGGGTTGTGGTTGATAGAATGAAAAATTCGGCTCATTTCCTACCGGTTAAGACCACTTATAGAGCCAAAGATTATGCTAGGATGTACATTCATGAGTTGGTTAGATTACATGGGGTGCCTTTGTCTATCATATCAGATTGTGGTGCTCAACTCATTTCTCACTTTTGGAGGTCCTTCCAAAGAGGTCTTGGTACCAAGGTTAAGCTTAGTACGACCTTTCATCCTCAAACGGATGGCCAAGAGGCAAGAACTATCCAAACTCTTGAGGATATGCTTAGATCTTGTGTTTTGGAGTTTAAGGATAGTTGGGATGATCATCTTCTACTCATTGAGTTTGCTTATAAAAATAGCTATCATGTAATCATTGGTATGGCTCCTTTTGAGGCTCTTTATGGTAGACATTGTAGATCACCAGTTGGATGGTTTTAAGTGGGAGGGATGGCTTTGTCTGGTCCGGATTTGGTTATGGAGGCCTTAGAGAAAGTGAGGTTGATAAAGGAGAGGTTGAAAACAGCCCAAAGTAGACAAAAGTCCTATGCCAATGTGAGGAGGAGGGATCTTAAATTTAAGGTTAGTTATTAGGCCTATCTGAAGGTATCACCCATGAAGGGTGTGGTTCGTTTTGGTCAAAAGGGCAAATTGAGTCCAAGATTTGTGGGTCCTTATAGGATGTTAAGGAGGATTGGTAAGGTGGCCTATGAGTTGGAGTTGCCTAGTTGAATGGATATGGTTCATCAAGTCTTCCATGTATCTATGTTGAGAAAGGGTGTGGGTGACCCAAATATTATTGTAACATTGGATGTTGTGGGTGTTGTTTAAGACAACTTGACTTATGAAGAGGTTTCGGTAGAAATTTTTGATAGAAAAGTTCAGAGGTTGAGGAACAAGGACATAGCTTCCGTTAAGGTCCTTCGAAGGAATCAACAAGTTCAAAGTGCCACATGGGAAGCCGAGGCGGACATGTAAAAGCGATATCCTGGTCTTTTCCATTCTACTCAAGCCTAAGGTATTAAACTAAGTCCACTATATGATTTGAAGTCTTAAGTTTTGGCTCTTATGTCATTTGCATGCATTCATGTTTACGTTGACAAGTTTATGGTGATTTTTGATGTTCATGTTGAAACTTTTTCAAAATAATGTTTTAAGTTCATTTGTTGCATCCATGTTGGGCTGAAATCTTCATGATTACTTCTCTTATGCATGTTTCTTTGACATTCGGGGATGAATGTTCCCAAGGGGCAGATATTGTGGCATCCCGTAACTCCATGCTCTTATGTACCCATGTTTCAAGCCTCATTCTTTTTAAGTGGGGAGTGTATTAGAGTCATGAGAGATTTCTAGTACTTAGATGAGTTCAAGACTTCTCTTTAAGTTGAGTTTTGGATGTTGGTTTATGCAAGGGTTAACTTTAAATGAGGATAACTTTTAGTACACAAAGAACTGGATGACCCATGACACACCAAATGTAATCTCGTTTAGCTTTCCAATACTCTGGGTTTCACCTCATTTAGAATTCAGAGTCAAAAGTTATGGCCATTTTATTGAAGACTGCCAATGTAGAGTTGCACTATGAGACCATCATCATGGGTCATAAGTCGAGGTGCGGGTCATAGTTCGGGCTCGTAACAATTTCGAGAAACTCCAAAATTGATCCCGAAGGTTATGGGAGGGGTCTTACGAGTCATAGTATTGTTTATGTGTCGTAACGAGGCCCATAACAGACGTTTGATAGCTTTTATGAAGGGTTATTTTGGTCCTTTTCCGCCCTTTCTAAGCTCTAGATTAAAGTTTTTATACTCATTTAAGGTCCCAAATTCTTAAATTCATCATTTTATTGCAAAAATACTCTCTCTAAAACCCTCTAAGACTTCCCCAAATCATTTTCAAATCCCCCATTCAAATTCAAGAAGACTCAAGATCAATTTTTGGATTTCAAAATCCCATTCGAAGCTTCAAGTACTTCTAAACTCATTTCCAAGAAATTCAAAGTCTAAATTGGGTCTTTTCACCCATGGTGCCTAACCTTCCTTTTCACATAAATTGCATTTTTTCAAGTTAGATTATCTATGGGTATCTCTTACTATAAAAGTTGATTATAAACTATGTAGTGGTTTTATAAAATATGGACTGTTTAAGCATGTTATGTGCTATGAATCTATGATGCATTGTGTGATTTTATGTATCTTGAATGAGGGTATTACCAAGTGCTGGTGGGTGGTTTTACATGGATTTTTCTGACATGATTTCACTCTTGAAGTGCATGATTTTTTACTAGCATTACACACCCGCCAAAATGTCTTATTAAGGCTTGTTAATCTGTTGAAGGTCTATTGCATGGTTTGTGAACTAAGTGAATTTATGATAATGATAGGAGTGTATATATGTGTTGAAAAGTATCTATAGTGTTACAAGTTAACAACACCTAGTTTAGGGGGTGCTATGCCTCAACCACTTTTATGGCGGGTGGTATGCTCATCTACCAATTGGGAGGTATATTCCTTAAGCATATTGAGGGGGGGAGGGTATGCCTATCTACCATGTTGAGGAGTATATACCTTAACCACTTTGATAGGGGTGGTGTGCCCATCTACCAAGTGAAGGGTAGATTCCTCAATCACTTTGATGGGGGGTGATAAACCCATCTACCAATTGAGGGGTAGATTCCTTAATAACTTCCCAAGGAGGTGGTATGCCTTGGATTCCAAGTACTATTTGCATGGTCTATTATGGTGGTCTCTTCCTACACATGTAATATGTTCTAAATAAGAATGTTTTACTACAAGCATCTTTCATACACGCCATATTGCTATAGTGCTTATCCATCACTTACAATTATGAATTTTGATTATATTATCTATCTCTTGTTGCATTGCATCCTACATACATATTACATTCAAACGTACTAATGCATACTTTACGCCTAATTGATGTTACCATATAGGAACTGTAGCTCCACTTGATCATCTTCCTCCTTCACGTGGGTAATACTATCTTTTGAAGTAAGTTTAGTGAGTCCTCAACTCCAAGGATGATACCTATTGATCTTTTGTTATGTAAAGATTGTCTTTCTTTTGTTGAATGCTTTTAACTATGAGGGTGAGCTTGGAAAGTGTCTTGGCCCTCGCTCAATTCTATGTTTAGAGGTGTTGTTGCACAAGTAATGTAATTATTCTTAAAACTTGACACTTTTTTACTCTTGACTATTTTTATGCGATGAAAGACTTCCCCTTAGTCCCTTATCCTTATTTTAAGTGATCTCTTATTGTTGTTTACTTGTTTTCGCGAATGCGTAATGATATGCTAAGATGCTTATTTGGGATCGATTTGTTTTCCCCATTTGTCGTGTCACGTCTAGGCCCTAGGCTTGGGTCATAACATGTAAGAGGCTTGTTTGGGGTCCCTTTGGGTTCCCTATTCACGTTGTCATGTCTAGGACCCAGGCTTGGGTTGTGACACTATCAACCATCCAGTGTACCATACTTGAATCACACCTTTCAACTATTAAGCATCCAACTCAGCCTTCTCCTTAGAAGTCACTCCCATAACAGTCAACACATTGGAGATTTCATCAATGAATTCTTGAGTATTCTCATCAGCCTTTAATCTATAGAACTTCGGACGATTCATCAGGGTGAAATCTCTCAATGTAGCAGCAGGTGTAGGATCACGGGGAGGAAGATTAGCCTATCTAGCTTAGGTAGTTACCACTTGGGCAAGCATAGCAATAGCAATACTAAATTCACCATTAGTGAATGGCTCTTCCAGAGGCCCTTGAGGAACTTGGTCCTCATTAACCGGGGCCTGTTTAGGTAGGGGAGCTCTTTGTATAGGCATCTTCTATAATATAGCAAGGATATTATTAGGATTAGGAAACTTTAAGACACGGTCCAAATCACGACATAAGACATGAAGAAGTGAGGCAATTCCTAGAATGTCATCCTAGCCTCCCACTAATAGGTATGGTGCACTTCACACCCATGAATAGGACTCTACTCAATGCAGCATGTTGGACTTCGAGGATCATTTATAAACCTAATACTATGATACCAAGCTTGTCATGACCCGAACCTAGGGTTTAGGAGTGATATGGCGAATGGGAACCCAAGAGTCCCCAAACAAGCCTCAAAGTATCCATATTCACATCATCAGTTTGGAAGTGTATAAAGAGATAGTAACACATAGTTCTAAGGAACGGAAAAGTATGACTCACGGTATGGGGATATCATGAGGATAGGGATTTGTATGGATTCACATAACATATAGAACATAAAGAATAAGGGGAGGGTAAGGATAACTCACTCTATGATGGCAAAATGGAACTTAGGATCTTCCACATTTCCATATTATAATAATATACGCATCATATCATAAACAAATCATAATAACCATATCAAATAGTTAGTCATAACCATAATCTTTGCAAAATGACACATATCATATATCCGTATAAGAGTCTATAAGATGTCTAATAATGCCTCTAGTCATAGAATAGGACGAAGGCCAAGACATGTCCTGAGCTCACCCTTAAAGCATAGCATAAATAAAGAAAACATAAGGTAGATAGATGGTTGCTTGTCCTTGGAAGATAGGACTCCCCACAACACTTTGTCTAATCCAATCTAGCCATCAAATGGTGGATAAAGGTAGTCTCCGGTCCCTAAATGGTTAGATTATTTAGGCAATAGTATACATTTATATGTTTGAATGTTCTACGTATCTAGGCATGCAATGCATAGGAACTTATTGAACCTGCATTCAATATTAGATGGCAAGAGTAATGCTTATAATAATATGTCATGAAATCTATGATATATGAAATGTCGTAATGCTTATTAAAGAGGGGATAAGACCTCAACCGATATATAAGACCAAGCGAGCTATTACTTAAAATCTCAATGTTATCTCCACACTGGAAAAGAGGTGGTCTACTTGCCAAAGGTAAACAATACTTCTCTTTATGCGCCTCGCATTTCGGAGAAGTAACCTTCCTTACGATTTCCCATTAGGGGCCTCGCATTTCAGAAGATTTTCATACCATATCATAACATAATCTGAACAACACCTAATGGGCCTCCCATTTTTGTGAGGGTTACCATATCAAATACCTATGATGGTACATAGTTCAAGAGAGAGGAACAGGACCCTTAGGGATAGCCTGATGCCTCCAATCGCATCGATGCTGATTAATCATCCAAAAAGAATACATATATATATACATGCTTTCAAAAGAGATGCAAGTAATTTCAATGCATACTTAGGATGAATAACCAAACATTCTTCATAAACATTCATACTTTGGCTCAAAAGCCAAATCACATTTCGAATCATATTTTTCATACATAGGAATAACCCATTCACAATTTTTAGAATCATATTTTTCATACATGGGTGTAAACACCCAATGTTGCTCAAAGAGCAATATCATAGACATTTATGTGATCATATTTCATGACCCAAGCCTAGGGCCTAGATATGACAAAGCAAAATCGGAACCCAAAGGAACCCCAAACAAGCCTCTTAACTTGCCATTACACATCATTGTTCGCGAAAGCATGCAAAGACGTAAAGAGTAATAATAGGGCAATGGAACTGAACTCATATAAACATCATAAAAATGAATCAAGAGTTAAGCTCATCATAAGTACATAGTATGTCCAACAAACACCTCTAATACATAGATATAGCGGGGGTCAAGACAAGCTACCCGGCTCACCCTCATAGTCAACATAGAGCATAAGATGTCTCATTACAAACATAAGGTCAACATAAATCGAGGTCCCCAAAATGAAGGACTCACCAACATGCTTGGAATAGCACCATCTAGCCACGTGAAGGAGGATGGTGATGAACTTAGGCACCAGTCCCTACATGGTGATATCATGTAGGCAAGACTATGCATTATTAGGTTTGAATGTACTAAGTAAGTAGGATGCAATGCAACAAGAGATAAGCATCGTAGTCCAAAATGCATAACAATAGGCAATAGACAAAATATAACAATATGACATGTATGATCAATGCATAAGTAAAACATGCTTAAGTAATTCATGCTTATATAGGATATCATATGTGAGAAGGAGACCAAGCTAGATTGCCAAGGTATAAACCCCACGGGGTTGGTGATGATAGCACCTATCACCCTAGTGTGTGAGGTATAAACCCCTCATCAAGGTTAGTGATGATCGCACCCATCATCCTAGTGGTTGAGTCTGACCCTCAACTAGGCCCCTGAATTGCGAATGGTCTACCACAACACATTATATAGTATTCATCATGTACATAAGCTCGCACCCATCACCTTAGTGGTTAAGCTTTCAACCCCTCAAATAGGTTAGTGATGATCTCACCATCACTCTAGTGGTTAAGCATGTAACCCCTCAACTGGGTTAGTGATGATCGCACCCATTACCCTAGTGGTTGAGCATTCAACCCCTCAACTGGGTCCCTGAAGTGGGCATGGTCTACCACAATACTTTAGATAGTATTTATCATGTACATAAGCTCATATCATCATCATATAGTCAATCATATCATATCTCATGCTTTAGACCTTCATTTCCTCATTAAATCATAACAGGACATTTTGTCAAACACCTTGGGGGTAGGTAATGGGGTTAAAAGAGCATGCAATTTAGAGATGAAATCATGTAGAAAAATAAGTGGTAAAACCTTTAATCAACATCTTGCAACACCCTCAAGACATTCACATCAAAATCCCTCATCAAATCCAATATTAGATCCAAGATTTGAGGCTCAACACATGCTAAAACAACCATACTTTCATGAACTAAAATCACTGTGCAGTAAATTTCTCAATATACAAGCCCCACATGTAAAATTAACTTCAAATCATGAAATATTAAGTAAAAGAGGGTTTAGGAACAATGAGTGAAAGAACCCAATGGTTCGACACCACATACCTTAGCTTTTGCGAAGTTCTTAAATAAGACTTTAATGGAGATCTAAAGCTTGGGTG
This sequence comes from Solanum virginianum, assembly GCA_000787875.1. Lineage (NCBI taxonomy): Eukaryota > Viridiplantae > Streptophyta > Magnoliopsida > Solanales > Solanaceae > Solanum > Solanum virginianum. The sequence goes on along the minus strand of DF357350.1, from coordinate 6,549 downwards.
AGATCCTTGAAAAAATCCTTGAGATTGGCCTTGAGTTTGGGACTTGAATTTAGGTTTAGAAATGAGTCTAAGTGTTTTTGGAAATATTGGGGAATGTTTTTTGGTTAAATGAAGGTTAAGTATAGGTGAAAATATGTTTGGGAAAACTTAGGTCTAACACTTAGAAAAATCTGGGCAAACTAGGAAACCACAGTGCATAAATAACACCTCTTCACGTTGTGGAGAGGTCGCGGATGCTCTCTAGAATTTGCACCAAGGAAAATTTTATAATTCGATTCCTTTGCTTTAAAATTGAGGTTAGACCTTTGTCACTTTAATTTGCACCCCCTGAACAAGAATATGAAGTCAATTTTTGAAATTCCAAATAAATTTTCAGATATATGGAAAACAAGATTCCGAGCACTTTCGAGGAACATTTTCGGACACTTTTTGGGGTTGTCTAAATATCTCCCCCTTAGGAACATTCGTTTCCTAATGTAGAAGAGACATACAAGACAAGAATAATCATGAACAAATTAGCCCCAATATGAATGTAACATTACATTTTAAACATCACTTTCAAAATCCCATAAGTGTGAAATCATCATGAATTGCCAACTTAAATATGAATGCACATGAATGACATAGGGGATGAAATTTAAGACTTGAAGTTACATACGAGACTTAGAATCAATACCTTAGGCTTGAGTGGAGTGGAAGAGACAAGGGTACCACATTTGCATGTCCACTTCGGCCTCCCAAGTAGCACCTTTGACTTGTTGGTTCCTCCAAAGGACCTTAACGGATGCGACTTCTTTGTTCCTCAATCTCCTTACTTATCTATGTAGAATCTGCACCGAAACCTCCTCATAAGTCAAGTTATCCTCAACAACACCGATAATATCAAGAGGTACAATAGCATTAGGATCACCAATATATTTTCTCAACATAGAGACATGAAACACAGGATGGACCAAATTCATTTCACTGGACAACCTCAACACATAAGCCACCTTACCAACCCTCTTTATCACCTCATAAGGACCAACATACCTTGGACTCAATTTCACTTTCTTACCAAAATGAACAACACCTTTTATTGGAGAAACCTTCAAATAAACCCAATCACCCACTTGGAATTTGTCCCAACTACCTTTAATCTCCAAGCCACAAGCCCTAAGGATATCCTCAATTGTTTGAATTGTCCTCTCGGCTTGGCAATTCGTTTGAGGGTGGAAGGCCGTAGTAAGGTGAACTTTGGTACCAGGACCCCTTTGAAAAGACTTCCAAAAGTGGGAAGTAAATTGTGCACCACGATCTGATATAATGGATAAAGGAACCCCATGCAACCTCACCAACTCATGGATGTAAAACCTTGCATACTCTTCAGCTCCATATGTAGCCTTGACTGGTAGAAAGTACGCCGATTTTATCACCCTATCAACCACAACCCATATGGAATCAAAACCCTTTCTATTCTTGGGAACCCAACCACGAAATCTATATTAACTACCTCCCACTTCTAAGTAGGAATCACTATGTGTTGGGTTAGGCCACTTGGCCTTTGATGTTTGGCTTTGACTTGTTGGTAACTATAGTAACCGAAAACAAATTTAGCAATCTCCCTCTTCATGCCTCCCTAACAATACATATCCCTCAAGTCCCTATACATTTTGGTGGAACCGGGGTGGATAGAATAAGAGGAATTATGGGCTTTATCAAGCATTTTCTCCCTCAAACCATCAACACATGGCACACATATTTACCTTGGTATCTAAGGGCCTCATGTCCCCCTTGGGAGAAAACCTCTATTTTGCTGTCTTTTACCAAGGCCTTCAATTCAAGTAAGGAGGAGCCTAGATCTTGTTTTGCTATCACCTCTTCAACCAAAGAAGATTTAGAACCATAAACCACAACAACACCATCACCCACATCTTCAAACCTCACCCCCAATCTAGCCAACCTATGCACCTCCCTTGTCGTCTCCCTTTCACCACCATCCACATGAGCTAGGCTACCCATGGACACCCGACTCAAAGCATCCACCACAACATTTGCCTTACCTGGATGGTAATGCTCACTCATGTTATAGTCCTTAAGGACTTTTAGCCACTTTCTTTGTCTTTGAGTGAAGACATATTGAAGGCTTTTATGATAAGCGAAGACATCAATATGCACCCCATACAAATAATGATGCCAAATCTTTAATGCAAACACCACGGCGGCAAATTCAAGATCATGGGTAGGTTAGTTCTTTTTATGCACTTTGAGTTGTCTAGAAGTATAGGTTATGACCTTACAATTGTGCATCAGTACACAACCCAAACCAACTCTAGATGCATCATAATACATAAAAAATCCCTCAAGCCCATCCGGTAGTGACAATATAGGAGCGAACATAAGTCTATATTTCAATGTTTGGAAACTTTTCTCACATTTATCGGTCCACACAAACTTAACCTTCTTTTGAGTCAGTTTTGTCATAGGAGAAGAAATAGAGGAGAACCCATTCACAAACCTTCTATAGTAACCTGCAAGGCCAAAGAAACGCCTAATGTCCGATGGGGTCAATGGTCTAGGGCAATTCCTAATCACATCAATTTTCTTAGGAACCACTTTTATACCATCCCCCAATACTACATTACCTAAGATTGTAACCTCCTTCAACCAAAACTCACACTTCTCATACTTAGCATACAATCTCTCCTCCATCAATCTTTGCAACACAACCCTAAAATGACCCATATGCTCCTAACTACTATGTGAATAGATCAAAATATCATCAATGAAGACCACAACAAAGGAATCAATATAGGGCTTGAAGACCCTATTCATTAGGTCCATGAAGATGGCCAGTGTATTAGTCAACCCAAAGGACAACACCACAAATTCATAGTGCCCATATCTAGTCCAGAAGGTCGTCTTGGGAATATCACACTCCCTCAAAGGACATCACCAAAAATTCATAATGCCTATACCTAGTTCGGAAGGCCATTTTTGGAATATCACACTCTCTCACCCTTACTTGATGGTACTTGGATCGAAGATCAACCTTACAAAAAAAACTAGCCCCTTGTAATTGGTCAAACAAGTCAACAGCCCTTGGAAGAGGATATCTATTCGTTATAGTGACCCTATTGAGTTGCCGGTAGTCAATGCATATTTTAAGTGACCCATCTTTCATCTTTACAAACAACACTGGTGCACCCCAAGGTGATTGGCTAGGTCTAATAAATCCCTTCTCCAACAAATCTTTTAATTGTTCCTTTAACTGCTTCAACTCCGCCTGGGCCAAATGGTAAGGGGGAGTGGAGATAGGTTCGGTGTCGGGAAGGAGATCTATGCAAAAATCTATCTCCCTTTTGGGAGGGACACCGGGAAGGTCATTTCGGGTTCTACAATTGATAGAAGCATAATATGCATGCAACCAATCCATCCCAAGGATAACATCAAAATCAACCATATCTATTTCAATAAAACCATAAGGTAAGATTTTATGCAAGATGTAAACTAGACAATTTCTATACACCCTCCTAGCTACAACAGAGGCACCAATAGGGGTAGACACCTCATATGACTCATGCAATAACTCCGACTCAACATGGAACTTTTTAGCAACAAAGGAGGAAACAAAGGAAAGGGTGGCACCTAGATCAATCAAAGCATATACATCAAGATCAAAGATTTTCAACATACTGGTAACAACATCGGGGACCTCACCGACCCCTTACCTCCCATGTAGAGCATAGAATTGACTGTGCCTTGGGGCACCACATTGAGGACCACCTCTACCCAATGGAACTGTATTTACACCCCGAACCTTGCGACAGTTTTTAGGACAATCTACCTTCTTGTGACCAAGCTCCCCATATTCAAAACATGTATTGGAACCCTTCAAACATGGGCCCTTATGACCCCTCCACATCTAGGACACATATCATTAGGAGCCATACTAACAATTGCTTGGGGCCTAGGGAAGTCACTGGCAAACCCCCTATTAGTAGCATTAGGAGGCCTTTGGCCTTGAAATCTAGCACCCTTGTGGAACCTACCTCAAACTAGGCCCTCTTGGCATCATGACCCCTCTTCTTTCTCAACTTCTCATCCTGCATTTGCTCGGCATATGTCATCAACCGAGACAACTTTATGTCACCAATAAGCAAGGCAAACCGATACTCATCACTTACCAAATCGAAGACACCCATAATGAACTAATTCATCCTTCACATAGAGTCAGCCACCAAGTGAGGACCATACTTTGAAAGTTGATTAAATTTGAGGCTATACTCCCTCATACTCATACCACCTAGTTTCAGGTTCAAAACTCAACCAACTTTGCTTCTCTAAGGTCAAGATGGAAGAACCAATTAAGGAAGACCAATTTGAATTCCTCCCAAAGCACCACATAGCCATTACCCTTTTCACCTTTCCATTGATCAAACCAAATTTGGGCTACCCCTTTGAGTTGGTACACCGCTAACTCCGCTTTCTCATTTAGCCCAACTCCCATGATCAATAAGATTTTGTAGATTTCATTAATAAACTCTTATGGATCCTTGTTAACCTTTGACCCATGGAAAATCGGAGGATTCATCCTTATGATGTCCCTTACCCTACCTCCTCGAGTTGTAGTATGAGGGTCTTGGGCCCCTTGTTGGACTTTGTTGTCCACCACTTGGGAAAGCATAGTAAGAGCATCTCGGAGCTCACCATTGGTAGGTTGCTCCTCGACTGTTTGGGCCCGTTTTCATTTAGTATTTTGTATGATCTAGCATGGCAAAGAATAATCATTAGGGGAATACTTATCACAACTCTATAGCACAACTTAGGACATGAAGAAGGAAAACATTTCCTAAAATGCCTCATAGCCTCCTATTCATAGTCATGGTGCGCTTCACAACTATGAATAGGACTCTAATTAGCACATTGGGCTGGAATTTGAGGATCTATTAACCTAGTGCACTAATACCAAGTTTGTCACAACCCAAGCCTAGGGCCTATACATGACACGATGAATGGGGAACCCGAAGAAACCCCAAACGTATCTCTTAACTTTCCATTACACATCATTATTCGCAAAATCATGCAAAGACATAAAGAGTAATAATAAGGCAATTGGACTAAGGGAACTCATATAAACATCATAAAAAAGAGACAAAAGTCAAGCTCATCATAAGTATATAGTATGTCCAACAAACACCTCTAAAATACATAGATATAGATAGAGCCAAGATAAGCTACCATGCTCACCCTGATAGTTAAAATGGAGCACAAGAAGGATGTCTCATTACAAAGATAAGATCAACATAAACTGAGGTCCTCTAAATAAAGGACTCACCAACATGCTTGGAATAGCACCATCTAGCCACTTAGAGGAAGAGGATGATCAACTTGGGCACCAGTCCCTATATGGTGATATCGTGTACGCAAGACTATGCGTTAGCACGTTTGAATGTATTAAGTATGTGAGATGCAATGCAACAAGAGATAAGCATCATAATCCAAAATGTATAACAATAGACAATAGACATAATATAACAATATAACATGTATGATCAATGCATAAGTAAAACATGCTTAAGTAAATCAAGCTCATATAGGATAACATATGTGAGGAGGAGACCAAGCTAGATTTTCAAGGTATAAACCCCTTGGGTTGGTGATGATAGCACCTATCACCCTAGTGTGTGATGTATAAACCCCTCATCAATGTTAATGATGATTGCACCTATCACCGTAGTGGTTGAGCATTCAACCCCTTAACTGGGTTAGTGATTATCGCACCCATCACCCTAGTGGTTGAATATTCAACCCCTCAATTGGGTCCCCGAATTGGGCATGGTCTACCATAACATTTTAGATAGTATTCATCATGTACATAAGCTCATTTCATCATTATATAGTAAATCATATCATATTTCCTGGTTTAGGCCTTTATTTCCTCAAGAAATCATAACTGGACATTTTGTCAAACACCTTAGGGGTGTGTAATGGGGGTAAAAGAGCATGCAATTTAAAGATGAAATCATGGAGAAAAATAAGTGGTAAAACATTTAATCAACGTCATGCAACACCTCCAAGACATTCATATCAAAATCCCTTATCAAATACAATATTAGATCCAAGATTTGAAGCTCAAAACATGCAAAAACAACCATACTTTCATGAACTAAAGTCACTGTGCATTAAATTTCTCAATATACATGACCCGTATGTAAATTCAACTTCATATCATGCTATATTAAGTAAAAGAGGGTTTAAGCACTATGGGTGAAAGAACCCAATGGTCCAACACCACATACCTTAGCTTTTGCAAAGTTATTAAATAAGACTTTAATAAAGATCTGAAGATTGGGTGAGATCCTTAAAGAAATCCTTGAGATAAGCATTGAGTTTGGGAGTTGAATTTAGGGTTAGAAATGAGTCTAAGTGTTTGTGGACATATTGGGGAATGTTTTTTAGTGAAATGAAGGCTAAGTATAGGTGAAAATATGTTTGGGAAAACTTAAGTCCAACATTTAGAAAAATTTGGGTGAACTAGGAAAAGACATCGAAGAAATAACACCTCTC
>DF357351.1:179562-193327 GCA_000787875.1 Solanum virginianum | reverse complement strand
TTTTATAGTCTGCGAAAGTGAGTTCTTGTGTGATATCGTAATTGTGCTTGTAATAAGAAGTTGTGGGCTGATTGATTGAGGACTAAAGTCTCACATCCTCCACCTATTTTAAGGACTATTTTTAAATTATTTTAGGACTAGTTTTATATGTATATATGGTGGGGACTGTTTGTTTAAAGTTGGAATAGGTTTGAAATTTTCGACGTCAAAATATAGCAAAGTAATGTAATGTTATGCCGCCTATTCATATATTGTGTAGAATTATTATGTGTTGTGATTTGTGGCTGTTGCAAGACTATTATGGCACTAAAATAGGCTGCATATAATATGTATATGAGAATGTGTATTAGAAAATACAATTAGGGGCGGAAAGGTTGAAAGAATACGCTCGGGTTTATAATTATACGCTTGCTGCCCGTGTGTTTTTTTATAAGATTAGGCTACCAAGATGTATCTATTGGCTGGTAATGCTAGTTTTATCACATTGCTGCTCGTATGTTGTTTTTTATGAGATTGGGCTGCCAAGATGTATCTATTGGTTGCTAATGCTAGTTTTATTACCTACTATGTTATAGATAAATATTTGGAGGAAGGGAAGGTTATCTTGAGGTAATAGTGAGGTCGTACAACAAGGTATGTAAGGCTACTTAATTTCATATTATTTGGCATGAAACATAGCTCCCTCCTTGGCACATAAAGGCACTTACCAAATCCAACACAACTATTAACCGTGTCTCAACTCTTTCACATATTCATATGCTCCTATACATAGTCACCTTCAAATCTGCATACATACTTGGATACCAAGATGCACGAGTTCATTCTACTAAATAAAGTTCATGTGTTGTTCTACCTCCTATGCATTTTATTATTTGTCCTACTCCTTTCATTATGGTGTTGTCTTTTGTAATTATTTAGATATCATATGTTGTATCTACAGTCCTACATCTCCAATATTACGACCACCAAAAGAATCATCTCAAAAGTAATTGAAAGATAAAATATATTACCTATTGATGGGTGGTAACCAAAGGGGTAGAACAATCACCTAGCCAGGGTCGATCCTATCATAGGGGGTAGCCTAAGGGATGAAAGAAAAAGCCTAGCCAGGATCGATTCCAATAAAAGCTTTCAGTATGCCTTCACTCAAGAAGATATTAACTTGACGCAAAGAAGGTGGCTAGAACTCCTTAAGGACTATGACATGAGTATGCACTACCATCCGGGTAAGGCAAATGTTATGGCAGATACTTTTAGTCGGGGGTCTATGGGTAGCCTAGCTAATGTGGATGTTGGTGATAGGGAGATAGCTAGGGAGGTGCATAGATTAGCTAGATTGGGGGTGATGGTAGAAGATGTGTCTTGTTATTGCTTTTTATTTTCTTAAAGGCATGTTGAATGAAGAAATCTCTTATAATATATATAGAAAGCTCATGGATACAGTTTGGTTCTCCTGAGCCTTATCGACAATGAATGCCAGTCCGCCTTAACAGGACTTTAGGTGTGACAGCTAAAGGGCGACATGATGGGTCAAATCAATAGATCATCCAGTTAAGATGATAATTGCCAATTTGACCACCTTTTGAGTCATTTGATAATGCCTAAGGTACTGTCAAATTAGGTAGTCAAAGTTGCAATTCGACGGATTGTCAAATTGGATGAGTGATGGTCAATTTCACTGCCTTTTGAGGCTAAAGAAAAGGTTTGGTTGCTGTGAAAAAAGACAGTCACTGACACACTTGGCATATTGTCACGTGTGTTTGGCAGAGTGAATCGGTACTGCTAAATTCTCATGCCTCACCGACTTATTAAAGGCTTTTCAAATGCCTTGGCTTTTCACTCTCGTATTTCCTCTTTTTCACTTCTATTCGAAGCCAACCTTCCCTATAGTTCTTTTCTAACCTTGTTCTTTTGGATTAAGTGCATTCATAAATAAGACTATCTTTTGGAACTTCTCATTTATGGTGCATCATCATTAAGGTATGTTTTTGGCCCTTTATTTTTCTTTTTGAGAATGATGATGATAATAAGGGCATATTTAGGGTTTTGTGAGCTTGATAATCATAGTTTGTGGTTGAAATCTTGCTGGAAATCATGTAGGTGATGTGTTATACTGATTTAAGAACCCTATGCTTTATTTGTACTTGGTTTATTTGATTTATTGTTTCTCTTATGAATAGTGAAATTAAGTGTGCATATGTTGTGGGATAGTGTTAGATTTGAGGAAAATACTACCCAATCGTTGAATGATGTGGTGTATTGTCCAAATTTTGATTATGATGTTTGATAAATAGCCTGCTGTTGAGAAGTTGCCATGCCCATGTGAATGCTTTGATTGAATATGCATGATTGTTGTGTTGCTTGCTTTTATGGGCCATGGTTGAAGTTTAAGTAACCCCAAATTCTTTTGAGCAACTTGAACTTGCTCGATGATAGATTAGGTGAGATCATTCTTAAGGGTAAGTTGTCATTTGATTGAATTTCTTGTAATGGTTAATATGTGAGGATAGCACTAAAATTTTGAGCATGTATTGATATTTTGATGGTGTTGTAATGTGTGACTTTTCCTTTGCTTTTGTGCAACTTGATCAAATTTTGAATGAAAAGGTGTTGGCCTTGCCAATCAATTTTGACGACTGTCATTTTGACTGTTGAAATGGACTTAGCGATGCACTGAAATATTGTGCACACTTCTTTTTCTAACTGAGTTTCAATCTTGAGTTCTATAACTTTCGGCGATGGTATTTTGCAATGCTGAATCAATTTGGCGGATCACCAAATTTGCACCTCCATCGTCGAAAGTAATAATGTCGGAAAGTCTAAAAATTATGCAAAAGGCAATGGTCTATTTGACCGGCAAAAAAGTTTGGTGGATTGCGGAACGTGTTCGACGGGTAGATAGTCCTATCCGCCCAACATGTTTTTCTTATGCTTAAACTATGAACCTTCTCTTATATGGTTGATTCTCACAAATGTACTTGACCAATTTTGTAGACATGGGCAGGCCAAAGGAGGCAGTCACTCGAGGAGGATCCTGGACAGCTCGAGAGTCACTATAGCCCTCGATTGGCCAAGGCAAAGACATTGTAGGGAAGTACAAGGAATAGGAAAAAGAAAGGTACTGAGCACAAGAAATCAGATAGTGATGATGAAGGGTCCTTAAATATGACATGGACAACTTCAGAGGATAAGCAAGAGGGGTCAAAAACCCCAGCATATGAGCTTACTTCGGAGCCCCAAAAGGTACCAAAGTGAGGCTAGGTCTCTAACCCAAACATCTCAAAGAATCTAGGAGACTATAGCCCTAAGGCACTTAAACAAAATTAAAGCACCAAGGCCCACAACAATCCTGGAGGAGAGGTGACTATCAACTGATGGGGTTATTGATCTATACCCCAAGGTGTGGAACACTCTAAAATTCCTTAATTTCTAGAGATTTATCATACCTCGGGATCCATATATTCCAAGCTAGGCAGGAGAGTTTTATGAGGCCTATGCCAAGGCTATTCCAAAGAGCAGGAGTCGGCTGAAGATAATTCTTAAACCTCTTGATGTAGTTGAGGTTCGTGGTGTGTATGTCCCATGTAGTGAGATTGATATCAATGAAGTTTTGGGTTGCATATTCCGATACTGACAAGATATGATGATGTACTATAGCTCAAGGCATTTAATGACATTAAAGCATGGTTGGCCCCTGTGATTGGGATTCTAACTCCCTCGTCATTAGAAGAGGGACCTATCATTGAGAAAAAGGAGATGAACATTTCAGCAAGGTTCTGGTTTGGATTTATTACCCGCAACCTAATATGATCACAAAATGAGTCGATATTTTGACATTCCAAAGTGACATATTAGGATGTATTATGCACTATCAAAAATTGAATCTTGGTGCTATCATCGCCCCAGATCCTTACTAGGGCAAAGAAAGTGCATATCTCACTTCCATCCCCCAGCCTCATCACAGGCTTATGCAAGCAGCCAGAATACCATTCAACAAAAAAATTGATGTGGAGATTACTCCATTACCATCCACTGATATATGAAGGATAAAGGCTGATTCCAAAGGGAAGAAGAGGGAAGAAGCTGGTAAAGAAAATATCGAGCATTGATATTGAGGCCCTCGAGTCTGGTACCGCAGAGCTAGCACCTGCGGTAGGTATATATTCTTCCTCTCTCTTATTATCTTCCTCTTTTACTCCACTCCTTTTTATTGAGGCACATGCTAAGCCTCAGGCTAAGGATAACCAACCCCCAATCCCTAAGGCTACTACTTGGAGCATGGGAAGGTTAGCCAAAGAAGCTGACATTCGTGCCACTTGGATTAAGTCTTCCTTACCCAAGTTGATTGAGACAACCATAGCCAATGCATTGGCCCTATATATTGAGGCTGCAAACAAGCAAACCGAGTTGATTGAGGTTCAAAAATTAAGGATGGATAGGCTTAAGGTGATGCTTGAGGATCATGGGGAAGAAGTGGCAATTTGATAGAGAGGGTGACTGCTGTGGAGAAGGGAGATGGTGGTAGTAATGGTTCATTAGCCATAGAACCCGATATTGAATAATTGAAGAAGGAGGTAGCATCTGATATGCTACCAAAATATAACACTTTTGATACTTAAAACTTAGGATTTTGTGTTTTCCTAATGCGATATTTGTGGATTTAATGTGTTTTTATATTCAGATTTGCAGGATTACAGGTTGGCTATGATTTGGGAAAAAATTGTAGAAGTTGCTGATTTTTGCTATTATATGAGACCTTATATGAGTCATAAAGGTTTTTCATGAGAAATTCTAGTGAGGGGCAAATCGTTGAAGTTAATGTCTATGAGACATGCATATGAGTCATAGACTACCTTTCGTGTACTAAGGATCAGAGAAGTGGACTTGCAGGAAATTCATTAGACAAAACCCCCTTTACAGGTCATAAATCACTGTATGAGTCATAAAAGGGTGTCGTAGAAGAGAAGTCCAACATTTCAGTAGCTGATTATGAGACCCTGACTATGAGCCCTAGAAGACACTATGAGTTGTAGAGGCTTTTGTGGAGTTTGCCGACCAGTTTTCCTTATTTATTTAGGACTTATTTGTAATTACTATAAATGGGTTTTTTTGGTCATTATTTAGGGAGGGACATTACTTATAAGTAGTTTTATAGTTTGTACTCAAAGAACTCAACACTTGGAGAGAAAATTTATTATGAGAGAGTCTTTAAGAACACTTGGAGGGCTTCAATTCAATCTTCAAGCTTGTGATTCCCATTGATTTTGGATTTGCTTGATCTTAATTCAATTGTGTAAGTGTTTAATTATGTCTTCTAAATTCATAATTTCTTCATCTACACATAGCATGAGTAGCTAAATCCACAACTTGGGGTTGTGGGAACCATGAAGATCTAAAAATTCATAATTTCTTCATCTACACATAGAATGAGTAGCTAAATCTACAATTAGGGTTGTAAGAACGATGAAGAACTAAAAAAGTAAAACCGGATAATTTACAATTCTTGGAAGGTGTTTATGTATGTATTAATTAACTCTCTTCATTTTGCATACTTTCTAGTGATGGCCAACATTAGAATCGGCCTAGTGTTATGATGTCGCCCAAGTTATACCTTCTTTTAGATGATAAATTGGTCATTGTCAAGATATAAAACCTAACCAAGATTAGGGTCGAACCCAAGGAAATACGTAGACTCAAAGGAAATTCGTCAATAAGCAATTCAAGTAATTAACCAACTCAATTCCCCGAAGAGGGGGGGGGGTTGCAATACTCAACAAGAAAATAAAGTAAACTATCACAAGAGACAATCAATAATGAGAGGAACTAGGGTATTGTGTTCTCCATTATCTCCTAATTTAATATCCTCGGATAAACCTATACATATCAAGTGTGTAGCATGCAGAACGATAATTTAAGTTCACCAAACCCTTTGGTAAAAGATGAGAGGTAAATTTCACTATGTGACTTAGCCCATCACCATAGTGTGCAATACTAACCATTACCTATAGTCCTAGTCAACCTCCCCTTGGTCTAGTTCCATTGATTAGACAAGAATACATCATTGAATCCTATTAATCAATCTCTTTTCCTATTCATTACCACCTACATTGGGAAGGTAACACTAGCCAAGTTCTAATGCTGGCCACCACTAGAAAATATGTAAAATGAGGAGAATTGATTAATACATTCAAATACCCAATTGCAAAATATCATGGTCTACTTTGTTAGATCTTCATGATTCCTATAACCCTAGTTGTGGATTTAGCTACTCATGCAATGGGTAGATGAAGAAATTATGAATTGAGAAAACATAATTAAACACTTACCCAATTGAATTGAGAATCAAGCAAACCCAATATTGATTGAGAATCACAATATGTAAGATCAAATTAATTCATAAGTGTATTCTCCTCCAAGTATTGAGGTCTCCAAGTACAAAACCCTAAAAGTACTCTCTAATGTTGTATTCCCCCAAAAAATAACCTAAAAAGTACTATTTATGATAATTACAATTAAGTCCTTAAAAAATAGAAAAACTGGTTAGGGACTTTCTGCGAAAAATCCTTATGACTTGTAAAGTTATTTATGAGTCAAAATTGAGGTCTCGTATTCAACTCTTGAGATCTTGAAATTCACTTCTATGAATTCACTTTATGAGTCATAGACTGATTCATGACTAATATTGTTCTCTCGTAGTCTTCATCTGCATCACATTATCCTTTACTGGAAATCTTCACGAAACTTCTCTATACGACTCGTAGAGTGATCTACCACTCGTATAGAGGTCTCGTATGGCTGGACTTCAGATCTCATCCTTCATTAGAATTTGTCACGAAAGTACCTCTATGACTCGTAGACTGCTCTACGACCTGTAGAGGGTCTCGTATATCCCTAAAAACCAAAAAACTCTGCAATGTTGCCCCAAAGTCATACCAACCTGCTTTCCTGCAAAACTAAACATAAAAACCATAAATATTGCATTGGGAACACACAAAATCCTAACTTATAAGCATCAAATGTGCTGCGTTTTGACATTACATCAACACCCTCAACTTAAAATTGTTGCTTGTCCTCAAGTAATGACTCAATCTAAATAGAATATACAACAACACACAAACATCAACCCAATGACATATATCATATACAATTGAACTCAAGTAACCACACCAACTTTTCAAAACAAGATCGAATAGCTATTTAGCAAATCAAAGCATATTGGTGCATATGAAAACATAATTATGACAAGCAAAAGAATATCAATAGTCCACAATCATCGAACAAAGTCAAATACTAACAATGCAATGCAAGTGCCCTCACCGAAAGAAGTCCTATTTTTGACACTCAATGATGATTACAAATTTAGCTTTGTGACTATACAAACACACTCACTCTCACAAAAGATGTTCATGCATAATGACTAATACTATAGGCTTGCCCTTATACTCATGACTCAGACTTTCAACTAGTTGGACTAAGATCACTTTAGGACTTACTAGGCTTGTAACGTAGGCTCAGGGGGCTTTGGTATGACATATTGGAAAAATAGTGACTAAAGGCCATCCCTAAACTACGGTTTTTTAATCACTTTCACATTACCAACTCTAGTATTTTTACCTTATTCTCTCTTTTCGACGTTCAAGATTTTTCCAGGAGTTTTCTTCTTATTTTTCAGGTTTTGCATCATTTTTACACTTTATTTTGCTTTTTAGCCCAATATAAGGAATCTTTTCTTTTTCTTGCACCTGGTACATGATTTCTCTTCTTTTTCTCCTATTTTTCTCCTCTTTCCTAACTTACCTCCTTATTTTTGTGCTTCTCCTTTACATCACTATGTGACTTAGCCCATCACCATAGTGTGCAATACTAACCATTACCTATAGTCCTAGTCAACCTCCCCTTGGTCTAGTTCCATTGATTAGACAAGAATACATCATTGAGACTTTTAGCATGTAGTGAACACAATATCTATTTCCCAAACCAGGGTCACTTTTGATAGCCACCCTCAACTTAGGCTTTTTGCCTCAATCAAGGTTTACAATGCTCATGGAAAAACCAAGGCCAGTTTCAGGATGTTTCTCTAGACAAGGTTAGGCTAATTAGGTGTTAAGAATGAATTTGTTCATGTACAACTCAAATATTTGGAACAAGGGATAAAACTTCATTTGGTTGGTCAATTTTAGGCTAAAGTGGACTATTAAAGAACAAAGACCTAAGATCCCTTCCTAATCCATTTAATCTACAATCTAACTTGGAGTAACTGGGCAAGTTTTGAATTACCACAAAATGCATGAATCTAGCAAAATAAGCTCACACTCACATGGAATTGCATACATTGTCAACAAGAGACTCACAGATCATGCTTCAGATCTTAATTACCCCAATTGTCAGAACAAATATTGCCAAACACCCAAACATGCATGGTTGCCATGTAATTACTAATCAAAATTTTTTGTGGGTACCAATTTTCAAAACATAACATAAAAAAATGCTATATGCCATAAGTTTTAGTACTGTATGCTAAATATTATCTAAATATCCTAAACATGCTGGTTCAACAAAAATTAAATGTCGACGAGGAAAACGAATACAAGCAAGAAAACTTCGGGATCAAAATTTAGAGTAGTTATGGACCATAAGCTACTTAGACTTCACTAAGGCCCATAACTACCCACACCCCATTGAAAAAGATGTGCATTGTTCCCAATGCACAAAATCAATCAAAAACAGAATATAAAACGAGTCAAAAACATACCAGGGCATCTAAGCACTAGTCTCAGGTTGAGTCTGGCCACCCTCTCCCTGCAGGGTAGTCTTCTTAGTTATAGTACTCTGTCTGGAGGGGCCAATACCCCTCGCTTTATCATGCTCACGAGCTAGCTTAATCTCTTCCTTATGTCTCAATGTTCTCAAGGCCAGCTCAAGATCTACCTCATCCTCCGAGAGCTTTACACATACATTTCTCTCCTTTAGATCATCACCCTCTATGAGGGGTCTCTTCCCGTGGGAAGTTTATGTAGCCTCCACGGAGGCAAATAAATCAAATAGTGGCTCTAGAGGCATTGAATCTAGTAGTGTAACTGGCACCATAAGTGATGATGTCATGCCAGCCCTAAGCTTCTTGATCTCTGACTGGATGACTGAAAAATTTGAAGGCCGAGCTTCGGCTAACCTCTTTTGAACGTGCTCCTCAAAGGCATCGATGCTGGCATCTACTGCTGAAACACGCTTCTAAATAGTAGAAATAGTGAATGCTCGGCTCTACTCCTCTAAGTCTATAATAGCCTACCGGACTCATGGCCTAAGCTGCTGAATAAGCTCAGACAATTGGGCCTTAGCATATGATAACCGTTGCGCCATGGCCTGGATAGAAGCGGTAGACACATAGACTATGCCCGTTGTAGAAGGCTGTGTAGTAGTGGCCTCTGGTGCAGTAGTAGCTGTAGTAGGACCTCTTTCAACATCTACTGCCTTGGGCTGCCGAGGTCTCGCCTCAATAGTAGCAACAAAAGTAGTAGTGGTGGCAGTCGTTGAACCTTCAAATGATGGCTGTAGGGCAAATACCTCTGGCATAGGAGGAGGTTGTGCCCTCTAAAGTACTACCGGGTTCTCAGCAGCCTTTACCAAGCTGGGCTCTAAGGTATGCTGGGCCTCAATAAGCTGTCTAGCTGATACAAGATCTCTACCCCCGACTCCGTATAGATTTTATAGATCAAAACTAGAAATGAGATGGAGGTGGCCCTTTTCAGTGCTGACTCATGTATTTGCTCTTCTATGAGTCTGGCCTAATCAATGTCGTAGCTAGACAAGATGCTGACAACCAATACCGCACGTCTGGCATAAGTTTGTTATCCACCAAGGTCGGATGGATACGTGATCTAACAATCACCTATAATAATTTGGTGGGAAAGCTCAATGAAGCCTTTACTATAGGCTTTGTGTGGGTGGTGACCCAAATAGGCTGCAGACCCTGCTCTGTGATATGACCGGCCATCCATCTCAGAAGTGAGTACCTATGTACTAGATCCTTTATAATCAATGAGTTCCTGGCCTGCCCCAACCTGTAGATCTGGGGGCACCGTACTTAGGACCAAAAAGTATATGGCAAATCATCTCCTCAGAAATATCGAGCCGCCGACCTCTCACTCGTATCTCTAGGCTGAGTGATAGGTCTCTTTCCCTTGGGAAGGCTATACTAAATTGTGGCTGCATAAGATGTATAAAACTCCCACACTAAAATCAAGGAGTATCATCCAAGTGACTCCATCAGCCATGTGTGCCCATAAAGTATCATCGTGTCCTTCAGACATGGGACACGGCTAAGTCTATAATCTATGACCTTGGGCTCCTCATATATGGAATAGGTTGGCATACCCCACTACTTGGGCTGTATGCCCTATAAGAATATAGCATTTATACCCTCGACACAACACCAGTGAGTAATAGTATTCGGTGCTGATGAAGAAGATGGTGCGACGGAGGACTCAACATTTCTTCTGTCCTTGTAGCCCTCCTCAGAGCTAGACTCCTCTTTGGATCTAGCCATCTGAGGCATACTACTTCTAGTCTCCTTACTACCTTCCTCTTCAGATTGGCAAAGACTATCAGCCTGAGCCTGAGTATGCGTAGCTCTGGCTGCTGCTGCTCTTTTCTGTGGTACCTCAGCCTCAGGGTCTGATGAGACATCGTGGATCTCTAGTGACCCACTCGGCTAAGGGATCAGCTCATCATCAGTAGGCTCATCAATGAGCTTCCTCTTACATACCTCAAGCTTTGAGTACTTTCCTTTCAAAGCCATAGTACATTAAACATAGATGTAAACACACCATGGTTAGCCTTAAGAATCAAGAAATAAAATGCAAAACAATATTCAAATCAATTGTAGAAGGGTTCTATGAAAGCCCCTTTATGAGTCATAGTGAGCACTATGAGTCATAATGTGCTCTTGTAGACTAGTGATTTAGAACAATTTTGGACACTGGAACAGTCTATGAAACCTAGGTATAACTCATAAGGAAGTTTAGAGTCGTAGACTGGCATCGTAGAAAGTCCAAAGAGTAATTAAAAATTAGGCAGGGGTCTACGAGACCTATCTACGAGTCATAAATTGATCTATGACCCTAGAAGGCCTTGTCTAATGAATACTTAGATTATCAAGTGCCTGGAATTTCCCATGAGGAGCAATTATGACTCGTATAGTAATCCACGAGTCATAAAAGACTCTCGTGAACAAGAAATCTCAAATACCTAATTTTTTTCTAAGTCTATCACATGAAACCTAAGAGAATATTTAACACTTAATCAACAACATTGATGCAAGCATATAAGAACTCAATCGTGAGAAGCACATAACAGCCAATACCCAAGATAATTTCAACATAAAAACACCCCATCAAAAATAATTTAGCATCAGTATCCTATTATTTCAACCTTCCCTAGTTCTTTCCAACA
The DNA here is from genome assembly GCA_000787875.1 of Solanum virginianum. Lineage (NCBI taxonomy): Eukaryota > Viridiplantae > Streptophyta > Magnoliopsida > Solanales > Solanaceae > Solanum > Solanum virginianum. The sequence goes on along the minus strand of DF357351.1, from coordinate 181,879 downwards.
ATCATATACCTATATGTCACCCACCAATTCACAAGCAACAATCACTCAATGACATTCAAGCGCACTTGGGGAATAATTCAATAGGCAGAACAATTATCAATCCCAAAGCCAAATACACCTAATTTATAGAATCCATTAAGCAATTCAATCAAGGGTAACCTTAATTTCATGTTCACAATTCACCTTCACCAAGAATTTCTTGGTTAAACATCAAACCCATCACAATTATCACATCACAAAATTAAGAACAAAGCAAATTTAAAAGTTAAAAGTATTTAAAGAACTTACCAATCGTAGTGATAAAATTAAAGAAGAGAGAAGGTGAAGATTCACAAAACCCTAGGTGTAGTCAGAAAACTTGCTGGAAAAGAGGCATCGGTGATCGAAAATTGATCAGAATTTAGAAGGAAAAGGGAAAAATTTGGAAATATTGGTAAATTAGGTCAAAAGTGGATTTTATACCTTTACTGGATCAATGGTTAAACTTACTAGGCTTGGGTTCATGAGACCCCGATTACAAGTTATAGATGAATCTACGACTCGTAAGCCATAGTTTCATAGAAGCCTCAACACTTAGCAAAATTTAGAACCTTACCTGAGTTTTACTCACCCCATTCACGACTTGTAGTTTGATATACGAGTCATAAAGTTCACTCATGGGTGGAGTGCACAGTTATCCTGCTTACTGGAAATCTCTACGAGATGAGGTTACAGTAGTAAAATGCAATATGATTGGAAAATCAAGTCGTAGAAACTGAACCTGATGCTTTTCTCAGCCAATTTGCTGAGTTAGTCCTTTACTTGTATACTCTTCATGAAATACACAATTTCCCAAGATGCAACCAACTCAATGTTAGAAATTGTAATCAAAACACAACAAAATAGCTAACTATGGATCCAAAAACTGGAAAATGAACCTATAACTATGCAATAACATCAAAAACCTTGGGTTGCCTCCTAAGTAGCGCCTGATTTATTGTCGCAACATGAGTTAGGCAAATTAGGTACTAGACTTCACCAATTGCCCAACCTCATGCTTGAACTCATCTGGATGCTTCACGGACTGACGAATGTTAAAGCCAACTTCTTCTTCATTCAATCTAAACTTAAGTTAGCCAGCTTTCATATCCACTAGAGCTAGTCCCATGGCTAGGAATGGTTTTCCCAAGATGATTGGAATTTTGAAATTAAGATCACAGTCTGGAATCACAAAGTCTGCAGGGAATATGAATTTTTTCACCTTTACCAATGCATCATAGAGTATCTTTATAAGATTCTTCACCGTTCGATCTGCCATTAACAACCTCATTAGTAGGTGTAAGGGCTCCTAATCTAAGCTTCACATAAACCATAAGAGGCATCAAATTGATACTAGCACCCAAATCAGATAGTGCCCTTGTGAACTCCACATCACATATAGTGCAAGGTATGGTGAAAGCACCTAGGTCTTTACGCTTTTGAGCTGAGGATTTAGTACTGGTGACACTACAATTTTAAAGCTCTTGAGAAAGCTCCTAACTCACAATGCACTTCTTCGTAACCAGATCCTTCATATACTTTACATAATATAACATTTTCTCCAAAGCCTTAATAAGAGGGATATTGATGGATAGACGCTTAAGCATGGAGAGAAAGTGCTTAAACTTGCCTTCCTCCTCTCTCTTTTTGATTCTTTAAGGGAAAGGAGGAGGAGGCCTTGGGATGGGCTTATACTTCTATGGTACTTTAGATACCTCACTCATCCCATCTTTGACACAATTATCTCCTTTAACCACATCCTTATCTGCAATTATCTTCTCATGAACATCTTCTACCTCAACTAGCATAGGAGGATCAATGGTACTCTTGCCACCCCTAGTAGTAACCGCCATATATTTCCCTTCATTCTTCAGATTTTGCACTATATTGCTAGGCAATGTACCTTTCTGATGCTGATTTAACTGTGTTGACACTTAACCAAATTATTGCTCAAGCTGTTTAATAGCCACGTAATGAGACTCTATCTTTTCACTAATACTTAGGTTAGATTTCATGCTCTTTAGAGTTGGGTTAGATTTCTTCAACAAACGATAAAAAATCTTCTCAATTCTGGAATTTCTTGCACCTGTGTCTCAGTTATATGGTGGCACATATGGACCATTTCTGAGACCATCTCTTCTACTCTAATCTGCTTCAAGACACCTGTTCCTATCATAATAACCACCTTGGTTATCTATATAAGCTCCATATCTACCATAGTTCTGACCTTGGTTTCCTTGACCTTGGCGCCAATAGTCCTGATTGGACGAATATTTAACACTTAATCAACAACATTGAT
>DF357351.1:161130-179543 GCA_000787875.1 Solanum virginianum | reverse complement strand
GACCTTGGTTTCCTTGACCTTGGCGCCAATAGTCCTGATTGGACCCTTGGGCGTTGGTCCAGAAACCCCCATATGGTCATTCACAAAACAAGAATCCTCCTCATAATAAGGCTCTTCGTACATAGATGCACGTGAAGTTTGGTGAACTACTGCATTTGTTCTTTCTTGGTTTTGCTTGATAACCACATTCATGCTTGTGCGAAGCTGAGCAAGTTGTTGCATAATCTTCTTACTTATTTTGGCTTACTCTGAACCAACACTCACAACATATGAACCCTTTATGGAAGCTCTATTTTGTTTCCCCTACGTATGATTCATCTTGACTACTTACTCCATGCGCTTTATAATTCTTGTGAATGGTTGATCTAGAAACATACCTCTCATAATAGTGTTAACACAAACCTGATAATTTTTATCAAGGGCACAATAGAATATCTCCACCAAGGTATCATCAACTATCTTGTTGTTAGGAACACTCCTCAAATACTTAGTAAACCGCTCCCAAGTAGTACTTAACGAATTACTTGGAAGTTGCTCAAAATTGTTATATGATCCTTCAATTTGAGCTTCTTCGATCTAGGGAAGTACCTCTCCAAAAAGGCCTTCTACAAATCTTCCCAACTAGTGATTGAACTCTGTGAGAGCTCAGATAGCCATCACGCAGCATGTAGTAAAATGCAATATCCAAAAAGCGCTTCTTTACTTCAGCCCAACTAGTGATTGAACTCTGTGAGAGCTCAGATAGCCATCACGCAGCATTGCCCATAAGAGACAATAGGAAAACACAAAGTCCCATAGTATCTATAGACAGATTCTGTGTCCCCATCACACTCTTACAAACAATCGTAATATTATACTAGTGGCTATGTGGATCCTCTGAAGGTAAGCCTACATATAGCCCATTGTACTGCAGTATTTGAAGTAATCTACTAGAGACTGTGAGTGGTGGCAACACAATAGCCCCGGTCATATCCATAGCCATGGGGTTTAACCTATACTGATTCCATTGGTAAACATTGACATCGAACTCCTAAGGTTGTGGAATGTTCTCTAAATAAGGTGGATTCTCATCCTCATCATTTCCATTCAAAGCTGCATCAGCCGCATTGTTGATATTTTCTTAGGTCATTCTTCTAGTAGTTCGTTGGATCTCTCTATCAAGTGGAGTTAAGAGATTGCCTGGACTCTGAATGTTGGGCATACACTACTAGTATACCCTGTAAAGAAATAAAATAAAAAGAAAAAGAAAAGTAAAATAAAGAGAACTAAGGATTAACACTCAAATTACATAATGAATCAACTTAAGTCTAGCCATATTCCTCGGTAACGGCGCCAAAATCTTTGATGTCGCCCAAGTTATACCTCCTTTAAGAGGATAAAATAGTCATTATCAAGATATAAAACCTAACCAAGGTTAGGGTTGAACCCAAGGGAATACGTAGACTCAAAGGAAATTCATCAATAAACAATTCAACTAATTAACCAACTCAATTCCTTGAAGGAGGAATGGTTAGCAATATTCAACAAGAAAATAAACTAAACTAACTATCAGAAGAGGCAATCAATAATAAAGAGCAACTAGGGTATTGTGCTTCCCATGATTCCCCAAGTTAGTATCCCCAGATAAACCAATTCATATCAAGTGTATAATATGTAGGACGGTAATTTAAGTTCACCAAACCCTTTGGTCTAGGTAAGAGATGAATTTCATTATGTGACTTGGCCCATCTCTGTAGTGTGCAGTACTAACTATTACCTATAGTCCCTATCAACCTCCTCTTAGTCTAGTTCAGTTGATTAGATGAGAATACATCATCGAATTCTGTTAATCAATCTCTTTTCCTATTCATTACTACCCAGATCAGGAATGTAATACTAGGCAATTTCTAATGTTGGCCACCACTAGAAAACATGCAAAACCAAGAGAATTGATTAATACATACAAATACCTCATCATAGAATTGTAAAATATCTGGGTTTACTTTGTTACATCTTCATGGTTCCCAAAACCATAGTTGTGGATTTAGCTACTCATGCTATGGATAGATGAAGAAATTATGAATTCAGAAAACATAATAAAACACTTATCCAATTGAATTGAGAATCAAGAAAATCCAATATTGATCGAGAATCACAAAATGTAAGATCAAATTAATTCATAAGTGTATTCTCCTCCAAGTATTTAGGTCTCCAGGTACAAAATCCTAAAAGTACTCACTCATGATGTTCTCTACTATACTCCTCTAAAAAATAACCTAAAAGTTACTATTTATAGTAATTAGAGTTAAGTCCTTAAAAAATAGAAAAACTAGTCAGCAACTTTCTACGAATGGTCCTTACAACTTGTAAAGTAATTTACAAGTCGTAATTGAGGTCTAGCATTCAACTCTTGAGATCTTGGACTTCACTTCTAGGAATTCACTTTGTAAGTCATGGACTGATTTACGACATGTATCACACTCTCATAGTCTTCATCTTCATCACATTATCCTTCACTAGAAATCTTTATAAAACCTCTCTATACGACTCATAGATTGATCTACAACTCGTATAGAGGTCTAGCATAGCTAGAATTTAAATCTTATCCTTCACTGGAATTTATCATGAAAATACCTCTACGACTCGTAGACTGTTCTATGACCCATAGAGAGTCTCGTAAATCTCCAAAAATCAGAAAACCCTACAATTTTGCCCCAAAGTCATACAACCTGCTTTCCTGCAAAACTAAACAAAATAACACATAAAAACCATAAATGTCGCATTGAGAACACACAAAATCCTAAGTTTTTAGAATCAAATGTGCTGTATTTTCATAGCATATTATTTTATTAATTGGGCCAAGGTAGTAATGAATAGGAAAAGAGATTAATAAACTGGATTTGATTGATATGTTTTCATCTAATCAATCGAACTGGGCCAAGGGGAGGTTGTTTTGGAAATTATATGTAATGGTTAATCATGTACACTATGGAGATGGACCAAGTCACATAGTCAAATTAGCCTCTTACCTTTGACCAAAAAGCTTGATGAATTTAAATTATCATCCTGCATACTCTACACTAGATAAGAATTATGTTATTTAATGATACTGAGTTGGGGAATCATGGGGAACACAACACCCTAGTTGCTCTTTATTATTGATTCTCTTTTCTGATAGTTAGTTTAGTTTACTTTCTTATTGATTATTGCAACCCCTCCTTTTGGGGAATTGAGTCGGTTAACTACTCGAGTTGCATATTGGTGAATTTGTCTTGAGTCTACATATTCCCTGTGGGTTCGACCCTAACCTTGATTAGGTTCTATTTCTTGACAATATTCCACTTTAATCTCTAAAAGGAGCTGTAACTTGGGCGACGTCAAGATTTTGGCATCGTTACTAGAGAATACGACTAGACTTAGTTAGATTCACTAGTAATTCAAGTATTAATCCTTAGTTCCTTTTATTTTATTTTATTTTTTTTGTTTCCTTGCAGGGTGTACAAGTCATGTATGCCTAACACTCAGAGTCAAGGCAATCCCTTAACTCCATTTGATCCAGAGATCCACCAAATTATAAGAAGAATGGCCCAACAGAACACCAATGACAAGACTAATGCAACCTTAACTAGGATAATAATGATATTGATAGGAATAAGAACTCACCTCCTTTAGAGGACATTCCACAACCTCAAGAGTTCAACGACAATACTTACCAGTGGAATCAGTACAGGTTGAACCCCATGGCTATGGATGTGACTAGAGCCATTATGTTGCCACCACTACTGGCAGACATAAAGTTCACAATCTCTAGTGGGTTACTTAAGATGTTGCAAAACCATGGGCTATTTACGGGCTTATCATCAGAGGATCCACATAGCCACTTGCATAATATGGCATTTGTTTGTAAGAATGTAATGGAGATATAAAATCTATCTATGGATGCCGTGAGACTTCATGTCTTCCTATTATCTATCACAAGAAATGCTGCATTATGGCTATCGGTGCTCCTGCAAAGTTTAATCACTAGCTGGCTAGATTTACAGAAGGCCTTTTTGGAGATGTACTTCCCTAGATCGAAGAAACTCAAGTTAAAGAGCTAGATTAACAACTTTGAGCAACTTCCTAGTGATTCGGTAAGCACTATATGGGAGCAGTTTACTAAATATCTGATGAGTGTCCCTGGCCATAATATAGTTGATGATGTCTTGGTGTAGATCTTCTACTGTGCCTATGATGAGAACAGTTAGGCTTGTGCTGACACTATCATGGAGGGCATATTTCTAGATCAATCATTTGCAATGATTACTGAGCATATGGAGCAAGTGTTCAAGACTAATCTTGTATGGGGGCAGTGGGGTAGAGCTTCTATGAAGAGTTCATGTGATGTCAGTGTGGGTTCAAATTAGGCCAAAATTAATAAAGAAATTATGCAGCAACTTGCTCAGCCTCGCACAAGCATGGATGTGGTAATCAAGTAGAACCAAGAGAGAGTGAATGCAGTGGTTCACCAACCTCCACATGCACCCATGTACGAGGAGGCATACTTTGACGAGGATGCATATTTTGTGAATGATTAGATGTGGGGTTTCTGGACCAATGCCAAAGGGTCAAATCAAGACTATTGGTGCCAAGGTCAAGGAAACCAAGTCAGAACTATAGTAGAGATAGAGCTTTCAGAGACCACCCCAGTGGTTACTATAATAGGAAAAGGGTCAAGATGCAGATTGGGGTCATAGAGAAGGCTTCAGAAATGGTCTTTATATGCCACCACACCACCGTGACGTAGGTGCAAACAATTCTAGAATTGAGAAAAGATATTTGACCACTTGTTGAAGAAGGCTGAGACACAATATGAGACTCTAAGGGGCATGAAATCAGATATTTCAAGCATAAATTAGAAAATAAAATCCTATTCTATGGCTATTAAATAGCTTGAACAATAGTTTGGTCAAGTGTCAACTATGTTGAATCAACTTCAAAAGGATACATTGCCTATCAACACAGTGCAAAATCCTAAGAATAAAGGGCAGTGTATGATAGTTACTACACGGGGTGGCAAGAGCACTATTGATCCTCCGATGTCGGTTGATAAGAAAGATATTTATGAGAAGATGGTTACAGCTAAAGATGCAGATGAAGGAGATGATCATGGAAAGGATCGGGTGAGTGAAGTAGCTAAGGCGCAAAAGAACTTTAAGCCCGTCCCTAGGCCTCCTCCTCCTTTCCCTCAAAGAATCAAAAAGAGGGAGGAGAAATGCAAGTTCAAGCACTTTCTCTTTATATTTAAGCAACTATCTATCAACATTCTTCTCATTGAGGCTTTAGATAAAATGTCAGGCTATGCTAAGTATATGAAGGATTTGGTCACCAAAAAGTGTACTGTGAGTCAGGAGCTTTCTCAAGAGCTTCAATATTACAGTGTTATCACTACGAAGTCCTTGGTTTAGAAGCATGAAGATCCAGGTGCTTTCAATATAGCTTGCACTATAGGTGATGTGGAGTTCGCAAGGACACTCTGTGATTAAGGTGTTAGTATTAATTTGATGCCCTTTGCGGTCTACAAGAAGCTTGGATTGGGTGCCTCTACTCTAACTAGTATCCAGTTATTTATGGTGGATCAAATGGCGTAAAAACATGTGGGGGTACTCTATGACGGCTTGGATTGGGTGCCTCTACTCTAACTAGTATGCAGTTATTTATGGTGGATCAAATGGTGTAAAAACATGTGGGGGTACTCTATGATGTGCTGGTCAAAGTTGACAAATTCATATTCCCTATAGACTTTGTGATTTTAGATTGTGTGGTCGACTTTGACATCCCAATCATTTTGGGAAGACCATTCCTAGCCATTAGATGAGCTCTAGTAGATATAGAAGCTGGTCAACTTAGGTTTAGATTGAATGAGAAAGAAGTTTTCTACAACACCATCAGTCCATAAAGCATACAGATGAGCTCAAGAGTGAAATTTAGAAATTGGTGAAGTCTGAGTAACCAATTTTGCTAAGTCATGCCATGATAATAAATTAGGCTCTACTTGGGAGGCAACCCAAGGTTTTTGATGTAATAATATAGTTATAGATGTATTTTTAGTTTTTGGATTCATAGGTAGTTGGTTTCTTGTATTTTGATTGTAATTTTGGACAATGGATTAGTTGCATATAGGGTAACAATGTATTTTATGAAGAGTATGTAGGTACAGAACTAAGTCAACAATTTGGCTGAGAAGAGCATCAAGTTGAGTCTCTACAACTGGGTCTATGAGTTATAGATCAGTTTATGACTTGTACCCTATCTCGTAGAGGTTTTCACTGAGCAAGAAAAATATGCACTCCAGTCCACGAGCCAACTTTACGATTCATAGATCACACTACAAGTCGTGAATGGGAATCGTGGAACCCAGGTACATTTTCTAAAATTTTGCTAAGTATTGAGGGTTTTACGAAACCATAATTTACAAGCCATAGAACTATCTATGACTCGTAATTAGGGTTTCATAAACCCAGGCCCAATAAATTTACAAATGACTAGGTAAAGTATAAAATAAGGGGTCAAATTATTTTGACCTCACATTTGACCTAAATTGACCAAAATCACCCAACCTACCCCACCCTCTAAAAATTTTGATCATGTCCGGCGTTCTACTCCTTTTTTTGGGCAATAATTTTGGCCAGTTAGTGTTTTGTGATCATTCACCCTCTCTCTCTCTTCTTCAAGTTAATTTCTACTCTTGGTAAGTTCTCAGTTTAATTTTAACCCTTAATTTTCCTTGATTGAATGAGTATTTTCCATATTTATGTTTGGGAATTATGTTTAGTCATAAAACCCTGTTCGAATTGAACTTGTGTTTCATTGAATTTAGGATTGCTTATGGTTGATTGTTGTCTAAGTTTGGAATTAGGTTAGAGGGCCCTGAATGAATAGTACTTTCTTGTACCTATTTTACCACTCACTTATGTGATTAAATGATTATGATTGTGATTTGGTGATTGATGACATAGGTACATGATAACTTGAATCAATTAGGGATAGTCGAAATGATAGAAAAATTCATGCTTAATCATTTTCAATAGGGTGTATATGTTTAAAGCATATTGGGGGAATGGTTGTTGTGTGCTAATCATGTGGGTGTGTATTCTTGCTTCAATGCTATTAAATTATTTGTTGAAAATTTCTTTTGGCGTCCGTGTAATGGACTTAGAAACTCAGGTAACTGAGATTTCTAGTTCATGAATAGCTTTTACGACCCATAGAGTGATCCACGAGTCGTAATTGCCCCTAATGCAAAATTACAAAAACTTGATATTTCTGAGTGTTCATTAGACGAGACCTTCTATGAGTCATAGATTACTTTACGACTCGTAGATAGGTCTCATAGATCCCTGCCTAATTTCTATTACTCACTGGAATTTTTTACAACCCCAGTCTACGGCTTGTAAACTAATTTATGAGTTATACCTGGTCTCGTAGGTTTTTTCAGTAACAAAAATTCTTCTGAACCACTAGTTTATGAATGCTCTTTATGGCTAGTAGTGCACATTATGACTTGTATGGGTGCCTTCATAGAACCCTTCTGCAACTAAACCCAGATAATTTCCTACATGTTAATTGTTAATTTGTGGGCTAACCATGGTGTGTTTATGTATATGTTTCAGGTACTATGGCCCCGAAAGGAAAATGCTCAAAGATCGAAGTTGTGAGAAGAAGTCTCAGGGATGAGCCTCCAGATGATGAGTAGACCACTCAGCTGAGTGTTTCACTAGAGGTTCTTGATGCCCAGTTGGACCCAGAGGCTTCTCAACCACAGAGCAGAGTTGCTGCCATAGCTAGGCAGACTCAAGCTTCGGTTGCTAGTCCTTCTCAGTCTAAAGAGGGAGATAGTGATAAGAGCAGCATACCATATATGTCTCTATCCAGAGCGGAGTCCAAATCTAAGGAGGGCGTTGAGGAAGGTGCAGATGTCAAGTCCTTCATCGCACTATCATCATAATCAGCACCGAATGCCCTCACAAATTGGTGTTGCATCGAGGGCATGGAGGTGATATACTTAGAGGGTGTGCAGTCAAAAGAATGGGGCAAGCCAACCCGTTTTATTTGTGAGGAGCCCAGAGTGATAACTAACAAAATTAGTTGTGTCCCTGGTCTTTAAGACACGATGATACGGTATAGACTTTAGTGGTTAACAAAGTCTCTTGGACAGTACTCCCAGACTATAGTGAGGGAGTTCTACGCATCATATGCATTCACCATCCAGCTCAGGCTTCCCAATGGGTAGACATATCAGAGGAGACTATCTACTGTATCTTATTTGTTCGCGAGTATTGTGCCCCTAGATCTACTATGAAGTTTGATTACAGGGTAGGGCAAGCTCAAAACCCACTTATTATGAAGGATCCTAAGTGGCGAGCCACATTGCTAAGATGGGTGGCAAGTTTCATTGCAAGGCAAGGTCTGCAATCTACTTGGGTTACCACTCATATGAAGCCTATCGTCAAGGCTTTATCCAGCTTTCCCACCAAATTTTGGTGGGCTATTATTCGTTCATGCATTCGACCGATGCTTACTGATAACACGTTGACACCAGAGCATGCAGGTTTGGTTGCCAGCATCTAGCTAGCTATGAAATTGATTGTGCCCGCCTTATTGCAGAGTAGATACATGAGGTTACACTAAAGAGGGCTACCTCCTTCCCTTTCTCATGTTTGATCTACAGGCACTGTTTTGAGTCTAGGGTGGAGATACTACATCCGCTGGACTGGATGATTGAGGCCCAGCAAATGGAGCCCAGCCTTATCAAGGCTGATGAGAACTCGATGGCACTCCAGCGAGTACAACCTTCACCTATACCTGAGATGTTCGCCCCAACGCCACCATCTGAGGGTTCTGATATTGATACTACCACTGCATCTACTACTGAAGAGAGTCCCCCATAGTACAAGGTAGATGAGGAGAGAGGGCCTACTATTACTATTCCTGTAGAGAGGCCACTACTTTATGGCCTCCCATCGCGGGCACGATCTTTATGTCTGCCACTTCTATACAGGTCATGGCATAAAGGTTAGCATATGCTGAGGCGCAGTTAAGTCAGCTTTTTAAGCAGATTAAGCCATGGGTTCGGCAAGTTATTTCAAACTCGAAGGGTTGAATGTAGGCATTCGCGGTTGCTGCTATTCAAGATAATATTTTTGCTATGGATGCCTATATTGACACCTTCGAGGAGCGACTACAGAAGAGATTAGCCGAGACCCGACCTTTAGATTTGTCAGCCATGCAAACAGAGATCCAACTACTTAGGGGTGACATGATAACATCACTAGCAACACTAATCACACTACCAGAGATGATACCTCCGGTGCTGATGTTAGACTTATTTGCTCCTAATAAGCCTACTCATTCTTTCCTCGGGAAGTGACCTTACACAGATGAGGATCCAGATAAAAGATATGTACATACGAGGAGGCCAGAGAAGGTCAGAGAAGAAGGAATCTCGAGCATGCCTTGAGGGACTCAAGGCGTGATAAGACGATGAGACAGACTCAAGCGACGAAGCAAATTGGGGGTGTTAGCCCCTCCGAATAGAGTACTACTGCTGAGCAAACCATCTTGCAGGTAGAGGGTGGCTAGACTTAGCCACAGACTGGCGCTTAGGTGCCCATGTATGTGTTTTTGACCCCTTATATTCTATTTTTGATTGATTTTATGCATTGGGGATAATACACATCTTTTTTGATGGGGTATGGGTAGTTATGGGCCTTAGTGAAGTCTTAGTAGCTTATGATCCATAACTACCCCAATTTTTGATCCCGAGGTTCTCTTGCATGTGTTGTTTTTCCTTGTGGATATTTAATTTCTATTGAACCAGCACGTTTAGGATGTTTAGATAATATTTATAACATATAATACCAATACTTATGGCATATAACACTTATTTATTTTGTTTTGAAAAATGATACCCACTAAAATTTTTGATTAGTAGTTAGATAGTAACCATACATGTTTAGGTGTTTGACAATATTTGTTCTGATAAAGTGAGTGTAAATTGACATAGAAAGCATCATCTGTGAGTCCTTTATTGATTATATATGCTGTGCCATGAGAGTGTAAGCTTATTTTTCTAAATTCGTGTATTTTGTGCTAATTCAGAACATGCCATGTTACTCAAAGTTAGATTATAGATTGAATGAGCTCGGAAAGGATCTTAGGCTTTTGTTCTGAAATAGTCCACTTTAGCCTAAAAATAATCGATCAAATGATGATATATCCCTTATTCCAAATATTTGAGCCTTACATACCAATTCTTTCTAAACACTTAAGTAACCTAGCCTTATCTAATGAAAAATCTTGAAATTATGCACTTTGATTGAGGCAAAAAGCCTAAGTTGAGGGTGGCTAAAAAAAGTGGCCTTGGTTCGGAGGGTAGATATTGTATACCTCAATACAGGCTAAAAGCCTAAGTTAAGGGTGGCTGGTGAAAGGGTAAATGCACCAAAATAAGGGGGAGAGTTAGGAAGTGGGAAAAAAAGAAGAAAAATCATGTACCGGGTGTAAGAAAAATAAAAGATACCTTAGATTGAGATAAAAAGCAAAAGAAAGCATAAAAGCAATGCAAAAAGATGAAAAATGAGAAGGAAGCACCCAAAAAAACTAGAATAAGGAAAAAGAGAGAATAAGGTGAAAATGACAGAGTTGGTTTGGCAAAAGTGTAGAAAAATGTAGTTTCAAGGTGTACCATTACTCACTATTTTCCTAAAATATCATACCAAAGCTCCCTGAGCCTACATTACAAGCCTAGAAAAACCTAAAGTGATCCTAGTCCAATTAGTTGAAGGTCTGAGTCATGAGTATAGGGGAAAGCCTATGGTATTAGTCATTATGCTTGAATATCTTTTGTGAGAGTGAGTGTTTTTGGACAGTCCTAAGATTAAACATGAAATCATCATTGAGTGTCAAATATGGGACTTCTTTCTGTGAGGGCACTTGCATTGCATTGTTAGCATTTGACTTGTTCAGTGATTGTGGATTGTTGATAACCCCTTGTTTTTCATAGTTGTGTTGTCATATGCACTAGTTTGTATTGGTTTGCTAAATAGCTATCTCATCTAGTTTTGAAAAGTTGGTGTGGGTATCTGAGTTTGAGATGTATATAATATATGCCATTGAGTTGAGGTCTATGTGTTGAGGACAAGCAATAATTTTAAGTTGAGGGTGTTGATATGCAGCCAAAATAAAACACCTTTGATACTTAAAACTTAAGATCTTATGTGTTCTCAATGCGATATTTGTGGATTTTATGTATTTTTGTATTTAGATGCAAGATCACATGTTGGCCATTATTTGGGGAAATATTGCAAAGTTGCTGGTTTTTGCTGTTATACGAGACCTTATATGAGTCATCGAGCATTCTATAAGTCGTAAAGGTTTTTATGAGAAATTCCAGTGAGGGACAAATTGTTGAAGTTAAAGTCTATGAGACATGCATACCAGTCATGGAGAAACTTATGAGTCGTAGACTACCTTTCGTGCACTAAGGATCAGAAAAGTGGACTTGTAGGAAATTCATTAGATAAAACCCCCTTTACGGGTCATAAACCACTATATGAGTAATAAAGGGGTGTCGTAAAAGAGAAATCCAAAATTCTAGTAGTTGATTATGAGACCCCGACTACAAGCCGTAGAAGACACTGTGAGTCATAGAGTGCTTTCGTGGAGTTTGCTGACCAGTTTTCCTTATTTGTTTAGGACTTATTTGTAATTACTATAAATAGGTTTTTTTAGTCATTATTTAGGGAGGGACATCACTTATCAGTAGTTTTAGGGTTTGTACTCAAAGAATTCAATACTTGGAGAGAAAATATTGTGAGAGAGTCTTTGAGAACACTTGAGCTTTAATTCAATCTTCAAGCTTGTGATTCCCATTAATTTTGGATTTGGTTGATCTTAATTCAATTGTGTAAGTGTTTGTTTATGTCTTCTCAATTCATAATTTCTTTTTCTACACATAGCATGGGTAGGTAAATCCATAACTAGGGTTATGGGAATCATGAAGAACTAAAAATTAAAATCGGATAATTTACAATTCTTGGAAGTTGTTTATGCATGTATTAACTAACTCTTTTTGTTTTTTATATTTTCTAGTGGTGGCGAACATTAGAACCCGCCTAGTGTTACTTTCTAGACTAAGGTAGTAATGAATAGGAAAAGAGATTAATTAACAAGATTCGATTGATGTGTTCTCGTCTAATCAACCGAATTGGGCCAAAGGAAGATTGTATTGGGACTTATAGGTAATGGTTAGTAATGCACACTATAAAGATAGGCCAAGTGGCATAGTGAGATTCGCCTCTCACCTTTAACCAAAAGGCTTGGTGAACTTAAATTATCATCCTACATGCTATACACCAGACAAGAATTAGGTTATCCGGTGATACTGAGTTGGGAATCATGGGGAAGATAATACCCTAATTGCTCTCTTTATTGATTATCTCTCGTGATAGTTAGTTTAGTTTACTTTCTTATTAATTATTGCAAATCCTCTTTGGGGAATTGAGTCGATTAAATACTCTAGTTGCATATTGGTGAATTTGTCTTGAGTCTATGTATTCCCTGCGGTTCAACCCTAACCTTGGTTAGATTCTATTTCTTGATAGTGACTGCTTTATCCTCTAAAAGGATATATAACTTGGGCAACATCAACATGCTTGAAGTCTATGAACTTGAGTTCTTTTTAGCATGGATTGGTGGTGCCACCTAGACTGGCATAAATGTGATTCCTGAAGATGTGATGGGTATTTATGCTCCGAGTGAGGATGGTGAAGAAGTTAATATAGTAGGTACCCTGGAGATCGGTGAAGAAGACTTGGGAGTGGAGCCCAACCAGGTAAAACTTAAAAAATTAAAGTGGATAGAAGGAGAGATCATGGACATGGTGACAAAGGAATCCCTCGAAGATACATCCATGATTGGCAGGCCGTTGATTGATTTAGAGAGTGTAGTGCAGGATATGGGCATTGATGCCCCCATGACCACTTCTTCAGTTCCAGACCACCACTATAGTAGGATTGACCATGCTTAGGAGTATTCTAATACTCATTCCATCCTATTTATGCTTTCTTGATGTTGATCTTGTATATTAAGGGCAATGTTCTCTTTTTTGGGGTGGGGGGTGAGTATTTGGAAGTTCCTAATATTTCTTGATGATGATTGCTTACTATTTTTGTCATGGTTCAGATGGGACAATGCATACTTTAGTTTTGTTGATGTAAATTTGAGACAATTTTTAATTTTGGTTTGTAAATATTATTTCATTTTGGGTTGTAATAGATTAGTAGTTATTTTAATTTTCTATTTTAATTCCCTTGTTTTTTTGAGTTGAATAGATGAGTGATTATGAATGATGTCTTTAATTTTTGGTAAACCCTGTGCATATGTGAAAAGTCATTCAAATGCGAACATTATGTCTCTAGTCCTTAGCAATTCGAGTATTGATAGTCCATATCTTTGATTCGGATGGTGCTATTGAGGAGGAGCATGTACTAACTCATTGATTAGTCCTTCTCTTGAAAAATCAATCCATGAATAGCTTTGGTTCATTTTGATTTGACTATGTGAGTCTTTATCTTGGATATGTGATGATTGTAGGTTGTGAGTGTGTGTTGTCATTGTTTGAATGCGAATCCATTTTGCTAAAGTGAGTTAGGAGTTTTGTTTAAAGGTATGTTTTGCAACATCTATAACTTTTCCGGTTTGTTTTGAGGAGTGATTTGGTTGATTCTGTATTAGGAAAGGGCCTTATGCCTTTTTTGGTTTCTTTTGAGTCTACGTTGACTTTATTAGCTTCTACTTACATTGAATTGATTTCTTAGTGAGATCCCTTTGGGCCTTGATCCTTTCTGTTGTTAGCCATGTAGCCTTGACCTTTATTTGTGAAAGGTAATTCCTTCTTGTTCCCTACCGATCCCTCTTTGAGCTTCCGTGAGCAAAGTGATGTCCAAAGGTCGAATTTGGGGGTGTTTGTAGAAGAGGGGATGTTTCCCATGTAAAGGTTGAGGAAAGAAGAAGAAAAGATGAAAGAAAGGAGAGGAGTCCTTGAATGATTAGAAGAAGAAGAAGTAAAGTTTCAAAAAGTTGAAAAAATGATGAATTTAAAAAGAAATTGCTTGCAAAAGAGGATCCTCCAAAATTTTGAAAGATTGTGCAGATAGGGACATACCTAGGATGGAAGATCAAAAGCTAAAAGGTGTCAATAGGAGAAGAAAAAGAGTGAGGATCAAAGGATTCATGATCATGCAAAGTATGTGTAGGGTTTAAGGAGGGATGATCCACTACTATCCGTATGCTATCCTACCCTACCTTAACCCTATATTATAGGCTGAATAAAGTCCTTTGGGATTCTAGTCTAGATGAAAATGAAAGAGCTCTGATTGAGAATAAGTGCAAGCCTATGGGTTGAAAGTTTACATGCCATTTTTTAATTGGGAGAGTGAGTGTTGAAGAGATCCTTGGAAATTTTTTTCTAATCTTTTGTGTATAGGATCTTCTTTGGTGTGAGGGCAAATGGTGATGTTTTTAGGCAGTGATTAGCAGCTACATGAACAATTGTGAGCATAGTCATGCCTTGAGTACTCCTTAGTCATTTCTTGATGCTTCAGAATCAGCGTAAGTGGTTTGTGAATGTTTCAAGAATGGATGACAAATGTGGAATTGTATGTGTTGCTTCCTGTGGCCCTATTTGCAAGCTTTGAATTGGACTAATTGATGTTTGATTTGCTTGAGGGCAAGCAAAGGCTTAAGTTGGAGTGTGATGAGTCCATATCTTGGATCATTTTTGACTTAGAATGTGAAGAAAAGTTGCCCTCCATGTGTTATATTGGTTCAACTGCTAACTCATATACTTGTATTATGACAAGAATGGAGCTAAAAGTGCACAAGTGGACAATACTCAACAACTCTTAGAAAAGAAACAAAAATGTCAAAATGGTGGTCAAAAGCGACATCACCAAATATTCAGCGGATTGTCAAAGTCCCAAAGAGATCGCCTAATATTACAGCAACCAAAACCCCATGTCTATGACAAAAAGGCGATGTATGAGAAGGTTTGGTAGAGTGGCAAACATATCGGTGATGAACAGAGTTGTCGCGTAATATTACAGAGATTCAAGCCTTCAGGAGATATGGAGCAAGGCGGTCAAGTGCACATTCAGTGCATCACCGGAATGCTTGGCGATGGCCGATCTTGACCATGAAATAGAAACTCAGTACACAAACTTTCATTTATTTTGTATGGACTATATTAGCATTTTGGCAAGAATGTTGTACATAGCATTCCGTATCAGGTTTTACAGATAGAGAGATAGAGAAAGAGAGAGAAAATAGAGTACATAGAAGCTTCTTGCTCAAGTAGTATAAGGGTTTGGTGATTTCAAGCTTTAGGGAAAAGACATTGTGGAGATTAGCTAGTGTAATTCAACTTTTCTCTTCCTATTCATCTTACCCGTAGACTAACCTATTGAATTTGGTATTAATTCTTTATTTTTGAGTATGACTAGCTAAAACCGCAATGTTGGGGATGTATAAATGATATGTATCTTTGATTTCTATGCTGGTTCTATGATGTTTTTATTATATTGTTGTTATCCTGAGTGAGTATATATCTATTACTAAGTTTCATCTATAATTCTGAGGTTGAAAACTTGGGGTTTACTTTAGATCTCTGATTATTGCTTTAATTTGAGTAATTAGAGTATGTGGTAGATGTATTAGCTGGAAATCTTTTGGGGTTTCACTTGAATGCCATAACCTAGGATTTAATTGCTAAAGTATTAAGAGGTTTGCTATGATTTCTTAGGTAAGATATGTCCTTGAGAGATTTGCGTATGATGTCATAATACATCCATGTGAAACACCTTCGCTGTTGTAATTAAAGTGTTAGTTACTAGCAACCTAGCTTGCTCACTCATCTTTAACTAATTATGAAGGTGTTTAGACCTAGCTTAGTGATCTATTCTCATAATTTCACATCCCTAATATCTCTCTTAATCTATTATTAGTTTGCAAATTAAAAATTGTTGTTCGTAAAATCAGGATTTTATTTACTTGTAACCCTCTAACTCTACCCTACAATTGCCTAGCTCAATGCATCACTTCACCTCTTGAACTACCATTCTCTGTGGGATTCGATCTCGACTCTTTTGTTGGATTAATATGCATATAAATATCATTCCTGCTTCCATTTGAGTAGTAGATTTGAACATAATCAGCCTCTGCATTAGTGGAGCATTACTCCTTCATGGATTTCGTGATTGCAAGCTTTGGTTTGCGTTAGCGAAGCATTAAAATTTCCTGAATAATAAGCTTCTTTTAATGAAGGTTTTTATCATTTCCACCATTTTTAATATTCTAAGCTTCGTTTTAGAGAGGATATTCAAGGTTTTTCAAAACAAATCTATTTGGTAACTATTTTTAATCTATTTCTTTGATTTTCATTGATTAAATTGTGTTTTAACTTATAATTTAGGGTTTTAATTAAGTAATATGGTGATTTTTTGGACTTTGATACCTAATACTAAATTAATGATTTCCACCTTATTTTAACTCCATTTTAAAAATAATTTTCATCATTGAAATCCTTGTTAATTATAGAACATTTTCATGTATTAAATTTTTGATTCTAGCTACTTTTTCTGGCATAAATGTTTTGATCATTTTTCCTTTTTCACCTAAATTGATTGATTTTAATGTCATTAGATTCGTTATGTGATTGTGATAGATATTTGAATAGATTGTGGTGATTTAGATTATCATGGAAGGAGAAAAGCCCTGGATTTGACATATTAATTATCATTTATATTGCTATTATGTATATGCTTGATCAGCTGCATCGGTATCCACATATATTATACTTGACTGATTGTATGGTATGCACATATCTTATACTTGACTCGTTGTATTGGTATGTACTTATCTTATACTCGACTAGTTGCATTGGTATGCACATATCTTATACTTGACCAGTTGTATTGGTATGCCCACATCTTATGGGATCCATACCATTTGTGATATTATGATATATTGAAACATTTCATTATATAGCCTGTGATGCCTTGAGATGCTTTAATATAGGGCATGCGATGCCTCAAGATACTTCTGTTATGGCCTAGGACACCTTGAGATATTTGAGTACATGGCTTATGACGCTCCTGGGTTCTATCTGGTAGCTTTGGCTCGATAGATGTGCACATCGATTCTGCGATGGTCGTGATTCCCCTTCATACAAGGCCTGGACGCCATTGCATTGCAATGCATCATTGATTGAATTTATTGTCTTTACTTTCTTCTATTTATGTTTATATTGTGTAATAACCTTTGGTTGCAAGTAATAGAGACTTTTAGTTATTACATGCCTGTTCGATTTCTCTTACCCAATCGGTCAAATCTACTAGGTATATTTCAGTGTACTCAACCCTAATTTATTTCTTCCCCGCATATCAAGCACAAGGACTCACACGAGCTAGTTGATTCACTCTAGTTGAGCTTTTCTACACCTATCTAGATCCTACCGGTGAGGTTCAAACTTCGTGTCATCGTGGATCTTTGAGATTTATTTTATTACTTCCTTTTAGACTTTGTATCAGATATTATCAGCTTTGTATTTCCTTTAAGGTAGTTATATTTACTCTATTGTACTACTTTAGATGCTCTTATTCTCATTGTCATGACCCAAACCTAGGCCTAGACGTGATACAGCGAATGAGAACCCGAAAGGACCCAAACAAGCCTCTTAGCATATCTATCACACATCCTTGGTCGCGAAACCAAAGCAAACAACATTGAGAGAGTATAAATAAGGATAAAGAGATTAAGGGAAGTCTTTAATTGCATAAATTATAGAGGAGACAAAGCTCAAGCATAATTGCATCACTTGTCCAACAACACCTCTAAACATAGAACAGGTGGGGGCTAAGACACTTTCTGATATCACCCACATAGTATCAAGAGATCAACACAAAAAAATAACATAAGCAAGAGTAGTATAGCTAGTATCCCCGAACTTGAGGACTCACCAAAGCTTATCTTCAAGATGTCCAAAACTAACCACGTGTAGGATGATCGTGAGGGGCTCTGGTTCCTACATGGTAACATCATGTAGGCATAGAGTATGCGTTAGTACGTTTGAATGTACTAAGTATGTAGGATGCAGTGCAACAAGTGATAGGTAACATAATCAAAATGCATATGCATAAGCAAGAGATAGTATAATATCAACATGGCATACATGATCAATGCTTGAGTAAAATATGCTTAGGGAGAGTGTTACCAATACCCATACCTTACGATATAGTCTTTTTGGTAGGTAGTATAAGACGTTCCCTACTTTATGATATAATTTTTTAGGTAGGAGCCATGAATTATTCTATCTTACGATATAATCTTTTTGATAG
>DF357351.1:144466-154970 GCA_000787875.1 Solanum virginianum | reverse complement strand
GATAGGAGGGCTAGGCCTCTTGAGTTCTCTATTAGTGATAGTGTTTGGCTGAAATTATCACCCATGAAAGGTTTGATGAAATTCGAGAAGAGGGGCAAGTCAATCCCATATTCATTGGTCTATTTGAGATTTTGAGCAGAGCTGTTGTGGTTGCCTATGAGTTGGCACTACCATAAATATTATCATCAGTACATCCTATATTTTATGTTTTTATACTCCACTGGTACATTTCTATTGAGTCCCATGTGATCTCTTATGATTCTTTTGAGTTGGGTCCAGATTTGTCCTTTGAGAAAGACCTCATAGCTATATTAAACAGGCAGGTCTGAAGATTGAGATCCAAAGATATACCTTCTGTGAAGGTTCAGTGGTGACACCATTCTGTTGATGGTGCTACTTGGGAGTTGGAATCTGACATGCGGACCCGATATCCCAGCCTTTTTGAGGTTTCAAGTACTCTTCTTTCTCTTATGTTTGAGGAAGAACATGATTTTTAGTAGTTAATGATGTAATGACCTGGTTGGGTCATTTTTGACCTTATGTATGAAAATTACTGTTTTACCTTTTTGTAAGTTGCTTTGGGCCTATTTTGAACTATCTATATTGTTGGAATTGAAATCCTGAGTTTTAATAGTTTAAAATATGAGTTTTGGCATTTTTGAAAGCTTAAGTTGTTGAAAAAGTGAGTTTTTGTATCATTTCAAGTTTCGAGTGTCAGATCAGAAATTTGTCAATTCCACCAACTCCAGAATGTCGAATCTGGTCTAGGAGAGGTTATAGAACTGAATTCGAAGTTAAAATGAGATTTCTTGGCCCAAAATTGCATTTTTAGTCATTTTCGGAGCCAACATTCGACTTTGGTCAACATTTGGAGTTCGGAAGCTCGAATCAAAATTTTGACACTTCTAGTAGTTTCGGATGGTGAAACTAATGCTAGAACTGGTTTTGTTATAATTTTTGTAGTTGTCGAGGGTAGTTTTGGTTTTGAGTTTTAAACTAGTTTATTTAACTCGCATTGGTAAATGTGTTGTGGAGACCTCGAATCGAATTCTGATTATTTAGTTTAGTTTGGATCGCCATTTTTGGTATGGATACATGTTTGGTTTGTAAAATTCAGAGTTTGGATGAATTTTGAGGGGCTGTATCAAAAATTATTATTGTCTAATTTTGCTGGTGCAAAGGAATTTTTGGTACAATTATGGTCTTTCTCCACGTTTACGGGAAAGCATCCGCGTTCGGAGGATTTGTTTTGGCCTCGTCCACATTCGTGGAGCTATAGTCACCTTATCCCTATTCTACTCCACGTTCCTGGAGTCTTAGCCGTGTTCGTAGAGCACTGATGATCCTTATCCTCCATATTTGCGGGTCCCCACCTACGTTCGCAGAGTACATTTTACTTGATTAGTTTTAAAAGTCAAGATAACATCATTTTTATGAATTTCAAGCTTTTCGGGGCAATTTTGAACAAGACACTTTGGTGATTTCATTTGGGTAAGTGTTTTAGTTTCGTTTTGATTATTTTCCATGACTTGTATCTTGAATTTCATAATTTTGAATGTCCAAAATTGAGAATTTTTGGTCTACAATTTTGAAACTTGAAATGGTGATTTCCTATCCATTTTGAAGTTGATTTTAGTGGGAATTTCATCCATTGACTCCATTTTTCGTGTAGAACTTGACTTTAAAGTCAATTTCTAGATTCGGGAATTTTTAGCCCTAATTTTGATCATTTTGCTCCTTAGCCTAATTCATGCTAATATGCCTATCAAAATTCATCTATTGATGCATAGTATCTATTCTTGATTGCGTATTGATCGATCTAGGAATCATTTGGAGGTTTGAGTTGATTAAAAGCTTATCCGAGTACGATTTTGGCATCGAGGTAGGTTCGACTAAGCTTTTTGGGATTGAATTTGAGTTATTAGGACCGAAGAGTATGATCATCCACCGTACGACGTCTAGCTTGGATCTTGAGTTTTGCTTGTTGTGGTGATTCCTATCTTCCAAGGACAACCCATCATTCCTCTTTCTATGGTGCTTAGTTTATATTATTTAATATGTGGGTGAGCCAGGACATGTCTTGGCTGAAATGCCTCACATGTGCTTCAGAATGCCCCATAATCTTAATTTCTATATATCTCAAAATTCGTGCATTATTTCAAAAATTCGACTTCATATTCTCGATCAGGGGGAAAAATTGAGTGGGAAATGGGTATAACCCGAATTTTATAGGACCCATAGCAAAAAAATAATTTTGGCTAATTTTTTATTTCTAGTGGTTGGTCGCGCCCCCCCATGTGTAATTCCAAATTTGCATCTGGTCCGCGACGCACCAGGGGCTTAGACCAGTGTATTATTTTCCTTGGTTTTTCTGTTTCGGGCAAGGGCATTGGGGTTTTAGCCCCATGCTCACTTAAACGTGAAATCACCCATACTCAAACATTTTTTTCAACTCTATAACTCACAAAACCCTCTCTCAAACCCCTCTAAGACTCTATCAATTCTCTCATTCAAATCTAACGATGTCAAGCTCAATTTTGATATTCAAGGACTCACTTCAAGCTCTAAGTCTACTTAATTTCACCTTAAGGAATTCAAGTTTTACGATGTCAAGCTCAATTTTGGAACACAAGGACTTATTTCAAACTCTAAGTCTACTTCAAGTTCACCTCAAAGAATTCAACGTTTAAGGTAAGTGGGTCTTCATCCATGGGTCCTTTCACCTATGGAGCCAAACCTTCCCTTTTCATGCAAATTGCATGTTTTCAAGTTGTACTACCTATGAGTATCTCTTATCATAGATTATGAATATAAATTATGTTGGGGTTTTATGAAGTATTGATTGATTATGCATGACTCTCTATTTTAAACTTATTCCATGAATTGATTTTATCCATTGAGACTATGCATGTTTTGAGCTACTAGAGGTCAAGCATGTTTATGAGGTACTCAAGTCATGTTATCATGTCTCTTATAAGTTATTCATATTATGACTAAAGTATGATTATTCCAAGTACTGACCCTACATGAGGGTTTTACTACATTTTGGTGGGCTGATTTGAATTGAGTTTACTTATCTTGTTTTACTCTTGTATTGCATGATATTGAGTAAGTATCCTGAACCCATCATGTGTTTGATAAAATGACATGACAAGAATTCTCATGTTCTTACAAGTCATTTATGTTATGATTAAAGTATGATTATTTCAATTATTCTGTGGGATTTGACTTAGCACTAATTGAGGCTTAAGATGGGGGCTCGATTCAAGGGGTCCTTATATAAAGTCTTTAGTCTCTAAACTATCTGCCGCCACAAGACTATGATTATTACCCTTGATATACTAATAGATCCATCTAGTTCATGTTATCATGTTTGGTTTGCCTTGGCAAGTAGACCACACTTTGTCGGGGGGTGTCATGCCCCGTCAACTGAACTAAGGGGGTGTCAGGCCTCGAAGTCCAAGTTATAGCTACTTAGTGTATGTCGGTTGAGGTCACTTCCCACATATGTATGATATATATTATGTAAAATGAATGATTTACAAGCATGTTGTATTATGAGCATTGATCATGCATGCCATATTGAGATTATATATCCATTGCCTATGATTATGCATTTTGATGGTATTGGCTTATGTCTTGCTGAATTACATCCCACATACTTAGTATATTCAAATGTACTAACACATACTCTATGCCAACATTATATTATCATGTAGGGACCGGAGCTCTTTTTGATCATCCTCCACGTGTCTAGTTCGGTGAGCTCTTTTTGGTCATCCTCCACGTGGCTAGTTCGGTACTTTGGAGACAAGCATTGGTGAGTCCTCAAGTCCAAAGACACTATCTACATTACTCTTGCTATTTGGAGGCTTCATTATGTTGAACAGTTGTTATTATGAGGGTGAGCTTGGAAAGTGTCTTGGTTCCCACTTCATTTCAAGTTAGAGGTGTTTGAATGACCCCAAAAAGTTCTCAAAAATATGCCTCGAAAGTGCCCAAAATCATAATTTCCATATATCTCAAAAACTCCATGCATGATATCGAAAATCTGAATTCATATTCTTGATCAGGGGGTAAAATAGAGTGGGAAATGGGTCTAACCTTGATTTTAGAGCAAACTAATCACAATTTCAATTTCCCAAAATTTGCTTATCCAGAATGAGTCTGCGCCCCTGGCGCGACACGGCCAGGGCATGGACTAGTGTTATTTTTGTCGAGTTATTTTTACTTTGGTCCAAGGCCTTTGGATCTTGGGCTTAAGCCTTCCCATGAGTGAAAATACCTATTCATATCATTCAATATATTCCCCAATACGCTCTCAAACTCTTAGACAAATATTTCACCCCAAATTTCAAGTCCCAAAACTCATTCGGATCTTAAGGATTTCACTCAAGCTTCAAGTCTTCATTTCCTATCTTCATCAAGAATTCTCCAAAGCTAAGGTATGTGGGTTTGAACCATTGGATCCTTTCACCTATGGTGACTAAGCATCCCTTTTACCTAAATTCCATGATTCTAAGTTGATTTACTTATAGGTCTTACTTATTATGAATTTGACTATGAACTATGTTGAGGTTTCATAAACTTATGTCTGTTTGAGCATGTTTTGAGCTATGAATCTATGGTCTATTGTTTGATTTGATGAAGGGTTTTGATGTATATTGCATTAGGATATTACCAAGTGTTAGTAGGTGGTTTTATATTAGATTTTCTTATATGATTTCACTCTTGAATTGTATGATCTTACACTAGCATTACACACTCACCAAGTGTTTGATAAAATGTTCGATTTTGGATTTTTGAACTATTGATGCTCCATTGCATGACCTATGACTTGAGAGACTCTATGATGATAAAAGGAAGGTATTTATATAATGGTTTCATGAAAAGTATCTATTATGATGAAATTTAACCAATTGCCTAGTTTGGGGGGTAGTAGGCCCGACCTACCATATTGAGGGGTATATACCTCATTTGCTTAGCTCTGGGGGTGGTGGGCCCGTGCTACCATATTGAGGGGTATATAGCTCATTCGCCTAGCTTGGGGGGTGGTAGGCTTGTGCTGCCACATTGGGGGGTATATACCTCAATTGCCTCACTAAGGAGGTAGTAGGCCTTGGTTATGTAAGGATGGTCACCTTCTTCACATGTAATAGGTTCTATATAAGTATGTTTTACTTTAAGTATCATTCATTTATGTCATATTGCTAATTTGCTATCTCTTGTTTATGATATTGTATTTTTCCATGTGCTTATCTTTTATTGTATTGTATCCTACATACTTAGTGTATTCAAATGTACTAATGCATACTCTATGCCTACATGATGTTACTATATAGGAACTGGAGCATTGATTGATCATCCTCTTCCTTGTGGCTTGTACGATTTTTCTCAAGCTTGTTGGTGAGTCCTCTATTCCGGGGACAATGTCTATGATCTCATGCTATGTACTTAGACTGTCTTTCTTTTATGTATGTATTGACTATGAGGGTGAGCCTGGTTGCTTGTCTTGGCCCTTGCTCTTATCTAAGTTTTGGAGGTGTTGTTGGATATGTTATACAATTATGTTATGAGTCTTGACTCTCTTGATTTAATGATGTCTTATGTTATGAAAGTTTTTCCCTTAGTCTCTTTTTCCCTTATTTCTACATTTAGTTATGTTGTTTAATTGCTTTCGCAACCAATTATGTGTAATGATATGTTAAGAGGCTTGTTTGGGGTCCCTTGGGGTTTCCTATTCGCCGTGTTATGTCTAGGCCTTGGGCTTGGGTCGTGACAAACTTGGTCTTAGAGCACTAGGTTTTTAATGGTCCTCGGCATCCAACACATCGCATCAATTAGAGTCTTATTCATAGTTGTGTTGTGCACCACAACTATGTGTAGGAGGCTGTGAGATGTTTTAGGAAATATTTCCCTTCTTCTTACTCTATGTCGTGCTATAGGAGTTAAGGTAAGGTTTTTCCCCTAATGATTGTTCTTTGTTATGTTAGATCATGTCTAACATAAGCGGAAGAAGAGCCCGCATCGCCGAGGAACAACTGGCTCATGGTGAGCTCCGGGATGCTCTCACTTTGTTAGCTCAAGTTGTGGCTAATGAAGCCAACCAAGGGGCCTAAGCCCCTTATGCTTCTACTCTGGCATCTTGGGTGAGGGACTTTATGAGGATCAAGCCAACCAAGGGGCCAAAGCCCCTCATGATCCTACTCTAGCATCTCGGGTGTGAGACTTCATGAGGATGAACCCACTAGAGTTCAATGGGTCTAAGGTGGATGAGGACCCTCAAGAATTTATTGATGAGGTTTATAAGGTGTTGTCTATTATGGGTGTTAGGTCTGAGGAGAAGGCGGAGTTGGCCGCTTACCAACTTAAGCGGGTGGCCCAAATATGGTTTACTTAATGGAATGAGGAGAAGTGGAATAATAATGTGGTTCTATGGGAGGAGTTTAAGGTAGTTTTTCTTAATTGGTTCTTTCCTCTTGAGCTTAGGGAGGCCAAAATGGTGGAGTTTATGAATTTGAAGTAAGGATCCATGAGTGTGAGGGAGTATTCCCTCAAGTTCAACCAACTCTCAAAATATGCTCCACACTTGGTTGTCGATGTAAGGTCTAGAATGAACATGTTCGTGATGGGTGTATTTGACTTGGTTTGTGAGGAGTGCCGGTTCGCTATGTTGATTAGTGACATGGATTTGTCTTGCTTGATGACTTATGCCAAACAAATGGAGGGGGAGAAATTGAGGAAGAGAAGGGGGAATGAGGCCGAGAGGGCTCGTTTTGGGGGAAGGTTCCAAAGTTCTAAAGGTGGTTGGTTTCATTAAGGTCGAGGGTTCTCTAATGCTACTCGTGGGACGCTTGCTAATGACTATCCCAAGGGCCCAAGGTAATGTTTGTGTTGTTCCTAATGCTATGTGTCCAAAATGTGGTAAGGGTCATGGTAGCCCGTGTTTGAGGTATACTGGTGCTTGTTATGGTTGTGGGGAAATGGGGCATAAGATGATGGATTGCCCTCGTGATTGGAATAAGGGTAAGGATGTTCGTCCTCAAGGCGGGAGTGCTAATTTGGTTCCTTTGGGGAGGGGTGGTCAACAAGGTGGTGCCCCAAGGCACAATTGGTTCTATGCACTCCAAGGGAGGCAAGGGGTTGATGATGTTCCCGATGTTGTCACGGGTATGTTAAAATTCTTTGATTTTGATGTGTATGCATTGATTGACCCGTGTGCCACTTTTTCTTTTGTTACCCCCTTTGTTGCCAAAAAGTTTTATGTTGAACACAAATTGTTGTGTGAGCCATATAAGGTGTCTACTCCAAATTGTTGTGTGAGCCATATGAGGTGTCTACTCCCATTGGTGTATCTGTTGTTTCTAGTAGGGTTTATAAAAATTGTCCTATTTGCATTTTTTATAAGTTGTTGCCATGTGACTTTGTTGATTTGGACATGTTAGATTTTGACATTATTCTTGGGATGGATTGGTTGCGTGCATACTATGCCTCTATTGATTGTAGAACCCATACGGTCAAATTCCAATTCCCAAATGAACTTGTTCTTGAGTGGGAGAGTCATGATGTGGTGTTTAAGGGTAGCTTCGTCTCTTGCATTAAAGCTCATAAGTTGATCTTTAAGTGGTGTCTTTATCATCTTGTGAGGGTTAGGGATGTTGAGTCCAAGGTCCTTCCTATTGAGTCGGTTCTGATGGTAAATGAGTTTCTAGATGTCTTTCCAAGTGACTTTCTTAGTGTTCCTCTTGAAAGGGAAATTGATTTTGGTATAGATCTCTTTCCCGATACTCAATCTATTTCTATTCCCCCTTACCGTATGGCCCTGATGGAGTTAAAGGAGTTGAAGGAGTAATTGAGGTATTTGTTGGAGAAGGGTTTTATTAGGCCTAGCCAATCATCTTGGGGTGCTCTGGTGTTGTTTGTGAAGAAGAAAGATGGGTCCCTTAGAATGTGTATTGACTACTGGTAGCTTAATAGGGTCACCATAAAGAATAAGTATCCCCTTCCAAGGATTGATGATTTTTTTGACTAATTGCAAGGGGCTAGTTACTTCTCTAATATTGATCTTCGGTTTGGGTATCATCAAGTGAAGGTGAGGGAGTGTGATATTCCTAAGACGGCCTTTTGGACTAGGTATGGGCATTATGCGTTTGTTGTTATGTCTTTTGGGTTGACTAATGCACCGGCCATCTTCTTGGGTCTAATGAATAGGGTCTTCAAACCCTACCTTGATTTGTTTGTTGTGGTTTTCATTGATGATATTTTGATCTATTCATATAGTGTGGAGGAGCATATGGGTCATTTTAGGGTTGTGCTATGAAGATTGAGGGAAGAGAAGTTTGTATGCTAAGTATGAGAAGTGTGAATTTTGGTTGAAAGAGGTTGCCTTTCTAGGCTATGTGGTGTCGGGTGATGGTATTAAGGTGGATCTTAAAAAGATGGTTGTGATTAGAAATTGGCCTAGACCTTTGACTCCGTCGGATTTTAGGAGCTTCTTGGGCTTAGTGGGTTATTATGGGAGGTTTGTGAATGGGTTTTCTTCTATTGCTTTTCCTATGACTAAGTTGACTCAAAAGAAGGCTAATTTTGTGTGGACCGATGAGTGTGAAAAGAGTTTCCAGACCTTGAAGGATAAGCTTGTGTCTGCTCCTATATTGTCTCTACTGGAAGGGTTGGAGGGGTTTGTTGTGTATTGTGATGCTTCTCGGGTTGGTTTGGGTTGTGTTTTGTTGCAACATGGTATGGTGATAGCCTATGCTTCTAGGCAACTCAAAGTGCATGAAAAGAATTATCCTACTCATGATCTTGAATTGGCCGCCGTAGTTTTTGCTTTGAAAATTTGGCGTCATTATTTGTATGGGGTGCATGTTGATGTGTTCACCGATTATAAGAGTCTCCAATATGTGTTCACTCAGAAAGATCTTAACTTGAGACAAAGAAGGTGGTTAGAACTTCTTAAGGATTATGATATAAGTGTGCACTATCATTCTAGTAAGGCTAATGTGGTGGTGGATGCTTTGAGTAGGGTGTCTATGCGTAGCCTAGCTAATGTTGATTGTAGGGGCAAGGAGGTGGCTAGGGAGGTCCATCGGTTGGCTAGATTGGGGGTTAGGTTGGAAGAGGTTGGTAATTGTTGTATTGTGGTTGTTGATGATTCAAAATCTTCCTTGGTTGTTAGAATTGAAGGCATTGTGAGGGATGGCAAAGTGGAGCTTTTCTCCCAAGGGGTAGATGGTGCCCTTAGGTACCAAGGTAGGTTGTGTGTACCGTGTGTTGATGACTTGAGGGAGAAAATCCTTGATGAGGCCCATAATTCTTCTTATTCTATTAACCCGATTCTACCAAAATATATAGAGATTTGAGGGATGTGTATTGGGGGAGGCATGAAGAAGGACATTGCCAAATTTGTATCTGATTATCATAGTTGCCAACAAGTCAAAGCCGAACATCAAACCCCGGGTGATCTATCCCAAGACATAGAGATTCCTACTTGGAAGTGGGAAGAAATTAATATGAATTTTATGGTTGGATTGCTAAAAACTAGAAAGGGTTTTGATTCCAATTGGGTTGTGGTTGATAGAATGATAAAATCGGCTCATTTTCAACCGGTTAAAACTACATATGGGGCTGAAGATTATGCTATGTTGTACATTCATGAGTTGGTAAGGTTGCATGGGGTTCCCTTGTCTATCATATCGGATCATGGTGCTCAATTTACTTTACATTTTTGGAATTCCTTTCAAAGGGCTCTTGCTACAAAAGTTAAGCTTAGTATGGCCTTTCACCCTCAAAAGGATTGCCAAGTCGAAAGAACTATCCAAACTATTGAAGATATACTTAGGGCTTGTGTTTTGGAGTTGAGAGGTAGTTGGGATAATCATCTTCCATTTATTGAGTTTGCATATAACAATAGCTACCATTCTAGTATTGGTATGGATCCTTTTGAGGCCCTCTATGGTAGGCGTTGTATATCACCGATTGGGTGATTTGAGGTAGGAGAGGTAGCTTTGATGGGTTCGTACCTAGTTATGGAGGCTCTTAAGAAGGTAAATATGATTAGGCAAAGGTCGAAAATAGCCAAAATTCGTCAAAAATCCTATGCCAATGTGAGGAGGAGAGACCCTGAATCTAAAGTTGGTGATTGGGTCTATTTGAAGGTTTCACCCATAGAGGGTGAGGTTCATTTTGGTAAGAA
Organism: Solanum virginianum; assembly: GCA_000787875.1. Classification (NCBI taxonomy): domain Eukaryota; kingdom Viridiplantae; phylum Streptophyta; class Magnoliopsida; order Solanales; family Solanaceae; genus Solanum; species Solanum virginianum. Next base: position 144,775 of record DF357351.1, on the reverse strand, counting down.
GGGTAAGTTAAGCCCAAGATATATGGGTTCTTATACGGTGATGAGGAGGATTTGCAAGGTAGCTTATGAGTTAGAGTTGCCTAGTGAAATGAATTTGGTTCATCCGGTGTTTCATGTATCCATGTTGAGGAAACATGTGGGTGACCCTAACGCTATTGTCCCTTTGGATGTTGTGGGTGTTGTTGAGGACAACTTGACTTATGAAGAGGTTCTGGTTTAGATTTTGGATAGACAAGTAAAGAGGTTGAGGAACAAGGATGTGACTTCCGTTAAGGTCCTTTGGACGAATCAACAAGTTGAAAGTGCGTT
>DF357351.1:128782-144326 GCA_000787875.1 Solanum virginianum | reverse complement strand
GGAATGGGTCTAACCTCGATTTTAGAGCAAACGAATCACAATTTTAATTTTCTAAAATTTGCTTATCCAGAGTGAGTCCGCGCCCTGGCACGACACGGCTAGGGCACGGACTAGTGTTATTTTTTCCCAGTTATTTTTAGTTTAGTCCAAGGTCTTTGGGTCTTGGGCCTAAGTCTTCCCATGCATGGAAATATCTATACTTAGTCATATTTCACTTTCATATCATACAAGACATTCCCCAATACACTCTCAAACTCTTAGACAAATATTTCACCCCAATCTCTTACTTACAATATTGCATTTTCCCATGTGCCTATCTCTTGTTGCATTGCATCCTACATACATAGTACATTTAAATGTACTATCAGAGCATTAATTGATCATCCTCCTCCTCGTGGCTAGTACGACTTCCCTTAAGCTTGTTGGTGAGTTCTCCATTTCGGGCATAATGTGTATGATCTCATGCTATGTACTAAAATGATCTTTCGTTTATGTATGTGTTGACTATGAGGGTAAGCCCAGTTGCTTTTCTTGGCCCCCACTCCTATGTAAGTTTTAGAGGTGTTATTGAACAAGTTATGCAATTACGTTATGAGTCCTGACTCCCTTGATTTAATGATGTCTTATGTTATGAAAGGCTTTCCCTTAGCCCTTTTTTCCCTTATTTCTACTCTTAATAATGTTGTGTAATGCTTCCGTGACCAAGGATGTGTAATGATATGTAAAGAGGCTTGTTCGGGGTCCTCTTGGGTTCCTTATTCACCGTGTCACGTCTAGGCCCTAGGCTTGGGTCGTGACAAAGGTTAGCTAGGATGAACATCTTCCACTTATCGAGTTTTGTTACAACAATAGCTACCACTCGAGCATTGGTATGGCTCCATTTGAAGCTTTATATGGTAGACGTTGTAAATCCCTGGTTAGTGGTTTAAAGTGGGGGAGATGGCTTTTCTAGGTCTGAATTTGGTCATGGAGGTCTTGGAGTAGGTGAGGTTGATGGGGGAGAGTTTGAAAACAGTCCAAAGTAGACAAAAGTCCTACTCCGATGTGAGGAGAAAAGATCTTGAGTTTAAGGTTAGGGATTGGGTTTACTTGAAAGTTCACCCATGAAGGGTGTGGTCCGGTTTGGCAAGAAAGGGAAATTGAGCCCAAGGTTTATGGGTCTTTAGAGAGTTTTGAGGAGAGTGGGTAAAGTTGCATATGAGTTGGAGTTGCCTATGGAGATGAATATGGTTCATTCGGTCTTCCATGTGTCCATGTTGAGAATGTCTGTGGGTGACCCAAGTGCTATAGTGCCCTTAGAGGTTGTGGGGGGTTGTAGAAGATAATTTGACATATGAGGAGGTCTTGGTAGAGATTTTGGATAGACAAGTGAAGAGATTGAGAAACAAAGATGTAGCATCTGTCAAGGTCCTTTAGAGGAAACAACAAGTTGATAGTGCCACATGGGAAGCCTAGCCGAACATGAGAAAGCGATATCCATATCTCTTCCATTCTACTTATGCCAAAGGTAATAAGCATGTTTTATTATGAGCATTGATCATGCATGCTATATTGAGATTACATATCCATTACCTATGATTATGTATTTTGACTATATTTATGTCTTGCTGCATTGCATCTCGCATACTTGGTACATTTAAACATACTAATGCATACTCTATGCCTACATGATACTACAATGTAGGGACTGGAGCTCTTTTTGATCGTCCTCCACGTGGCTAGTTTGGTACTTCGGAGATAAGAATCGGTGAGTCCTCAAGTCTGCAAACACTATCTACAATACTCATGTTTTACTTTTTCATAATTCTTATCATGCCATGGAATGTGTCTTAAGATTTCCTATCTCCATCCCTCCCTACCAAATAGGGAAAGTTACTTTGGGCTTGTAATGCAGTCTAGGTAAGGAAGAAGTTATAACTGATCTTATAGATGAGGTCAAAAGGGAGTTGGTGAAAGATGTGTATTATTTGACAAGCTTGCTCCTTCGGATATTCAAAGTCTTATTGGGTTGGCTAGTTATGATGGAAGTTTTGTTAAAGGTTTCTCATCTAATACATCTCCATTGACCAAGTTGACTCAAGAGAAGGCCAAGTTTGTATGGCCCAATGAGTGTGAGAAAATTTTTCAAACTTTGAAGATGGGCTTACATTGGCTCCTGTTTTGACTTTACCGGATGGCTTAGATGGGATGGAGGTGTATTGGGGTGCTTCTCGGATTGTGATGGGTTGTGTACTTATGCAACATGGTAAGGTGATGACTTATGCATCAAGGCAATTGAAGTTCCATAAGCGCAATTACCCGGCTCATGATCTTGAGTTAGCGGCAGTGGTGTTTTCCTTGAAGACTAGGAGATACTATTTTGATGGGGTGCGTGTTGATGTTTTCACAAACCACGATAATTTGCAATATGTGTTCACTCAAAGGGATCTTAACTTGAGACAATAGAGGTGGTTAGAACTCCTCAAAGACTATGACATAACTACAATATCATCTCGATCAGGCCAATTTTGTAGTCGATACTCTTAGTAGGCTATCTACGAGAAGTATGGCACATATTGGTGAAGGGAAGCAAGAGTTGGCAAAGGATGTTCGCCATTTGGCTAGATCGGGTGTTAGGTCGGTCAACTCTAATGATAGTGGTATTCATGTTCAGAATGGGGCTGAATCTTCTGTGGTTATGATGTAAAGGCTAAGCAAGACCTAGATCCATCATTGGTCGAGTTGAAGAAATTGGTTGCCGAGAAGGAAATTGAGGTCTTCTCCCAAGGGGGAGATGGTGTGCTTCGGTATCAAGATCGATTATGTGCTCTGGATGTGGATGATCTTAGGAAGGTGATCATGAGTGAAGCCCACAACTTCTATTATTCTATTCATTCAGGATCTACTAAGACGTATCGAGATTTAAGGGAGGTATATTGGTGGCACGGTATGAAAAAGGATATAACCTAGTTTGTATCTGAATGCCCTAATTATCAACAAGTGAAGGTGGAGCACCAAAGACCCAGTGGTTTAACTCAATACATTGATATTCCTACTTGGAAGTGGTAAGAAGTGAACATGGATTTTGTGGTTGGGTTACCCTGGACCCAAAGGCAATATGACTCCATTTGGGTTTTTGTTATGACTAAGTCGGCTCACTTCCTACTGGTCAAGACTACTTTTGGTGATGAAGATTGTGCAAGTTTGTACATCCAAGAGTTGGTGAGGTTGCATGGTGACACAACCCAAGCCTAGGGCCTAGATGTGACACAGCGAATGGGAATCCCGAAGGGACCCCAAACAAGCCCCTTAGCATATCTTACACACATCCTTGGTCGCGGAAGCAAACTCAACAACAAGAGATAGTATAGAGGGAAAATGGGACTAAGGGAAGTCTTTAATAGCATTAAACATAGAAGAGTCAAAGCTCAAAATATAATTACATCATTTGTTCAAACAACACCTCTAAACATAGATTTGAGCGGGGGCCAAGACACTTTCTGGGCTCACCCTCATAGTATAAAGAGTTCGACATAAAGAGAAAACAAGTGACAAGAGTAAGATAGCTAATGTCCCTGAACTTGAGGACTCACCAAAGCTCTTCTTTCAAATTCCAAGGTTAGCCACGTAGAGGATGATCAAGAGGTGCTCCGGTTCCTACATGGTAACATCATGTAGGCATAGAGTATGTGTTAGTACATTTGAATGTACTAAGTAGGTAGGATGCAATGCAACAAGAGATAGGCAACATAGCCAAAATGTATAATCATAACCAAGGGATAGGTATAATAACAACATGGCATGCATGATCAATGCTTGAAGTAACTCAATTGGTACATGGGCATGTCACCTCCCATCATAGTGGTCGAGGTATATACCCCTCAACATGGTAGATGGACATAATACCCCCTCCCCTACCATCAAAGTGAATAAGGTATATACCCCTCAACATGGTAGATAGGTATAGCACCCTCCCTCCCATCAAAGTGGCCAAGGTATAAATCCATCAACATGGTAGATGGGCATAGCACCTCCCATCAAAGTGGTTGAGGTATGTCACCCCCTCAACATGGTGTAGTCAACTTGTAACACTATAGATACTTTTCATGAATTCAATACATACATATAATCCCTTCATCATCATAGTCACTTAACTCATAAGCCATGCAATAGACCATCAATAACTTAAGAATCCTTACCAAGACATTTTATCAAACACTTGGTGGGTGTGTACTGCTAGTTCAAAATCATGCAATTCGAGAGTGAAATCATGTGAGAAAACTCAATGTAAATCAAGCCACCAACATATAGTAAAACCCTCACGCAAGATACGTTGAAACCCATCATCAAATCTCATAATAATTCATAGGATCATAGCTCAAAACATACATAGTTTCAATAGACAAAACCAACTTATAATATAAGCTTGAGGTAGATAAACATGCATATTAGAAACTTTTTATAAAATCCCAACACATTTGATAATCAAATTTCATGGTAAGAGATACCCATAGTTAATCCAACTTGGAAACATGCCATTACATAAAAAGGAAGATTGGACACCATGGGTGGAAGAATCCAATGGTTGAAATCCACATACCTTAAATTTGGGGATTCCTTTGATGAAGATTTGAATGAGAACTTAAAGCTTGAATGAAGTTCTTGAGATTCGAAAATGAGTTTGGGACACTTGAATTTGGATGAAATATTTAACTAAGTGTTAGAGAGGGTTTTGAAAGTGTCTTGAGTGATATGGAGTTGAAAAATGACTACGTATGGGCATTTTTACACATAGGAGGGCATGGCCCCAAGATCCCAAGGTCTTAGGCCAAAACTAAAAAACTAGGAACAAAATAACACTAATCCGAGCCCATGGCGCGTTACGGCCAGGGCGCGGATCAACACTAGATAAGCAAATTTTTTGGAAAATTATTTTTTCGCTACGGTTGCTCTAAAATTGGGGTTATTCCCATTTCCCACTCAATTTTGCCCTTGATCATGAATATAAAGTCAAATTTTTTATATCACGCATGGATTTTGAGATATATAGAAATTACGATTATGGGCATTTTCGAGGCATATTTTTGGAGATTTTTAGGGCATTTCAATATCTTCCCCTTGGGAACATTCGTCCCCGAATGTCAAAGAAACATACATAAGACAGGTAATCAAGATTATTTCAGGTCAACACATGAATGCAACAAATGCATTTAAACATCATTTCCAAAAAATCTCAACATAAGTGTCAAAAATCACTATAAACTTGTAACGTAAACATGAATGCATGAAAATGACATAAGGGTTGGAACTTGAAACTTAAAATCATATAGAGGACTTAAATTAGTACCTTAGAGTTGAGTGGAGTGGAAGAGATATGGATAAAGCTTTTGCATGTCCGCCTCGACTTCCCATATGGCACTTTTAACTTGTTGGTTCCTTCAAAGGACCTTAACGGAAGCTACATCCTTGTTCCTCAACCTCTTCACTTGTCTATCCAAGATTTCTACCAGAACCTCTTCATAAGTCAAATTTTCTTCAACAACACCCACATCATTAAGAGACACAATAACACTTGGGTCACCCACATACTTCCTCAACATACAGAACCTCTTCATAAGTCAAATTATCTTCCACCACAACTCCAACATCCAAAGGTACAATGGCACTTGGGTCACCCACACACTTCCTCAACATAGACACATAAAAGACTGGATGAACTATACTTATATCATTGGGAATCTCCAACTCATAAGTCACCTTACCAATCTTTCCCAACACTCTATAAAGACCCACAAATCATGAACATTTCCCTTCTTGCCAAAATAGACCATACCAACTTTAAATTCAAGATCCCTTCTCCTTACATTGGAGAAGGACTTTTGTCGACTTTGGGATGTTTTCAACCTCTCCCTTATCAACCTTACCTTCTACAAGGCTTCCATAACTAAGTTCGGACCCAACAAAGCCATATCGCCCACCTCAAACGATCCTACCGGGGATCTACCACGCCTACCATAGAGAGCCTCAAAAGGATCCATACCAATGCTTGAATGATAACTATTATTGTAAGCAAATCCAATGAGTGGAAGATGTTCATCCCAACTATCCTTAAACTCCAAAACACAACCTCTAAGCATATCCTCGAGAGTTTGAATAGTTCTTTCGGCATAGCCTTCTGTTTGAGGATGAAAGGTCGTGCTAAGCTTAACCTTGGTACCAAAGCCTCTTTGGAAAGACCTCCAAAAGTGGGAAGTGAATTGAGCACCACGATCCGATATGATAGGCAAAGGTACCCCAGGTAATTTAACTAATTCATTAATGTACAACTTAGCATAATCTTTGGCACCATACGTAGCCTTAACTGATAGGAAATAACCTAAATTTGTCATTCTATCAACCACAACCCAAATAAAATCAAAATACATTCTAGTCTTAGGCATCCCAACCACAAAATCTATGTTGATTTCCTCCCACTTCCAAGAAGGAATCTTTATATCTTAGGCTAGGCCACCCGACCTTTGATGCTCGGCTTTCATTTGTTGGCAATTATGACAACCGGATACAAACTTAGTAGTATCTCTCTTCATACCACTCCACCAAAACACTTTCCTCAAATCTCTATACATCTTTTTAGCACCGGGTTGAATAGAATAGGAAGAATTATGAGCGTCATCTAAAATCTTCTTTCTCAAGTCATTAACACTAGGCACACAAAATCTACCTTGGAACCTATGGGCACCATCTCCCCCTTGGGAGAAAACTTCCACTCACCATCTCTTACCAAGGCCTTCAACTCTAGCAAGGAAGGGTCAAGATCTTGTTTTGCCTTTACCTCCTTAGTCAATGAAGATTTAGAACCATCAACAACCACTACACCACCATTGTCAACCTCCTCCAACCTAACTCCCAATCTAGCCAGCTCTTTGCCACTATCACCAACATGTGCTAGGCTACCCATAGACACCCTACTTAGAGCATTGGCCACAATATTCGCCTAACCGGGGTAATAATACACACTCATCTTATAATCTTTAAGGAGCTCTAATGACCTTCTCTATCTCAAGTTAAGATCCTTTTGAGTGAACACATATTGGTGACTCTTACAATCGGTAAACACATCAACATGAACTCCATACAAATAATGACGCCAAATTTTTAAAGCAAATACCACGGCGGCCAATTCAAGATCATGGGTAGGGTAAGTCTTTTCATGCACCTTAAGTTGCCTAGAGGCATATGCTATCACCTTAACATTTTGCATTAAAACACAACCTAAACAAATTCTCGAGGCATCACAATACACAACAAACCCTTCCAACCCTTCCAGTAGGGACAAGATAGTATCGGAGACAATCTTATCTTTCAAAGTTTGAAAAATCTTCTCACATTCGTCGGTCCACACAAATTTTGCCTTCTTTTGAGTCAGCTTAGTCATAGGAGAAGCAATAGAAGAGAACCTATTCACAAATCTTCGATAATAACTAGCTAAACCCAAAAAGCTTCTAATGTTCGCTGGAGTCAAAGGCCTAGGCCAATTTCTAATCACTTTCGTCTTCTTAGGATCCACCTTAATGCCATCACCCGATACCACATGACCTAGAAAAGCAACCTCTTTCAACCAAAACTCACATTTTTCATATTTAGCATACAATTTCTCCTCCCTCAAGATTTGCAACACCACCCTCAATGATTCACATACTCTTCGTCACTGTAGGAATATATCAAGATATCATCAATAAAAATAACCACAAACAAATCATGGTAGAGTTTAAAGACCCTATTCATAAGATCCATGTGGATAGCCAGTGCATTAGTCGACCCGAAGGACATAACAACAAACTCAAACTGCCCATACCTTGTTCGAAAGGTCATCTTAGGAATGTCACACTCCCTCACTTTCACTTGGTGATACCCGGACTGAATATCAATCTTAGAGAAGTGACTAGCCCCTTGAAGTTGGTCAAAAAGATCATCAATCCTTGGTAGAGGGTACTTATTCTTTATGGTGACCCTATTAAGTTGTAAGTTGTTAGTAGTCAATTCACATTCTAAGAGTACCATCTTTCTCCTTTAGAAACTACACCAGTGCACTCTAAGGTGATTGACTATGCCTTATAAAACCCTTCTCCAACAAATCCCTCAATTGTTCTTTCGACTCTGTCGGGGCCATACAGTAAGGGGGAATAAAAATGGGTTGAGTATTGGGAAAGAGGTCTATGCCAAACTCTATTTCCCTTTCGGGAGGAATACTGGAATCTCATCAAAAAAGACATCAAGGAATTCATTAACCACCGAAACTGACTCTATGGGAAGGACTTTGGACTCAACATCCCTAACCCTCATAAGGTGATAGAGACACCCCTTAGAAATTAACTTTAGGCTTTAATGAAAGAAATGAATATACCCTTGACCACCATATCATGACTCTCCCACTCAAGGATGGATTCATTAGGATATTAAAATTTGACCCTACGAGTTCTATGATTAATAGAAGCATAATATTGATGCAACCAATCCATCGCAAGAATGACATCAAAATCCACTATATCCAACTCAAGAAAATCACAAGGCAAAATTTTATGGAACATAAATATGGGATAATCTCTATAGACTCTTTTAGCAACAATGGATGCACCAATGGGAGTAGACACTTCATAAGGCTCACACAATAATTCGAGTTTAACATGGAGCATTTTGTCAACAAAAGGAGTAATAAAAGAAAGAGTGGCACCCGGGTCTATCAAAGAATACACATCATAATCAAAAACCTTCAACATACCGATGATGACATCGGACACCTCATCCACTCCTTGTCTCCCTTGGATAGCATATAATTGGTTCTGCCTTGGGGCACCTCCTTGTTAGCCTCCTCTCCCCTTAGGACCTACATTTGCACCTTGGCCTTGTGGACGACCATCTCTACCCATGTTGCGATTACAAGGACAATCAATCCCCTTATGACCCACTTCACCACAACTATAGCAAGCATTAGTGTCCTTCAAACACAGGTCATTATGGCCTCTACCATATCTTTGGCACATAGTATTAGGCACCGCACCACCTCCACCTTGGACCCTTGGGTTGTCATTAGCAAACCTTTTATTAGGATCATTGGAAGACCCTTGGCCTTGATGAAATAGAACACCCTTGGGACTTTTGAATCTAACTTCACCAAGGCCCTCTTGGCCTTACCGTTTCTCCTTTTTCTAAGCTTTTTCCCCTCTAGTTGTTCGGCATATGTCATGAAGCGGGACAAATCCATATCACTTACCAACATGGCGGTTCGGCATTCCTCATTGACCAAGTTGGACACACCATACACAAACTTTTCATCCTAGACCTTGACTCAGCCACAAATTGTGGAGCATACTTAGAGAGTTCGTTGAACTTGAGGGCATACTCCCTCACACTCATAGATCCTTGATTGAGGTTCATAAATTCCATTATTTTGGCCTCCCTTAGTCTATCAAAAAGAATCAGTTGAGAAATGCCACCTTGAACTCTTCCCAAAGGATGGCATTATCGTTCCCTTTCTTCACCTTTCATTGTGTGAGCCAAATTTGAGCCATCCTCTTGAGTTGGTAGGCTGCCAACTCTACTTTCTCCTCTGATTTAACCCATATAATAGATAATACTTTATACAATTCATCAACAAATTCTTGAGGATCCTCATCCACTTTAGACCCATGGAACTCTGGTGGGTTCATTCTAGTAAAGTCTCTCACCCTTGAGGCAGGAGTAAAAGCATGAGGAGCTTGGGCCCCTTGGTTGATTTAGTTGATCATAGCATGAACCAACATGCTAATAGCATCCCAAAACTCTTCATGGGCCACTCCCCCATCTTGAGGAGCTTGAGGAGTGGAAGGATTCGGTTGTTCCTTGGATATACAAGCTCTTCTTCCTCTTGGAATCAGCATAATATAGAATAGCAAAGAATGTTCATTAGGAGAAACCTTACCTTAATTTCTATAGCACGACATAGATCATGAAGAAGGGAAACATTTCCTAAAATACCTCATAGCCTCTTACTCATAGTTGTGGTGCACTTCACAACAATGAATAACACTCTAATTGATGTGGTGTGTTGGATTCTAAGGACCATTAAAAACTTAGTGCTTTGATACCAAGTTTATCATGACCCAAGCCTAGGACCTAGACGTGACACGATGAATAGAGATCTCCAAGGGACCCCAAACAACCCTCTTAGTATATTATACACACATCCTTGGTTGCGGAAGAACATTAAACAATAACAAGATAGTAAAGAGGGAAATGGGACTAAGAGAAGTCTTTGATAATATAAAACATAGAAGAGTCAAAGCTCAAAATATAATTACATAATTTGTTCCAACAACACCTCTAAAAATAGATTTGAACGGGGGCCAAGACACTTTCTGGGCTCACCCTAATAGTATAAAGAGTTCGACATAAAGAGAAAATAAGTGACAAGAGTAAGATAGCTAATGTCCCTGAGCTTAAGGACTCACCAAAGCTCTTCTTTCAAATGCCAAGGCTAGCTATGTGGAGGATGATCAAGAGGTGCTCTGGTTCCTACATGGTAACATCATGTAGGCATAGAGTATGTGTTAGTACTTTTGAATGTTCTAAGTATATAGGATACAATACAACAAGAGATAGGCAACATAGACAAAATGCATAATCATAAATAAGGGATAGGTATAACAATACCATGGCATACATGATCAATACTTGAAGTAAACATGCTTGTAAAATATATAATTTGAGAATATAGATTATATGTATAGGAAGACACCATCATCATAGACCAAGCAAACTAGTACTTGGAATCCAAGGCATATCACCCCCATGGAAAGTGGTTGAGATATCAACCCCTCAGTTGGTAGATGGGCATGTCACCCCATCATAGTGGTCAAGGTATATACACCTCAACATGGTAGATGGGCATAGCACCCCCTTCCCCCATCAAAGTGGCCAAGGTATATACCCCTCAACATGGTAGATGGGCATAGCAACCCCCATCCAAAGTAGTTGAGGCATATCACCCCCTCAATAAGGAGTGGTTAATTTGTAACACTATAGATACTTTTCATGAATTCAATATATACATACGATCCCTTCATCGTCATTGAGTCACTTACCTCATAAGTCATGCGATAGACCATTAATAACTCAAAAATCCTTAACAAGAGATTTTATCAAACACTTGGCGAGTGTGTAATGATAGTTCAAAATTATGCAATTCGAGAGTGAAATTATGTGAGAAAAATTAATGTAAATCAATCCACCAACACATTAGTAAAACTCTCATGCAAGATACGTTGAAAGCCCTCATCAAATGTCATAATAGATCATAACTTCACAGCTTAAAATATACATAGTTTCAATAGACAAAACCAACTCATAGTATAAGGTTGAGGTAGATAAACGTGAATATTTAAGCAATATTTCATAAAATCCCAATATATTTTATAATCAAATTTCATAGTAACACCCATAGTTAATCCAACTTAGAAGTATGCAATTTACATAAAAAGGAAGATTGGGCAGTATAGGTGAAAGAACCCAATAGTTGAAACCCACATACCTTAAATTTGGGGATTCCCTTGATGAAGATTTGAATGAGAACTTGAAACTTGAATAAAGTTCTTGAGATCTGGAAATGAGTTTGGGACACTTGAATTTGGATAAAATATTTGGCTAAGTATTAGAGAGGGTTTTGAGAGTGTCTTGAGCGATATGGAGTATGTATCAAGGTTGCTGTATCATTTTTGTCTTTCGCAAAGTTGTGTTCTTATGTGATATCGTAATTGTGCTAGAGTGTCTTGAGCGATATGGAGTTTAAAAATGACTAAGTATGGGTGTTTTAACTCATAGGAAGGCATGGGTCCAAGACTCTAAGGCCTTAGGCCAAAATTAAAAAACAGGGAATAAAATAACACTGATCGTGCCCCTGGAGTATCGCGGCCAAGGAGTGGATCAACACTGGATAAGTAAATTTTTGAAAAATTATTTTTCACAACAGTTACTCTTAAATCGGGGTTATACCCATTTTCCACTCAAATTTGTCCCCTGATCACGAATATGAAGTTGAATTTTTGATATCGAACACGAATTGTAAGCTATATGGTAATTAGGATTATGGACATTTTTGAGGCATATTTACAGGCATTTTTGGGGCGTTCACATGGATGCCTAGGTCTATCATATCAGATCATGGTACTCAATTTTCTTCTCACTTTTAGAGGTCGTTCTGAAAAGTACTTGGTACTAAGGTGAAGTTGAGAACCTCCTTTAATCCTCAAACTGGAGGGCAAGTCAAGAGGACAATTCAATCCTTGAAGGACATGTTGAGAGCTTATGTGTTAGAGTTCAAAGGTAATTGGAATGACCATCTTCCACTCATTGAGTTTTCCTATAATAATAGCTTTCATGCTAGCATTAGAATGGCACCGTTTGAGGCCTTGTATGGTAGGAGATGTAGGTCTCAAGTAGGGTGGTTTGAGTTGAGAGAGATAGCTTTGATTGGCCCAGACTTGGTGTTGCAGGCTATGGAGAAAGTAAAGCTAATTAGGGAGAGGTTAAAGACGTCACAAAGTTGCCAAAAGACCTATTTAAATGTTAGAAAGAGGAACCTTGAGTTTCATCTTGATGATTGGGTGTATATGAAGGTCTCATCTATGAAGGGTGTGATGCATTTTGGTAAGAAGGGCAAGCTAAATCCCCGATATAGACCCTTATAAGGTTGTGGAGCGAATTGGGAATGTAGCTTATAGGTTGGAGTTGCCTCTCGATATGAGCCCTATTCACCCGGTCTTCCATGTGTCTATGTTGAGAAAATTGTTGTGTGATCCTAGTACTATTATGCCTTTGGAAGATTCTGAGGTTGAGGAGAACTTGTCTTATGAGGAAATTTTGGTGGAGACTTTGGATAGGCAAGTGAAACGGCTTCGTAACAAGGATGTAGCTTCGGTTAAGGAGCTTTGGAGAAATCAACATATGGAGAGTGCTACATGGAAGGTAGAGTTGGACATTATGAAATGATATCCCCATCTTCTCCAATCTACTCAAGCCTAAGGTATTAGGTTCTCCCTTCTCCAAGTGGTCCTAACACTTTCACTCTTGAGTACAGACATGACATGTATACATGTGCACCGAAATGATTTCTATGATGTTTTGAATGATTTGAATACGTTTTAATATGAGTTTTAATGGTTTTATGATTTTCAAGTAATGAAAATACATTGTATCTTGTGTTTGAATGTTCCATATCCTAAGTCAAGCCTTGGACTTGTACAATTGAGGATGTACGTTTCCAAAGGGGATATAATGAAAGGACCTGGATGTTGTATGACCTCATTAGAGCTTGGAAACTTTGGTGTTGTGAAGTTTTGGACCAAGGTGACGCTCCATGAGAGCTCTCACAATCGGTGTGAGGTCACACGGCCCGTGTGAGCCTTTATGAAGTGGCCCTTGGCCTCGTAAGGGTGTTGGGATCTTAAACGTGGAGTTTCAAAGTAAGATATGACACATATGGACCCCTCACGGCCCGTTTAACACCTCATGAATCATGTGTTGGACCGTGTGGTGGCCTTTGTTTGAAAATTCATAGTTTTGGGGCCAAGTAAAGACACAAAGCCAAGTACAAGGCCCGTGTGAGGTGACACGCCCTGTGAGGCCTCCCGTATGGCTTCTAGAGTGAAATTTTTTCTATGTATTAAATCATAGTCTCAGAACTTTATCGTTAGAATTTTTCTAAGGAGGGGGACACGGATGGGTACATGGCCCGTTTGACTTCCCGTACAGATGATTTCATCACATTTTTCTAAGTATGAGATTACCATTTCGGACCTCATCAAGCATAATGTTTTCTAAGTATTGGTTCACAGATGAGTATACGGTCTGTGTGATATGTCACGGACTGTATAGCGTACCTTGAAGTGACGACGTTCAATTTTTCAACTCATTTCACTAATGATATTTTTGTAATTATGATTTATTCTAAGGGTCTCTTGTGATTTCCTATGCTACCTAAAGACTTTCTAATGACCTAAACTTTATTCCTACCATTCAAACTCATTTCTCACCTTTGAAAATTCTCTCAAGTCTCTCTCAAAGAACTCTTGTAGGTCTTAAGCTTGGGGATTAAGGAATGCTTATTCTTCTTCAAATTTCTTTTTGAATGTTCTTCATTAGCTAAGATATGTTGGTTTGATTCTTGGTGTCTTTCAACCAAGATGAAGACCCAACTCTTTTCAAGTGATTTACATGAATTTTAGCTTACTTTAAATATGGATTTTCAATATTATGATTTAATAAATTCTATTGATATATGAGCTATGTTTATTTATTGATTTCAAATTGATTTGAGCCCTAATATGATGGTTTTGCATTGAAGTTAGGAAGTTATGAAAGTGCATGTCCCCTATAAAGCTTGATTTGTGCACTGATGATCTTTATTATTATTTAAATATAAATTTTACTTATGTTTTTACTTGAGTATTATAATGTATTGTTGATTTAAGTTGAAATCTATATCACCCATGCTATTCTCATCATTTCATAGCATATTCATTCATGTATATTAGATTTTATGAAAATTATGCAGTGGGTTAAGCCCAATTATGTTTACGCATGTGATTTTCATAAGATTATGGTTATAACAAGAATGTGATCACAAAAATATCTAAGATTATGGATCTTTGAGCAATTATGGGTGTTTACACCACTATGTTTAGGGAGCATCGATTGAGGTTTGAGGCGGGGTGGTCTATCCCCAAAGGTCCATACTCATTTCTCAAGAAGGTGCTCCAAAGGAGCTATTTTTATGCATGAAAAGTATTGCATGAAGAATGTTTTGGCTTTTTAGCCTTTTATCCGTGATTATGATGAATGAGATTTGGCATTTAAGCCTAAGAATGCACGTAAATGCTTTGAAAGTCAATGTCTCATTTACAAGCAAGTATATACATGTATTCTAGTAGGATGATGACCTAGCACTGATGGGATTGGAGGCAGGGCGGGCCATCCCTAAGGGTCCATATTCCTTTCTCTTGAACTATGTGCTTAGCATAGGTATGATTATAACCCAAAGGGAAAGAATGATTATGGATCTACCTTTGGCAAGTAGGTCATCTATTTATCCGTTGTGGGGTAGACGACGGAGTTCCAAGTTATAGCGCACTTGGTCTAATGTCAGTTATGGTCCTATCCTCAATTTATATGAAGTACTTTTGCATTCATGCATCCCATGTCATATTGTTATACTATTCTCTTGATTACATGACTCTTTCTATATACGTGCCTTAGTCATCTAACATTGAATGCAGGTCTAATGAGTTCGTATGCATTGCATGCCCGCATATTTAGTACATTCAAATGTACTAACACATACTTTTTCCTACATGATCTAACCATGTAGGGGCTGAAGAGTACGATCACCCACTTTACGACATCTAGCATGGATCTTCAAACTGGCTTGTTGTGGTAAGTCCTATCTTCTAAGAACAAGCCACCTTTCCTCTACCTATGGTGCTTAGTTTATATTATTTACTTTGAGGGTAAGCTCGAGACATGTCTTGGCCCC
>DF357351.1:74768-120167 GCA_000787875.1 Solanum virginianum | reverse complement strand
TAAACCTCAATCGGTGCTAAGTCTAATCCCACGAAATACGTAAAATAATCATAACTTTAATAACTTGTAAGAAACATGATAACATGATATGAGTAGCTCTTAAACATGCTTGACCTCTACTAGTGAGCCTAACTTGAACATGAGAGTAGATCATAATCATACATGAACCCTTGCTTTAGCTTTAACATGAATGGCTCACAAGAGGCAAAAATCTTGGAATAGAGCTTAACTATATACTTGTAAAATCATAGATACTTTCCATGAATTCAATACATACTTGAAAGTCCTTAATCATCATGAAGTCACTTGATTTGTAAATCATGTAATAGATCATCAATAACTTGAGAATTCTTGTCATGTCATTTTATCAAACACTTGGTGGGTTCATGATAATTGTTCAAAATTATGCAATTCAAGAGTGAAATAAGATGAGTAAACTCAATACAAATCAACCCGCCAATATGTAGTAAAATCCTTATGTAGGGTACCTTGAAATCCATTACAAAAGCTCATGATAATTCATAGTTTCATAGCCCAAAACATGCATAGTCTCAACAAACGTAATCAATTCATGGAGTAAACTTGAAATAGACATTCATGCATAATCAATCAATACTTGGTAAAACCCCAAGATGATTTATGTTCATAATCCATAATAAGAGATACCCATAGGTAATAAAACTTGAAAATATGTAATTTTCATGAAAAGGGAAGGTTGGGCTCCATGGATGAAAGGAACCAATGGATGAAATCCATATACCTCAAACTTGGGTTTTCTTGAGATGAGCTTGAAGGAAACTTGAAGCTTGGATTGAATCCTTGAGTTCCAAAATTAAGCTTGAAATCCTTGAATTTGAATGAGATATTTGGTAAAGTTTTGGAGAGAGTTTTGAGAGGGTTTTGAATGATAAAGGGCTGAAAATGACTAAGTATGAGAGATTTCACGTTTAAATGGGCATAGGGCTATGACCCAATGTCCTTGGGCAAATAAGAAAAACCAAGGAAAATGTTGCACTAGTCCATGCCCTAGGCGTGACGTATGGACCAGGAGTGCCTCACCAAAAACACTACTGCGCGCCCCAAGCACGTCGCGGCCTGGGCGCGCGGGCTCTCTAGAAATTAAAAATAAGCGAAAATTATTTTTCATTACAGGTCTTCTAAAATTTGTGTTATACCAATTTCCCACTCAATTTTTCCCCCTGATCAAGAATATGAAGTCGAATTTTTGAAATTACGCACGAATTTTGAGTTATATGAAAATTATGATTATGGGGCTTTTCGTAGCACATGAGGGGCTTTTCAATATCTCCCCCTTGGGAACATTCATCCCCAAATGTCAAAGAAACATGCGTAACAGAAGCAATTATGAAGTTTTAGCCCAAAATGAATGCAATAAATCTATTTAAACATTATTTTCAAAAAGTCTCAACATGAATACCAAAAATCATCATAAGTTTGATACCATGAACATGATTGCATAAAAATGACATGAGGATTGAAATATAAGACTTGAAATCATAGATGGGACTTAATTTATTATGTTAGGCTTGAATAAAGTGAAAGAGGTACGGGTATTGCCTCCTTATGTTCGTTTTCAGCTTCCCATGTGGCACTTTCAACTTGTTGATTCCTTCAAAGCATCTTGACGTATGTTATATCTTTGTTCCTCAACATTTTCACTTCTCTATCCAATATCTCAACCGGAGACCTCTTCATAGGTTAAATTATCCTCCACAATGCCTACAACCTCCATGGGCACTGTGGCACTTGAACTACTAAAAAAACTGCGTTCAGCGACGCACAAAATTCATCGCTAATCTGCATATATTCGTTGCTAGACAACATTAGCGATGAATTAGCAACAAATTAGCTTTTGTTACTACTATGCATGTTGTTAATCAGTTAACGACAAAAGAATAAATTTCATTGCTAGTCTAACAGCGTCCCAACAACGAAATGTATTTGTTGCTATATTTGTAGCGATGAATAGTTCGTTGCTATATTTATATTGTTGTTGCTATTTTTACACTTTTATTTCGTCGTTTGAATAATTTTGCGAAAAATAATTTGTCGCTAATCCGTTGCAATACATTTTGTCGTCCATGCCACTCTTCCATGGTGACCAAATATCCTTTTCCTCAACTCGTCGTAAAAGTTATCTATAACTACAATTCAAATCGTCGCTAAATATGTCGCTTACAATTTCCATCTAAATTTTATTTTTTATTTATTTTTAATATATATTATTGAAAATATTAAATGCAAATCATAAAACACCCTTAAAATAATCAACAATTGCATAAACTGATAATTATAGAACATTCAAAATCTATAGATAGCAAAATCCATATAACATAAATATATAATTATATAAAAAATATCAATAACACAAGTATCTTTCGATAATTCTTAAATCAAAAGAATCCACATCTATCAAGTATTGCAGATACACAATTAATATTTTTCAAAATGGACAATATCAAAAAATTATAATGCAAATTGGGTCAAGGGCTATGATCATCATCTGAAGCTAAAGGATCAATCTCCCCAGCATTTGTAGTAGCAGGAGGCACTGTAGGTGTCACAACTGATGGATCATTAGTAGGTGGTGAAGAAATAACTTCATGTATCTGCTGAATTACTATAGGAAGAAAGTGATCAGTAAGTGTAGGAATCAGTTGGTTCATAAACTTATACATAGTTGTTAGTTGTGCTGATTGAGAAATTAAAGATGATGTTGATGATGAAGTATTAGCTTCCGAAGAGGCAGAAAATTTTGAACCACAGTAATTTTTTGCTTCAGATCCAAGATCATGTTTTTTTTTTCTCTTTTCTCCTCCCGCAGCTTCATAATATGTGTCGCATTGATCAATATCTATCTGAGATTGTATTTTTTCCTATAGTATTTCTTCATATTTTTTCTGTAATAAATAGTAAAAGTAATATGTATTGTATCAAAAGTAACTCAAAGATTCTTTGAAACAAAATAAATTATCTTTGATTTAATAGAAGTTTAACACTTTAAAAGAAATATATGACTAGTGTAGCATCTCAAACTACACATCTTACAACATTCCAACTAAGAAATCCATGAACAGTCCAACATCTCAAGCAACAGAGTTGGATTCATACTAATCTGCTTGCCATCATATTCACTATTTCAATTACAACCATTTAATTCTAGTAAGCTAACAGAGTTGGATTCATACTAACACATTAATATAATATAACAACTTCCCATTAATAAGAAGGTAAAAAAACTTCTATATAGTTGGCACGCCTAGCAATTAAACCTTTAAGATTTTAAAACATAAAGACAATAAAGTTATAATATTTGAAACTTACATGGATAATTCGGGAATGCTCCGCAATAAAAGATTTTCCATCATGATCATGTGTATGAACGTGCAAATGTAACTCACCTGGTATTAGATCTCGACCTATTTCAACAGCCTATACCAATATAATTTATATCAGTTTTTTCTATATGATAGCAGTAGATTTCTCCTAATCAATAATACTCAAAATTGAAAGTAAAGTGCAATAAAAAAGAAAGCTTTTACAGTACAATTACACATTTTAAGCAGTATATAGGAGAGTTAGTATCAACCATCTAGGAAATGACCCATCAAAATCAGACGCATCAACCACCATCGAAACAACAGCCCTCGCCCCACTACTCGAATTCAACCTTCTCCCAATAGTGTGATCAAAATCAAAATCAGGCAACACTTTATTGATATATCTTAACAAAAAAATAATAGAAAGAAGATAGAATCTGAATATTACCCATATAAAGAAGACAAAATCTGGTTGTTTTGGGTTATAATCTTGCATTTTGACACTACAATGAGGTTATATATACATCGTGTTTCTTTCTCATATTGAGATCACAGAATGAAACAACTACTTTCAATTAGTAACCTATATGTTCAGATACAAGAATAGTGTATAAAATATATACTTACAAGTCTCTTTCGATGCTTCCAATTGTGATAGAGCCTCCAGTGTGAGTTCCAGCAGTGACTTCTCCTCCACCACAGCGATTCTTTTGAGTTGATTTTTGACCTCTCAACACACTTAGCATCTCCCCAAAGTTGCATCCAACTTTCTCACACATTTACGGGTACATAGGATGACTTAACTTTGTTTGCTTTTCTAGCAATGAAATCTCTATACCTTGTTGCTGCCTTAACATCTCATTTTCTCCTTATTGCACTTTCAGTGATGGAGGGGTCCTAGTGAAAATGTTTCTGAAATAAATCTTCAAATTAAGCAACACATTAACGTCCTGCCTATATAAAAGTGAATAATTTTTAACTTAATTACGATGAAAAGTTATACCTTGAATTCTCCAAAATATCCATCTCTTATTTCATTTGAGACACCTTTCTAATTGATTCCATTAGGATCAACTTCAATTTTAAATGACTCAGATATGAAACTAGAGCATGTCCTGGAAGGTTCCAACCTATATAAATTGTCAATTTTAATATCATATCATAAATAATAAATAATATATAAAAATAATAGCAAAAATATGGACTAACCCTGCAGAAGTCAGAGTAATAAGGGTTTGTGCATGGCTACTACTTGAATCACCTTCACTAATAGGGTTATTTTGAACAGATGCACCCTCACCTCTTGTGTTGCGCGCTGAGTAGACGTAGCCAGACCTATTGAATTGTCATGATTATCTGTAGTAGGAGATATCTCAGGAATTGTTAGGGTACTACTTTGATTGGATATTTGAATGACTGGCGTACTGCTAGGAGTAACTATTTGAGTGGTTGGAGGAAGAAATAATTGAGTGACTGGCATACTGCTAGGAATGGAATGTGTACTACCTTGTTGAGGACTTATTATAGTCGAAATTGGAATAGTAGAGATTTTTGTATGAATAGCAGAATTATTCCTATCTGAGGACTTGCCTACACGACTTATGACTCCTCGACCTCTGCCTCGAGCCATGATATCTATAAAGAAAAATATAACAATGATGTTAGATTATTGCTAATAGAAAATCAAATTAAGTAAAGTTCGTAAAATAATCAGGCCAAGAGAGCTGACTGTATATTTGTGTGTGAAAAGAAATTTACTAAATTTAAATCTTGGGTTCATCACTGTGGTAGGCGAGATATTTTTTAAGAACTCACTGACAATGGTGGAACCAGAATTTTGACTAAGAGATTCAAATATAAAGAAGTAAATATACGAAGAAACCAAAGAGAGTTCAATATCTATGATAAACATAAAAAAAATAATTTTAATTGGCACATTATAAATCTTGGATTCGTCACTATTGTATGCAAAATGTTCTTTCAACTAACAATTACAACTTATTACTAATACAGACCAAGTAACCAGAGGGAGTTGGAAGCTGCAGTGGATACAGCAATGGCCTTTCTAAGCAAGCAATAAAACAAGTCATGATTGGAGGGCCAAAGTTAAGAGTAGTTAAGGCTTGTGATACATTTATTGAACTTACTGATTATCCCATGGCAATGACGCCATTAGCAAAAGGGCTAGTAGTAGAACAGCACCCTCACTTCATTGGCACATATTGGGGTGCAGTAAGCACATCCTGTTGCGCGAAAATTATTGAATCAACTGATGCTTACTTATTTGCTGGTCCGATTTTTAATGACTACAGATTCTGTTGGGTAGTCACTTCTAATCAAGAAAGAGAAGGCATTAATCGTGCAGCCTGATAGAGTAGTAGTTGACAATGGACCAGCTTTTGGTTGTGCCTTAATGAAGGATTTCCTCTCTGAACTAGCAAAGAAAATATAGAAAAATGGAACTTCTTATGAAAACTATTGTATGATCTTTGTTCCTAAAGGATCTCCTCTATAGTCGGAGCCTAATAAACCTCTATGGGTCAATGTTCTGTTCCAACATGTACAGAAGATGCTTTCAGCTAATACAACTGTGATTACTGAAACAGGGGATTCTTGGTTCAATTGCCAGAAGCTTAACTTACCAGAAGGATGTGGGTATGTGACTAATAACAGCTTAACAGACTAGTATACATTTTATTTTCAGTCATTAGACAAAAAAGGTTCGTGTTGCAGGTATGAATTCTAGATGCAATAAGGCTCCATTTCTTGGTCTTATGCTCAAGGAAAGTGATGAGAAAGAACAAGTAATGACAAGTATCCCAAAATCTATCCACAAATATGCATGATGCAACTATGCTATTAGTTTGTTAAGGGAAAACTTCCTCTCAATGCAAGGGGGAGCAATGACAGTATACAATCAAAGATTCAGGCAATGATAATATAAGAGTTGTGAGTAAATTAGTGAAACACTTTGAAAGAATTTGAAATTTGCAACATTTACGAGTTTGACAAAATTAGGAACAGAGGCAATTAGAGTTAAAAATATATTTAATAAAGGTTGGAATAAGAAACACATACCTATAAAGTCTCAACCTGCTTATACTTGGAGTTGGAATAAGAAACACATATATATAAAGTCTTAGCTTGCTTATACTTGGAGAAATAATCAAAGGAGATCGGCTCTTGAAATTATAACTAAAAAATAAATTTTGTAAGAGTTAGCTTTTTGTTACACTTCTGCAAAGTGTAAGAACAATAAGAGAACTGAAAAATAAACATACAAAAATAAATACTTTATCAAAAAAAAAATTATCAGATGAGAATGGTTCTTGATAACATACAATCAGAAATTTCAAAAGTTACTTATTAATGTATGAACATTCTAAACTAAAAAGGAAAACTAAGGAAGCACTAGTCACTATCTATATATTCATCTTCCTCTTCCTCTTCCTCTTCCTCTTCCTCTTCCTCTTCCTCCTCTTCCTCTTCTTCTTCTTCTTCCTCTTCCTCTTTCTCTTCCTCCTCCTCTTCCTCCTCTTCTTCCTCTTCCTCTTCCTCATCATTAACGGGTTCATCCATTTCAATTACATCACCATTTGGATCATGTAAGAGTATATTTTCATCAATACAAGCGATTGTATCTATCTCATGGATTTCAACTTCTTCAACTTGGAATGGAACATTCAGTTCTAAAGTTGTCGCCACTTCCTCGTGAGGTAAATCAATAACATTTCGAGGTTTGACCTTTAATACAGTCGCCCAATTATCCTTGTCCTTTTTCTTGCTAGGATAAGACACATAACACACCTGAGTTTCTTGCATTGCAAGAATAAAAGGTTCATATTTTTTATATCGACGACAAAGGTTAATACCAACCAATTTGTATTGACTATGCCTTTTAACACCAACACTCATAGTTGGGTCAAACTATTCACATCTGAATAATACAGTTTGCTTCAATGGTGCTTCACGGTATTCCACTTGTATAATCTCTTTTATCTTTCCATAATAATCCCTAAAATTTTCATCCGAGATATAAACTCCACTATCCATTATTGATCTTGCACTACCACGACAACACGAGCAAGACTATGCAAGAATTTATTCTCAATATGATTACATCGGACCTATTTAAAAAAATAGAAGATTAGTTAAGTTTCATTTAAGTATCATTTATAAATGACGATTACTTTTGAAGCCTTACATATTCCTTAAACCATATAGAGAAATGTGTTTCCAAGATCTCATCTATTTCACCCTGAGCTAGATCTGGATATTCTTCTCGCAAACGTTGGATGTATATACTTCATTGCAATAAAATAAGTTTAAATTAGAATTCATAATATATACTTTATAACATTAAGAAACACGCTAAGTCTTGTTACCTCACAAATGGCTCAACCTCTTCACAATTTAGTAAAATATAAGTTTGGGCTGCCTTGATTTCTTCCAAAGATAAATCTCTTTTTTTTGCTTCTCCCCATAATCGACCGGGATGGGAGAATATTGATAAATTTCTTTCAAGATCTTTCATAATACAACCATCATCATTATGATCCACATTATGATTATGTGTCATGACATGAGGTTCAAAATAATGAGAAAATAATAGTGTTGACTCTGTCATCAAGTATGCTTCACAAATGGAACCCTCAACACTAGCTTTATTTCCAATCATCTTTTTAATAGTTCTGAGATACCTAAATAGATAAATAGATGAACCGTTACATAAGAAAAGTTATGTATAGTATACTTGTCACATTTTTAATATAAAGTTCAATATTTACCTTTCAAAAGAATATATCCATCGATATTGTACAGGTCCAGCAATTCTTGCTTCATATGGAAGGTGTACAGGCAAATGCTCCATTGAGTTAAAGAAACCAGGAGGAAATATATGTTCTAACTTTCACAAAATTTGTGGGATATCTCCCTCTAATCTCTCCATGTCCTCCACTCGTAGAGTGGTTGATGTAAGATCTTTAAAAAATAAGCTCAATTCTGTAAGTGCCTACCACACATAACTGGAAAGTAGTTCACGAAAAGCAATGGGCATTAGTCGTTGCATGAACACATGACAATCATGACTTTTCATGCCAAATAATTTTTTCGTGTTTGTATCTGGACATCTACCCAAATTAAAAACATACCCATCTGAAAACCTTAAGCTCTTCACCTGATCAAACAATATAGCTCTTTGTTCCTTGTCAATTGTATATACAGCTTTGTGATACTTTCAACTAGCATCCTTTCCCAATTGAGGTCGATGACAATAATTTATCATATCAAGACGAGACTGTGGATTATCCTTTGTTTTTTCATCAATAATAAGAACTATGTTAAACACATTCTCCAAAATATTTTTCTCAATATGCATGAATCAAGGTTATGCTGAATCATGTTAGAACTCCAATAAGGCAAATCCCAAAAGATGCTTCGCTTTTTCCATCCACAAGACTTGCATATATTTTTATTTTCTTCTGCATCCAACTCTGTAACTTTTCTTAACCCCAAGTCACAAATTTGATTTAGAATTTTCTCTCCATTTCTATAGGGTGGTGGTGGTTTTTTGATAGTCTGGCCTTTAAGAAAAATTTTACAATCTTTCCTAAATGGATGATGTTGATCAAGGAGCATTCTATGACAGTCAAACCAAGATGTTTTCCTACCATGTCATAATCTAAAGGATTGTGTTTCCTCCATACAATAAGGGCATGCTAGCTTACCTGCAGTACTCCATCCTGATAACATAGAATATGCTAGAAAGTCACTAATTGTCCACATCAAAGCTGTCCTTAGCAAAAAAATTTACTTTTTTGAGATGTCAAATGCTTCTACACCTGTCTCCCATAACAAAGTCAATTCCTTTATTAATGGTTGCAGATAAACATTAATTTTATGTTTTGGATTGTTTGGTCCTGGAATAATAACAGTTAAAAATATATAAGCCTTTTTCATACACATCCCTGAAGGTAAATTGTATGGAGTCACAATCACTAGCCATGCAGAGTATTTCCTACCAAACTGATTGAATGGTTGGAAACCATCTGTATATAATCCCAAACTTACATTTCTTGGTTCATCAGCAAAAAAAGAGTGAGTTTCATTGAAGTGTTTCCAAGACTCAGAGTTTGATGGATGACGCATTAGACCATCCTCTTTTGTGCGCTCATGATGTCATCTCATGGCAGTAACTGTAGCATGGGATGCATATAATCTTTTCAATCTAGGAATCACTGGAAATAGTAAATTATTTTGTAAGGGACCAATTTTCTCTTACGAGAGCCAGTACGACGCTTATACCTTTGAAATCCACAAAACTTACAAGATGTAAGACGTTTATCGTCATCCCAATACAACATACACCCTGATTCACAACAATTAATTTTTTTCAACAGGTAAACCCAAGCTATGCAGTAACTTCTTTGTCTAATAATAGTTAACACGTACAGCATTATCTTCAGGTAAAGCCTCTTTCATTAGTTGTGTCATTTGGTTATAACCTCTCAGTGACATGTTATTCTTCATTTTAATATTAAACATACGAGAGACAAGTTCAAGTTGAGAAAGAGAAGATCCAGGATATACTTTAGCATCAGCAGCCTGTAGCAAATCATAAAACTTTTGAGATTCAGGATTAGGTTCATCCTTTATTGAATGATAAGGCTCCTCCTCAACCGAAGGTTCATAAGGATGGGAGGACTCAAAGTTAATATAATTGTAAGATTGCCAACTTGAACCAGGGTCAAAGTTTGGACTAGCTGCATCCAGAATCATTTGTCGATATGAATTATCATGCCCCAATTCTGATTGAGCACCACAATTTAGATCATTACTGGAAGAAGTCTCCTCAATCAAATCTTCTTCCCCTTGATGTTTCCAAATAAAATAGTTCTCAACAAATCCAAAATGAAAAAGGTGATATTTAACAATTTCAACATCTATATATTTAATGTTATGACATTTTTTACATAGACATCTGATGTTGTTATCACTCATGTGATTTAGTTGAGAACATGCAAATTAGATATAGTTATTCACGTCAGTGACAAAATTAGAGTTTATGCCCCCTCCGCCATCCAACCTATCATACATCCAACCACGCTCTAGATTATTCATGTTCCTAAAAATGTTAAAATAAATAAAACAATTAGAATTTCTCTTCTTAAAATGTTCCAACCTCTTTCTACATCCTAATAAATGATATATGTACTGTTTTATGGAGAATAGAGACAATTACAATTTTCAAAAAAAAAAGTAAAATAAAATTTGTAACTAAAGTAACATATTCATACGCTAAACAAGTTATTACTAGAGAACTGAATATATTAAGATTACTGTGATGTATAACTTGTTAGTTCTTTGTCTTACCAATTGAATTGTTTGTCATCAATCCAGATACACTAGGTGAGATTATTTTGACATGTAAGTAGAGACAGCAACCACAGATGTATTGGTTTTAGAAAGGATAGAGAACAAAGGTGATCTTATTAAGGTGTCTAATGGCAAGATAGAAGACCAGAAGGAGCACAAAGAGTCTACTTTTGATGGAGAGTTTATAAAAGTAGAGAAGGAAGCTTTGGAATTAAAGGATGGTTACATACTGCAGCTAAAGCTTCTCCTGCAGAGGGTACAGTCTGCAATAGAGCACAACGCAAATATTTCACCTGCTACCCGAGAATATCTTGAAGAACAAGAACAGGCTAAAGAACTTGAGCTTGAATTGGAAAGAGTTACTGGAGCATTAAAAGATATTAAATCTAAAAATGTGAACTTAAAGGATAAATTGTCACTTACAAAAGAGAATCTGGAGGAAACTGCAAAGAAATTTGAAAACCTGCAAATTGATCACAAGAAATTACACGATCAGATTAAAATATGCCCAAATCGAGCAAAATGAAGTATCATTCACGTTGGAACATTCTTTTGAGGAATTTAATCAAATATCTTCTAGCCAAAAATGAGTACAGTAGTAGTGATAGTTCAACAAACTCAAAGTTGAAAAAATAACCAGAACCTGATTGAAGTGTTATTGAAGTTTCTAATTTGTCAAATTGATACAGAATTGTTCAAAGCTGCAGAAATAAAGAGCATCAGAAATATGGTTCATAGGTGCAAAAATATACTGCATCAGAAATATTAAACAATCTGCAAAGCAGGTCCATGACTAGTCAGCTTTCAAAATAAAAAAATAATACTGCAGTTCACAGAAATAATACAAAATTAGAAAGAACACAGAAGAAATTTTTTTCACTCAACAAGAACTTCAATATCGATTTTCCTATTTAAGATGACTTATAGGCAAGTGCTAAAAGATTATTTTTATGTAAAGATCTTAAAACCATCTCTAATTATGCAAAATATTCAATATCTTCCTTTCAACATCATCAAAAAAGTTAAAATAGTACCACAATCTTTTTCTTGTAGTGATATTCTTTCTCAATCTACTTAAAAACACTAGATAAAGTAAACTAACTAAGAATAAACATGTCCTCTATCTGCATCTTAATAAACGATGATAATACATCTTCATTATGCCCAAATCAAGCAAAATCGATTATCATACATGTTAGAACATTCTTTTGAGGAATTTCATCAAACAACTTCTAGGCAAGTGCTAAATGATTATTTTTTATGCAAAGATTTTCAACCCATCTCTACATCTGCAAAATATTTACCACAATCTCTAGATGAATTAAAGCAAATAACTAGGAAAAACCCCAAACTCAAAACAAATCAGAAAACCCTAGAAGAAAGCAACTTCTGAAGCATACCAGAAAAATATCTAAATTCACATACCTTAAAATATGAGAAGAAAGCAACTCTATGACCTATGTTTGCCTCTGGTCCAGAGGACAACAACTTCACGACCTGTGCTTGCTTGAAACCTCAAAATTGTTGTGTTATTTGAAACGAAGACGATCGTTTAGTTGCATTTTTGATTTCTTTAGTTGAAGAGAATGATAGGCGATGGTCCATTTTGGAAGAAAACAATCGTTTTTTATTTCTTTTGTTAGAGAAAAATGAGACAAAATGGTTTTCTACTCTCTTTCGAGATGGTGAAGAAGTATAAATTTGCCCTATCATTTAATTTTTATGGCAACAACTTTAGTTAGAAATTTTATGTTTGTTGCAATATATTTTTTTTTTATAAAAAATAAATAATTAACAACGAATTTTTTTGTTGCTATGTCTTTGAAAATATACTTTTTAAAATAAAAAACTTTAGCGACATATTTGTCGTCTTTAAATCCGTCGCTAAGATTTAGCAACAAACATGTCATCACTAAATCTGTCGCTACATCTTAATAAAATACTTTCGCCAAGGCTCCAAAATTTAGCGCCAAAATATAGTAACAAAATAATTTTTTTTGTAGCTAATATGAATATTTTTAATACTTTCATTTATTTAGCAACATGAATATTATTCATTGCTAATCCGTCATAATTTTGCGATGAAAATGTGGTTGTCGCTAGACATTCATCGCTATTTGCAGTTTTTTTTGTAGGGATGGGTCACCAACACATCTCCTCGACATAGACACATGAAAGACCGGATGAACCATATTCATAACCATGGACAATGCCAATTCATATGCAACCTTACCAACTCTCCTCAAAATTCTATAAGGTCCTACGAACCTTGGGCTCAATTTGCCTTTCTTGCCAAATCGGACCATATCCTTCATGGGTGAGACCTTCAAGTAAACCTAATGACCAATCTTAAACTCAAGTTCTCTTCTTTCCACATCGAAGTAGGACTTTTGCCTACTTTGAGCCTTCTCAAATCTCTCTTGTCAACCTCATCTCCTCCAAAACTTCCATAACCAAATTTAGTATTAACAAAGCCATCACACCAACCTCACCAAGATACCTCCCCATAGTCTCTATCCATTCCTATGGAATTGGGATAAATATAATAGGATGAATCATGAGCTTCTTTCAAAATGAACTCCCTCAAGTTATCAACATTAGGCATACATAACCTACCTTGGTACCTAAGGGTACCATCTCTCCCTTGGGAGAAAACCTCCACTTTACCATCCCTCACCAAGGTCTTCAACTCTAGCAAGCTGGGGTCAAGATCTTGTTTCGACTTAACTTCCTCAATCAAAGAAGATTTGGAACACTCAACAACCACTATACCACTATTTTCAACTTCATTCACCCTAATTCCAACTAGCCAACCGATGAACTTCTCTAGCCACCTCATTTTCGCCATCACCAATATGAGCTAGACTACCCATGGACACTCTACTTAGAGCATCGGCCACAACAACAGCTTTGCGGGGGTGATAATGCACACTCATATCATAATCTTTAAGGAGCTTCAACCACCTTCCTTGTCTCAAGTTAAGATCCTTTTGTGTAAATACATATTGGTGACTCTTGTGGTCGGTAAACACATCAACATGAACCATATACAAGTACTGATGTCAAATT
Organism: Solanum virginianum; assembly: GCA_000787875.1. Classification (NCBI taxonomy): domain Eukaryota; kingdom Viridiplantae; phylum Streptophyta; class Magnoliopsida; order Solanales; family Solanaceae; genus Solanum; species Solanum virginianum. The sequence goes on along the minus strand of DF357351.1, from coordinate 106,383 downwards.
TTCAAAGCAAACACCACAACCGCCAATTCAAAATTATGGGTGGGATAGTTTCGCTCATACAGCTTAAGTTGCCTAGAGGCATATGTTATTACCTTGCCATTTTGCATCAACACATACCCCAAATCGATCCTTGAAGCATCACAACAAACCACAAGCCCCTCTAACCCTTTCGGCAAGGACAAGATAGGAACGAAGACAAGCTTATCTTTCAAGGTCGAAAACTATTTTCATATTCATCGGTCCAAACAAACTTTGCCTTCTTTTGGGTCAACTTAGTCATAGGGGAAGCGATAGAAGAGAAACCATTTACAAACCTCCGATAATAACCCATCAAATCGAAGAAACTCCTAATATCTGACGGAGGTAAGGGTCTAGGCCAATTCCTTATCACCTCCGTCTTCTTAGAATCCACCTTAATGCCATCACCAGACACCACATGTCCCAAAAATGCAACCTCTTTCAACCAAAATTCACATTTTTCATATTTAGAATACAACCTGTCATCCCTCAAAATTTGCAATACCACCCTCAAGTGATTTAGATGTTCTTCCTTACTATGGGAATAAATCAAAATATCATCAATAAAAACCACCACAAACATATCAAGGTAGGGTTTAAAGACCTTATTCATAAGATCCAAAAATATAACTAGTGCATTAGTCAACCCAAAGGACATTACCATAAACTCAAAGTGCCCATACCTTGTCCGAAAAGTCATCTTAGGAATATCATACTCCCTCACCTTCACTTGGTAATATCCAAACCGAAGATCAATCTTAGAAAAGTGACTAGCCCCTTGAAGTTGATCAAAAAGGTCATCTATCCTTGGTAAAGGGTACTTACTCTTTATGGTGACCCTATTAAGTTGCCAGTAATCAATGTACATTCTAAGAGAATGTACCCCAACGTGACTTACTAGGCTTTATAGAACCTTTCTCCAATAAATCCTTCACCAAAGTCTATTTCCCTTTCAAGAGGAACATCGGGAACCTCATCGAGAAAGACATCAAGAAACTTATTGACCACCGAAACCGACTCAATAGGAAGGACTTTGGACTCAACATCTCTAACCGCACAAGATGATAAAGGCAACCCTTAGAAATCAACTTTTGGGCTTTAAGACAAGAAATGAATCTACCCTTGACCACCACATCACGACTTTTCCACTCAAGGGCGGGTCCATTAGGGAATTGGAATTTAACCTTACGGGTTCTGCAATCAATGGAAGCATAATATGCACGTAACCAATCCATCCTAAGAATGATATCAAGATCCACCATATCTAATTCAACAAAATCACATGGCAAGACTTTATGTAATATGAAGACGAGACAATTCCTATAGTGTCTTTAAGCAACAATGGACTCACCAATAGGGGTAGGCACTTCATATAGTTCACACAATAATTCGGGACTCACATGAAGCTTTTTGGGCAACAAAATTATTAATGAAAGAAAGAGTGGCACCCGGATCTATCAATGTATACATATCATAATCAAAACCTTTAACATACCTGTGAAGCACCAAGCCAAGTCTAGTGACCCCTAGAGAGGTATGGTTGAGAACGTCGATGGTCATCCACATAATTCTTAGTAACCCATGGGCAATGCCTCGACTAATTATCCCTTGCGTTACACTCAAAACATGCACTCGAACTGGCCAAACAATCTCCCGGATGGTACCTTCCACATTTGTTGGACGTAGGAGAAGCTTGAACACCAACACCTTTGCCCTTCCTTTGAGCATATGGACAATCAACAACTTTGTGGTGTTTCGACTTAACTTCCTCAACTTGAACACCAACACCTTTGCCCTTCCTTTGAGCATATGGACAATCAACAACTTTGTGGCCTATCTTGCCACACTAAAAGCATATACCCGTATTCCTCCAACATGTGCCACAATGATTTCTCTCGCATTTTGGGCACTTAGGATGGGTTGCCCCATAATAGCCACTGGGCTTAGCATATAGAAGCCTACTTTCAAATTGAGCCCTTCTTCTCCCTTCCTTTGAGGCCACTGAGCAATCTCTCATCTTATACCCAACACCGCCACACTTGAAAAAACCTTTGGTGCCTACCAAATACCTTTCTTGATGCTTCTTTCCACACCCTTGACAAGTGACAAAAGGGATCATTTTCTTCTCCTACTTGGGAACCAATAGACTAGTAAAAGATGAGGCACCATCAACTCGGGCCCTCTTAGCCTTCCCCTCCCTCCTCTTATCCCTTAAAGTCTTAGGGGTACTCACTTGTTGATTAAGTTGAACGGTTACAACCTTGGCCAATAGCCATAGAGCATTATGAACCTCCACATTTGACATGTCACCATTGGGAAGTTAACTATCAAGTGAGAGATGGTTACCGTCCTGTCCACCATTCTGAATAGCTTAAGACATATTCTAAAACATAATAGTTAGGGATCAGTAATAAGCCTTAGGGGACTTAGCTCTACCGCACAACATATATCATGAAGAAGTGAAATATTTTCTAAAACATCTCATAGCCTCCCATTTATAGTTGTGGCGTGCTTTAAAACCATGAATAAGACTCTACTTGACGCAGTATGTTGGATTTTCGAGGACTATTAATAACCTAGTGCTCTGATACCAAACTTGTCACAACCTAAGCCTAGGGCCTAGACGTGAAATGGCGAATGGGAAGTCCAAAGTCATCACAAACAAGCCTCTTAGCATATCTTGTATACATCCTTGGTTGGGCTCCATAGGTGAAAGGACCCAATGGATGAAACTCATATACCTCAAACTTGGGTTTTCTTGAGATGAGCTTGAAGGAAACTTGAAGCTTAGATTGAATCCTTGAGTTCCAAAATTAAGCTTGAAATCCTTGAATTTGAATGAAAAATTTGGTAAAGTGTTGGAAAGAGTTTTGAGAGGGTTTTGAGTGATATAGAGTAGAAAAAGGACTAAGTATGAGAGATTTCATATTTAAATGGGCATGGGGCTATGACCCAATGCCTTTGGGCGAATAAGAAAAACCAAAGAAAATGTTGCACTGGTCTGCACCCTAGGCGCAATGCGAACCAAGCGCACCTCACCAAAAACACTTTTGCGCGCCCCAGGCGCGTCGCAGCCTGGGCGCGCAGGCTCTTTGGAAATAAAAAATTAGCGAAAATTATTTTTTGCTTCAGGTCTTCTAAAATCATGGTTATACCCATTGTCTATTCAGTTTTGCCCCTTGATCAAGAATATAAAGTTGAATTTTCAAAATCATGCATGAATTTTGAGATATATGAAAATTACGATTATGAGACTTTCCGAAGCACATGAGAAGACTTTCAATAGTACCTTTAGGGCAACGTCAGTCTAAGCCTAGGCTAAGGCCCTAGGAGAATAAGGAGGTAAAAGTGTGTCACCTACCCAGAACATGCTACATCCGAGCTGTCACAAATGATACACTCCAAGGCACTAGGTATCGGCTCACTAGTAGAGTGCCCATCTTTAGATCAAGGTTCCAGTCCTCAGGAAAAAACTGAATAGATAGTATACCAATCACAGATAGTCGAAGGAAGCCTATAAGATATGGTCTACATCTCCCTAATTAGGTCATATTTTTGTTCCTAACCCATCAGTTGTTCCATAGCACTATATCCCTCGTCAATCAACATAAGGCCTAACTAGTTGTATGACTATCACCAGTTCCAGAGTATAGTATGTTTCCCCCAAATGCCCACAAGTATAACAAGTATACAATAGATAATAGCTATATACAGAATTACACACGTCACAAAACAACACAGAATCATGTCTATCGAGGCAATCATGTCATACTTTAGGTAGTCACAAGTACTCGGAGTAAACAAAGATAGTCACTACTGTATAATAAGTATCTAGAAAACTAGAGCCATTAGAATCATATATAGTTGCTAGAACCAGTGCACAATATTACATGTAATCACTTATCTGTCGAAATAAATCATATATCTCCATAGTATCAGGCCATTATCACATCCAAACTACACCTCTAATTCAAGGTATAAGCGGTTGCTGTCAAAACATAGAACCTAACAATGGTTAAGGTTGATCCCATCGGGAATAAGGTCTAGACTTGGAATAATTATAAGCAATTAAATTGAATTAATCTACTTTTTTCCCAAAAGGGGGAGTTGTAAAATGCAATATGTAAACCTAAACTAGAATCAAATTGTCAAGTGAAAGTGTTGTGAAATCAGTGAGAGAAGTAACTAGGGTATTGCGTTCCCCATGAATTCCTAACTCAATATAGCTAGATAATCATAACCTTTTCTAGTGTGTAGCATGCTGAACTGGTAAGTTACGTTTACCCAACACTTTGATCCAGACATTAAGTAAATTCTACCATGTGATTTGATCCATCCTCGCAGTGTTGCATTACTAGCCCTTACCTTTTGCCCTAGTACAACCATCCCTTGATCCGTTCAAGTTGATTAGATGAGAGTAATCATATCGAAACTTGTTAATTATCCCTTATCCCATTCATTTTTCCTTAATCTAGTAAGTAAGAATTAGGCGCGTTCTAACGTTAGCCACCATTAGAAAATATTCAAATCAAAGAGATAATTAATACACACATGCACGCTTTCCATGGATTACAATTTATCTTATTTTTACTTTGTTAGTTCTTTATGGTTTCCACAACTCTAGTTGTGGATTTAGCTGCTCATTTGAAATCTTCACAAGAAATCATGATGTTATAACTCCAATGTAAAATCAAAAGAAATCTCCAAGAACAAAATAATAATCATAAGTAATGAAGTCTTAACATTCTGACTATCATCTCTCTAAAACAAACCTAAAAATAACCTATTTATAATAAGTGGAAATCAAATCCTAAACAGAATAGGATATTTGGAATCGAGAAACTGGACAAACAAAGTTACAGGCCATAGAGGAAATCATGGTCCGTAACTGGCCTACATAGACTACATTTCACAAAAGCTGCCTTCCATAAATGAATTGATCCTACGGGTTGTCTTCTGACTTACGACTCTTAAGGGGTCTTATCTGATAACTCTTTAGAAAACCATAAGAAGGGGATAAGAACTAAGAGTCTTCCATAATGCATAAATATAATAGGAGTCGAGCTATTAACATACATATCCAAAAATCCAACAACACCTTTAAAGCAAATGGAACGGGGGTCAAGACACCTCCCAGGCTCACCCTCAAAAGATAATATCCATAAATAGACAACTCTTACTAAAGCATAAAGGTAAAATGGCTATTGTGCCAAAGTGGAGGACTCACCAAAAGTGATCTTCAACCGAATCATCTAGCCACGTGGAGGAGAAGGATGGATAATAGCTTCGGTCCCTACATGGCTAATCATGTAGGCAAGAAAATATGCATTAGTACTTGGAATGTACTAAGTATGTGGGGTGCAATGCAACAAAGAACATAAGACATAATTAAATAATATGTATAACCATAATTAATGGATATAAGCCCAACATGTCATGGATGCTCAATGCAATAGTCAAATATGCATGAGGAATCATCAATTCGCATAACATATCATACATAGATGGGAAGGGACCATAACTGACACGTAAGATCAAGCGAGCTACTACTTGGAATTCACTCCACATCGGATTAGGAGTGATCTACTTTGTCAAGGTAAACCAAACACTCACCTTACAAGAACTCCCCCATTTTGAAAAGTGCTTCATAGACACCTTATGGGAACACTTCCCTTTTCAGTTAACATATTATAAGAACTTTAGAGGAACATCATCCTCTTTGGTATTTAATTAACATGTGTTATACGGAAACATCACCTTTTTTGGTCAATTATGCAACTCAAGCTATATGGATACATTAGCTAATTCATGAACCTATAGTGGTGACATAGTTATGGGACAATGGTTATCTACCAAGGTCCTCTCAGTGCTACGTCACAATCCCAAGGAATACTCAAATCATACTTATAGACATAATATGCAAAATATCATAATATCATAGAGTAGGTCATCAAAGCCAAAGCTTCATAATACTAAAGATAGGGCTTCATAACTTTCATAACTTAATATTTTCATATCTCATAGCATGCATAATAGCCCTTTCAAAATTCATATCATTCATAGTTTGCATAACATGCCATAAGGCCCTTAATATTATAGAAGTTTGGCACACATATTTAATCAAATCATGGTGGATACATGTACATGAGTTTACAACAATGCAATTCAAGAGTAAATGATATGAAAGGAGTAGAATAAGATCACTTGAGAATTATTCAAAAGAACCCATCAAAAGCATCATAAGATTTAGCTAGGGTATCATCAAACCCTCATAAAAATCCATCAATTTCATATGATATTTCAATGCATTATAATGTACAAAGATAGAATATTGTAAATCTCTTTATAATGTCATCATATAACATAGTCCATAAACTTTCATGAATTTCAATAACTTGAAAATAGATTAAGGTAAATGATTGGTTGAGATTTGTGAAGGAAAAATCTCCACAAATCAAAACTCATATACCTTGGTGTGTTTTGGTGTAGGAAACTCTGATTTAGAAGTGGAGAATCCGAAACTCTAACTTACACCTTCTCTTGGAGGCCTTGAAGAACTTGGGAGTATTTTAGGAGGGGTTTAGACTTAGGAATATTTTGAGTGGAGGAGAATTAGATAGATTAGAGTTGTTTTAAGGTTGAAAAGGGGTCATTTAGGGGTTAAACGATGGGGTATAGGTGAAACGACCCCAAATAGTGCCCGAATATGTGGCTCGGAAGTGCTCGAAATTGTAATTTCTATATATCTCAAAATTCATGCGTGATATTAAAAATTCGACTTCATATTCTTGTTAAGGGGGAAAAATTGAGTGGGAGATGGGTCTAACCCTATTTTAGAGCAACTGTATCAAAATTCAAAAATTCACAATTTGCGATTTCCAGAGAAGAATCGCGCCCGAGGCGTGATACGCCAGGGGCGCGCCATAGTGTAATTTTTGCTCAGTTTTTCCTTTCTAGTCCAAGACCTTTGAGTCTTATGCCTAAACCTCTTGATACATAAAAATACCTCTACTTAGCCGTATTTCACCTTCATATCATACAAGATATTGCCAAAAACTATCTTAAGCACTTAGACTAATATTTCACTCAAAATTCAAGTGTCCAAATCTCTATCGGATCTTATGGATTTCAGCCAAGTTTTCGGGATTTCATAAAAGTGTGACTGTTTTAGCATGTTTTGAGCTATGAATCTTGAATTTATCTTGAGATTTGATGAAAAGTCTTGATGTATATTGCATGATGGCATTAGCAAGTGTTGGTGGGTAGTTTTACATTAAGTTTTCTTGCATGATTTCACTCTTAAATTATATGGTTTTACACTAGCATTACACACTTACCAAGTATTTGATAAAATGTCCAGTTATGGATTCTTGAGTTATTGAGGGCTTATTGCATGGCTTATGATTTGAATGACGTTATGATAATGAAAGGAATGTATATATGTGTCATTTTTCTCTATAGTGTTGTGAGTTGACCAAGCCTCGCTCGGGAGGTTGTAAGCTGAAATGAATATGGGTATGTGTTGAATTCATGAAAATTACCTATGGGGTGGTAAGTAGATTGTTGGGTTCCATGTTGTTGTGTTCTTGAGAAGATTGAGAAGCCCTTTCTTGATACTTGAAATGTAATGGTTTAATGAGCTATTTCTTTGACTCCTACCGAAAAGATTATATCGTAAGGTATGGATAACCTATTGAAAAGGACATCCCGTAAGGTACAAATCATGATTCCTACCGAAAAGATCTTATCGTAAGGTGTGGATAATCTACTAAAAAGGTCATACTATAAGATAGAATGACTCTTGGTTCCTACTTAAAAGATTATATCATAAGGTAGGGACAACCTATAGAAAAGAACATACTGTGAGGTAGGATCTCTCTTGGCGATAAGATCATATCGTAAGGCAAGTACACCTCTCCCTTCTTATAGAAGAGATTATGTCGTAAAGTAAGAATACTTAATGACTTCTACCGATGAGGCCATATCATAAGGTAAAATCAACCATGACTTTTACTGAAATAATTGTATCATAAGGTAAGAGGCATCTCATACTACCTACCCAAAAGACTATGTAGTAAATAGGGGTCTCGGCAACACTCTCCGAAAAGGGCTATACCGTAAGTGAATGGGTAACTACTTGGCCATTCTCAAGTAGGTTTGTGTAAAGGTTAAGCATACTTATACTCCACATTGAGGTTATATTTCTTGATTATGACTAAGCATATTTTACTTCAAGCATTGGTTATGCATGCCATAATAATATTATACTATCACTTACTTATGATTATGCATTTTGACTATGTTGCTTATCCTTTGTTGCATTACATCCTACATACTTAGTACATTCAAAGGTACTAATGCATACTCTATGCCTACATGATATCACTATGTAGGAACTGGAGCTCCTATCAATTCTCCTCCACATGGCTAAACAGATTGTTTAAGTTAGCTTTTGGTGAGTCCTCATGTCCGGGGACAATATCTATCTTCTCTCATTTTATGAAATAAAGGTTTTTCCATAGTCCTTATGTCCTTATTTCTACTCTTTCATTATTTTTTAAAATTGTTTTCATGACAAAGGATGTGTAATGATATGTTAAGAGGCTTACTTGGGGTTCCTTCGGGTTCCCCATGCGTCGTGTCACATCTAGGCCCTAGTTTGGGTCGTGATAAACTTTGTATCAGAGCACTAAGTTGTTAATGGTCCTCGGTGTCCAACACACCACGTTGAATAGAGTCTTATTCATAATTGTGTTGTGCACCACAATTATGAGTAAGAGGCTTTGAGACGTTCTAGGAAATGTTTCCCTTCTTCTTACTCTATGTTGTGCTATAAAAGTTAAGGTATGGTTTCCCCCTAATGATTGTTCTTTGCTATGCTAGATTATGCCTATCCTAAGAGGAAGAAGAGCTCATATACCCAAGGGACAACCGGCCTACCCTACTTCTCAAGCTCCTCAAGGTGGAGGGGCTACCGAGGTTGAGTTTCGGAATACTATAACCATATTGGCCCATGCCATTACTAATCAAATCAACCAAGGGCCCTAAGCCCCTTATGCTCCTACTTCGGCCTCTAGGGTGAAGGAATTCACAAGGATGAACCCACCGATGTTCCACAGGTCTAAGGTGGATGAGGACCCCCAAGAATTCATAGATGAGGTGTATAAGGTGTTATCTATCATGGGTGTAAGTTTGGAGGAAAAGGCGAATCTAGCGGCTTATCAACTAAAAGGTGTAGCTCAAATTTGGTTTGTGCAATGGAAGGTAGAGAGGGAAAACCATGATGTTATTCCTTAGGAGGAGTTCAAAGCCGCCTACCGATTTGATGTTATTCCTTGGGAGGAGTTCAAAGCCGCCTTCCTCAATCGGTACTTCCCTTTTAAGTTGAGAGAGGCTAAAATGATGGAGTTCATGAGCCTTAAGCAAGGTTCCATAAATGTGAGGGAATATGCTCTCAAGTCCAACAAGTTTTCCAAGTATGCTCCACATTTGGTGGTCGACCCTAGGTCAAGGATGAACAAGTTTGTGATGGGGATGTCCAATTTAGTTAATGAAGAGTGTCATACCGCGATGCTAGTAAGAGAAATAGATTTGTCTCGGCTCATGACCATTATCAAACAACTTGAGGGGGAGAAACTTAGGAAGAAGACAAGTGGGGAGTCCAATACGGCTCGATTTGAGGGTGATCCATTTCAACAACATTTTGTGTTTCAAGGCCAAGGGTCCTCTAGTGCTCCAAACAAGAGGGTTTCCAAGGAAAGGGTACCTAACCTAAGGCTCCAAGCAAGTAGTGAGAGGGCGGCTCATCCTAGATGCCCAAAATGTGGGAGGACACATGGTGGCATATGTTGGAGGAACACGGGTACATGCTTTGAGTGTGGTGAAATGGGCCACAAAATTTTGGATTGTCCATATGCTCAAAACAAGGGTAAAGGTGGTGATGTTGATCAAGGGGGTGCTCCAAGATGTAATCATAATTATGCTCTTCAAAGGAGGCAAGAAGGGGATGAGGTGCCCGATGATACTACCGGTATATTAAGGGTTCTCTTGGTTTTTGTGTGTGTGTGTGCTTTGATAGTTCTGGAAGTTACTATTTCTTTCATTATTCCTTTTGTTGCTAGTAAGATTCATGTGTGTCCTGAATGGTTATGTGAGCCTATTATGGCTAGAAGGTCTATAAGGGTTGCCCCATGTTCTTATTACATAAAGTCTTATCTTGTGATCTTGGTTGAATTTGGTTTGATGGGTTGGAGGTCTTGGGGTGATTTGGCTACTTATAAATCATGCTTCCAATAAGTATAGGACTCATAAGGTTGTAATGTGATGCTCAAGGATGGACGATCTATTTGGTCAACTATAATGAGCTAGTTGTTTCTCTAAGATTGATCTTCGGTTTGGGTTATGTCCCCAAGTGACGATGAAGGTAGGTGATATCCCCAAGTGTCTTTTCGAACTACGAATGAGCATTTTGAATCATGGTGGAGTTGATGGGTTGACTTATGCACCGGCTATGTTTATGGTTTTCATGAATAGGGTCTTAAAACCCTATCTTGGCATATTGGTGGTGGCCTCTAGTGATGGAGTATTGACTTATTTAGAGCTTGTGAATCTTTTGGGGATAGTGTTGTAAATCTTGGGGGATGAGAGGTTGTTTGCTAAACATGATAAGTGTGGATTGTGGGTAGCAAGAAGGTGGTTAGAGCTCATTAAGGATTATGATAGGAGTGTACATTATCACCTCGATAAGGCTAATATTGTGATCGATAGGGTGTCTAAGGGTGGCCTAGCATATGTTGATGATGGTGGCAAATAGGTGATTAGAGAGGTCCATTAGTTGGTTAAATTAGGAGTTAGATTGGAAGAGGTTGACTATGGTGGTGTAGTGGTGGCTAATGGTTCTTAATCTTGATTGGTTGAGGAGGTGAAGGCTTTGGTGAGAGATGGTAAGGTGGGGGTTTTCTCCCAAAGGGGAGATGGTGTCATTAGATACTAAGGTAGGCCATGTGTACTTGTGTTGATGATTGGGTTCACTTGGAAGTCCCACCCATGGAGGGTGTGGTCCGTATTGGCAAGAAAGGGGATTGAGTTCATGGTTTGTGAGTCCTTATAGAGTATAGAGGAGGATTGGTGAGGTTGCATACGAGTTGGATTTGCCTATGGGCATGGTGATGGTTCGTCCAGTTCTTCATGCTTCTAGGTTGAGGGGGATTTTTTGGTGACTCTAGTGCTATAGAACTCTTTGAAGTTGTAGGTGTTATGGAGGATATGTTTGCTTTGGAGAAGGTAGCGGTGGAGGTATTTGTTGGAAGGGTGGAAAAGTTGATTAATAAGGGTGTAGTGTTCATCAAGGCCCTTTGGAAGAATCGTCAAGTCGAAAGTGTCTCTCGGGAAGCCGGAGTGGGCATGGAAAGGCAATATCCGTACCTCCTTCATTCTATTCAAGCTTATGATAACATGTTAAGTCTTTTTGTTTATGGTTCCAAATCTTATGCTTCAGCCCTTATGTCATTTGTATGTATTCATGTTTATGTTGACAAGTTCATGATGATTTTGACACTTGTGTTGAGATTTTGAAAATGGTATTTTAAGTGTGTTGTTGCATTCTTGTTGGGGCTGATTTCTTCATGATTACTCTTCATGTGTACGTTTTTTTGACATTCGGGGACGAATGTTCCCAAGGGGGAGATATTGAAACAACCCCAAATAGTGCCCAATAATGTGCCTTGAAAGTGCCCGAAATCGTAATTTCCATATATCTCAAAATTTGTGCGTGATATCGAAAATTTGGCTTAATATTCTTGTTCAAGGGGAAAAATTGAGTGGGAAATGAGTCTAACCCTGATTTTAGAGCAATCGTATCAAAATTCAAAAATCCATAATTTGTGAGTGCCAGAGAAGAATCGCGCCCCAGGCACAACACGCCAGGGGCGCGCCATAGTGTAATTTTTGCCCAGTTTTTCCTTTCATGTCAAAGGCCTTTAGTTCTTGGGCCTAAACTTCCCCATATATAAAAATACCTATACTTAGCCATATTTACCTTCATATAATACAAGACATTCCCCAAAACCCTCTCAAACACTTAGACTAATATTTCACTCAAATATCAAGTGCCCAAATCCCTTCCGAATCTTAAGGATTTCACCCAAGCTTCAAGTCTCCTCTCCATTTCAATCTTCATCAAGGAACTCTCCAAAGTCAAGGTATATGGGTTTCAACCATTGGGTCATTTCACCCATGGTGCCTAAGCTTCATTTTTTTTTTTACATAAAATGCATGTTTCTAAGTTAATTTACTTATGGGTTTTACTTACTATGAATTTGACTATGAACTATGTTGGGGTTTAATAAAAGTGTGACAATTTTAGCATGTTTTGAGCTATGAATCTTGGATCTATCTTTAGATTTGATGAAGAGTTTTTGATGTATATTGCATGATGGCATTACGAAGTGTTGGTGGATGGTTTTACATTAAGTTTTCTTGCATGATTTCACTCTTGAATTGTATGGTTTTACACTAGCATTCTACACCCGCCAAGTGTTTGATAAAATGTTCGGTTATGGATTCTCGAGTTATTGAGGGCTTATTGCATGGCTTATGAGTCAAGTGGCTTTAGGATGATGAAATAAATGTGGGTATGTGTTGAATTCATGAAAAGTACCTATGGGGTTGCAAGTAAATTGTTGGGTTTCATGTTGTTGTGTTCTTGAGAAGATTGAGAAGCCTTTTCTTGATACTTGAAATGTAATGGTTTAATGAGCTATTTCTTTGACTCCTATCGAAAGATTATAAGGTATGGACAACCTACCGAAAAGGTCATACCGTAAGGTACAAATCATGATTCCTACCGAAAAGATCATATTGTAAAGTGTGGACAATCTACCGAAAAGGCCATATTGTAAGGTAGAATGACTTATAGTTCCTACTTAAAAGATTATATTTTAAGGTAGGGACAACCTACCGAAAAGGACATACCATAAGGTAGGATCTCTTTTGTCGATAAGATAATATCGTAAGGCAACTACACCCCTTTCTTTTTACCGAAGAGATTATATCGTAAGGTAAAGATACTTAAGGACTTCTACTGATGAGACCATGTCGTAAGGTAGAATCAACCATAACTTTTACTAAAAGGATTGTATCGTAAGGTAAGAGACATATCATACTACTTAGCCAAAGACTATGTCGTAAAGTAGGGATATCGACAACACTCCCAGAAAAGGGCTATATCGTAAGGTGAATGGGTAACTACTTAGCCATTCTCAAGCAGGTTTGTGTAAAGGTTGAGCATACTTATACTCCACATTGAGGTTACATTTCTTGATTATGAGTAAGCGTGTTTTACTTCAAGAATTGATCATGTATGCCATAATGATATTATACTATCACTTGCTTATGCTTATGCATTTTGACAATGTTGCTTATCCTTGTTGCATTGCATCCTACATACTTAGTACATTCAAACGTATTAACGCATATACTCTATGCCTACATGATATCACCATGTAGGAACCGGAGCTCCTATCGATTCTCCTCCACGTGGCTAGATGGATTGTTCAAGTTAGCTTTTGGTGAGTCCTCATGTCCGGGGACAGTATCTGTCTTCTTTCATACTTATGTTTAGACTACATCTAGTATATTTAGATTACCTAACGTCATTATTATGTGGGTGAGCCCGGTTTGCTTATCTTAGCCCCTGCTAAGTTCTATGTGACTATATCTTGTATATTTGGATTACCTATTGTCACTATTATGAGGGTGAGCTTGGGTGCTTGTCTTGGCCCCCACTAAGTTCTATGTTTAGAGGTGTTGTTGGACAAGTATGTAATGATGCTATAAGTTTGACTCCCTTTGACTCTCTTGATGTTTTATGAAATGAAGGTTTTTCCATAGTCCCTATGCCCTTATTTCTACTCTTTCATTGTTGTTTAAAATTGCTTCTGCGACTAAGGATGTGTAATGATATGTTAAGAGGCATGCTTAGGGTTCCTTCGAGTTCCCCATGCGTTGTGTCACATCTAGGCCCTAGTTTGGGTCATGACAATAGGCATATAATAATAGGAAAGGACAAAATTGACTTCTTTAAAAACCTCTGGACAGGACCAGGAGACCTCAATTATAGGTTGTGGTCCAGTCTACGGGTCGTGGAAGGGGGGTCTTACCTGGTAATATTTTGAACCCTCAAAAAACTTCTCTGAATCTCAACCTACGATAGGACTTACGACTCGTAAGTCAAAATACAAACCGTCTGGTATCTCGTATACCCACCTTTAGAAATTAACACTTTCACCAAATCTGCCTATCATTCCACGAGCACAAGATATGGCCCGTAGGACCACTTACGACCCCTAGCCCCTTTCATAAAACCCACTGATAATTGAAAATTTTTCATATTTCATTTCTTAGGCCTTTTTACACCTCCTAACATGTGGAGCCTTACAACCAAAGGAAGATGTGGCCCAAAGAATGATGTCAAAGTATCTATGATCATATTTGAAGAAAATGTTGCATGCATAGCTCAATTAAAATGAGGCTTCATAAAGTGAGATAAAATGAACCATACTTCACCAAAATTATTCTTCATACATGATCTTTAGAAAAATGATGATATTGATGTATAACAAATACGTTCAAGTGATAATCCAACATATTTATTCACCAAATCTTTATTAGTGCCAACTCTTAGTAAGATGAGATACAAAATTGGAATGCACCCCCTTTGTGCTATTAAGTGATGTTTTCATCGAGAGAGTTAATACGCGTTGCACTCTTTTTTTCTTAACCAAGATTTTTACCTATTAGATTTTCCTGGTAAGGCTTTTAATGAGGCAACACTCAAGACGTATTATGACATGTGTGAGATTTTAATGAGGAACATCATTTATGGACATCCAAGGGGGAGTGTTCAAAAATAGTGAATGATGTTCATTTAGTGATACACCATTTTATTTAGTAACCTTTCACTAAATTATGTTTCCACCCTTTTTTTCTCCTTTTCTCATTTAGTGATACACCCTTTTATTTAGTAACTTTCACTAAATTGTGTTTCCATCTTTTTCTTTCCTTTTCTTTGTGCCTATAAAAGGACGTACACATTATATGAAAATATATCGATGAACAAATGAATGAAAAGTTTTCTATATTCATATCTCTCTTACTTTCTTCTTTTAGCCCTTCTTTGATGATATTGATTTTAGTATTTGATCTTCATTTCATAACAAAAACAGTTACTTAAAATTAAAATTGTTATTATAAGTAGAAAAGTCATAAATACATCAACTTATGATTAACTTCATTTGGTGTTTTATCAAACACATAAATAATAAAAAAATAAATGCTCCTCCTGTCCCATTTTATGTGACACTCTTTCTTTTTTCATTCATTCCAAAAATAATATTACCTTCTTTAATTGAAAATAATTTAACTTTGTTTTTATCCTTAATAAAATAATTCACAACAATACGAATATCTAAGAAAAAATTTAGATCACAAGTTTCAAAAATTATTTTTTTTCTTAAATATCGTGTCAAATCAAAGAGTGACACATAAAATAGGACTTAGTTTGACCAATTAGGCAAACAATCTCCTATGAATTTATTAATCTTAGATTTGACTCACATAGCCAAACGATGTCTCAAGAATGTATTTGTAAATTGTTGTTTGCGGAGTGGGTTCTTTGTATTGTTCATGTTACGTTTCTTTACTTACCTACCTCTCTCCATAAGATTGAAACATTGAAATTCGGGGGTGCAAAAGAATATTCTACAAGTCGTATGATGAAACCATGTGGCTGGCTGGCTGGTTGGCTTCTTCATTAGAGCTCTCTTCCTATTTTCTTCTGGAGCAGCCGAATCTTACATTAAAACTTTGAAATCTGAATCTGCTCAAGAAATCAGAGGGAAAATGGATAAGATGACGGGTACCTCTGCAACAATGACAACGGTGTCTGTCGGGTCATCTTCAATTTTCACTAATTATCCCCTTATGTCTGCTCTCATTGCCTTTGCTCTCGCCCAATCCACCAAGCTCTTCACTTCATGGTATCTTTTTTTTTTTTTTTTTTAAATATTACTCTCTCTGTGTATATATTTTTTTGTTCAAGAAATCTTGTGACTTGGATTAAATAAAAAAATTGGTTTGCATTTGTCTGGAAATATGCGCGTTGTCTACTCTATCTGTGTATATATTTTTTTGTTCAAGAAATCTTGTGACTTGGATTAAATAAAAAAATTGGTTTGCATTTGTCTGGAAATATGCGCGTTGTCTACTCTGATTCAGATTGTTAGCTTGTTATATATTAAATGCTTTAGGACCTTATACGATATTCAGATGAGGATCTTGGCGCGCGCACACATATATATATAACAGATTGCACCCACTTTGAGAGCATTGTCTGAAAATAGGTATCCGCAGTCACACTGAGCATGAGTGTTAGGGACTTGACAAATGCCCAAGCCGGAGGCAAAGGAGAGTAGAATGAAGTGATGATTGATGCACCCCTAGCCCCTTTCATAAAACCCACTGATAATTGAAAATTTTTCATATTTCATTTCTTAGGCCTTTTTACACCTCCTAACATGTGGAGCCTTACAACCAAAGGAAGATGTGGCCCAAAGAATGATGTCAAAGTATCTATGATCATATTTGTTATTGTTTGGGTTCATTTGATGAAATATGATTTTCCTAAACAGACTAGTTTGTTTTGTTGAAAACCACTATTACAAATTTAAAATACTCAAATTATCTGTCTGTGTGTGTATTTGGCACAATAAAAGGATTTTGCTAATGGGAACTTAACTGTCACATGGGTATTTTTCATTATTATTGGCATTTCAAAGGTATATCCACATTTCTGCTTACTATTATTATCTTATTACTAATGTATTACATGATTTAGTCAGAGATCAGGCATTTTGAATGTGGTAGTGAAAATGGATTACATACAGGTACAAGGAAAGACGATGGGATCTCATGCAACTTGTTGGATCTGGTGGAATGCCATCATCCCATTCATCAACTGTAACTGCTCTAGCTGTGGCTGTTGGTTTGCAGGAGGGCTTCGGGGGAGCGCTCTTTGCTTGTGCATTAGTTTTAGCGTGTGTGGTATCATCTCTCTCGCTCTTGCTCTCAATTATATGTATCACTATCGAACTATGACCACTTCGACGTATAAAACTTTTTTATTTTTGATGAAGGTATTTCATTAAAAAGCATCAAGTAGACGCCAAATTACAGGATAAACAAAATTTATTGCTCTATTAGAAAGATACAGTTCTTAGCTTGTACATGCCTCATCACTAGAATTCAAATGTTAATAATTAATTCCTGTAAGATTTTATACATGCTTCATCTCAGAAAACTCAAATTTTATGTAGTAGTGCCTTCAAGAGTTGTTACTCATTTATTGATTTGGTTATTTATGCACAGCATATCACCTCAGGTTGCTAGGGATATCGTACGGTCTATACAATAGAGGGACCTCTCACGGAACTAGTTATATAGGATTATGGTGTGGTTTGGTTAAAATTTTGAACTTGTATATGGGATTGTTTCCTGTGTTAGCCACAATAATTATATGTAACCTTATAACTATCAAACACTTTTTTAAGATTAACTATTGAATCCAACACTTTTTTTAAAACTCGTAGCATTTGTATTGATATTAGTACTTAGGTAGTACTGGAAGAACCATATTTAAAACAGAGGAAGGTAAAACATTCCAAAAAAACCCTTCCAAATAAACTGATCCTACTCTAGATGGACCCTAATACAATTTCAGCCTTATTAGAGAAGACATTTGTACACCAAAAGCCGAACAACAAAATACATTTAAGTTTAATCTCCTGCACATTGTTGGCCTTATTAAAACATTTGTCATTCCTCTCTCTCCGTACAGCACCAAATGCAGGCAGAAATAATCCTCCATCTATCTATGTTTCTAGCTCCAAATCCAGCTTCCTCCCAACTGAAAAGAGTATCATCAGTCTTACTTGGTCATTATTCATGAGATGCGTTTGAGATTGAGGAAAATCTGCGACAGTTGGACCCTTTGAGGTCTCAAGTTCGAAACCCCTTGTCAGCAAAAAGCAAGGGGTTTGCCTTCTGGGTCGAGCTCGTCGCACTGGGCTTGCCTAGTGCAAGTTATCTCTCCTATGTAGTTTGCAAGCTATTGCATAGGAGCGGAGGTTTACCCTGTGCGCACCCAAAGGGTGGCAGCTGCGGGTTCCCCTTGTCACCAAAAAAAAAAAAAAAAGAAAAAAATCTGCCATAGTTGGTCAGTGACTTTAAAGTGTAGGAAGAGATGTTTAACTGTCTCAGCATCCTTTCCACATATAGGATGTATGTTGCACAGTGGAATTCCCCTCTTTGCCACATTGTCAAGAGTCAAAACCACCTCATTAACTAGAAGCCAAGTGAAACATGCCACTTTATGTGGCACTTTGACTTTCCAAATGTGCTTTTAAGGCCACTTAATAATCTGAGCTCCAGCCTGGTGGAAACATTTGGTGTTTGTGTTCCCCTCCTTTAGAAAAGTCCTTGATATCTATCTCCAGGCCTCTTCGTCATTCTTCAGACAACCTTCATATTCCATGAACAAATACGCTTCTTAGCAATTTCCTCCTCTATCATGCTCTATTTTCCAATCAAAAGTCTAGTTCAGCCATCTGGCTGAACAACTTATTCTTTTGAAGCTTCAGATTCCCTTGCTCATTCCTTCTCCATTCTTTTAGCTTTCCTTTGAGAGCTTTGAGATTACAGGCTTGAAAGTAATCAAGTTTCCAAAAAACAGAAAATCACTCCACCAATTATTAACTCTATCAACAAAACCTTCTACATTTAACCACCAATTTTCAAACTTAAAATATCACTTGGATTGTTCCTAATGTCCATAAAGAGAGCAATTGGAACATGATCTAAAATCACTCTCTGTAGAGTAGATTGCTGAACTGGTTATTCCATTCTGTGGAAACCAATACAACAACAACCACATACCTAGTGAAATCCCACAAGTGGGGTCTGGGGAGGGTAGAATGTATGCAGACCTTACCACTACCTCGTAGAAGTGGAGAGGCTGTTTCCTGGGAACCCATTCTGTGGAAACCAATATCCTGTTTATTTTAGGGGCAGTAGTATGATTGCCCTCTCTTAAAAAAAGTGTAAGTACCACCATCTAACTGTAAATCAATGAGCTTCATATCCTCTATACATCCTCTATATAATCTGAAACTTCCCCCATAACTGAAGTTCTTCTAATGCAGTCCCTTATCATGGAGGGGAATCACGTTAAAGTCACCACAAATAGCCCAATGTCCCTCCATGAGTCCTTTGACGTCAGCTGATTCCTCACATATCAATCTTCTTTCCAATTTGCTAAGCATAAACGCCAGTCAAATATGATATTCAAAATAATTAACTGGGCTTGAAATTCCAAGATAATGTGTAAGCTCCAATTTGTAAGATCTACACTTTCCATACTGTAGAGTCCCATGGTAAAATAACCACTAGCTTCAAGACATGTACTTCTGATCCATCTCCTTGTCCAAATTTCTTGATGCTATCTTGCATATTCCTCTCTAATTTTGTTTCTCGTGGAGACAATCTATGTCTGCCTTCCAATCTTGAACCAAACTCTGCAAAATTCTCCTCTTCTCCAAGTCATTTAACCCCCTAACATTCCATGATATTAACTTGAGCTTCATTGCACAGATTGAAGAATCCCCTTCCCCATAAATTTATTGCCATTACTTTTGAATTTAACATCAAAGGTGATCAGATTCTTTTATTCTTGTGCCTTTAAACTTAGTCCATTTAATATCCACTATGTGTTCCATTTTCTTCGCTTGCCTACATTAATCGATCTGTTTGAGAAGCTCAAGTGCTTCCAAATCATGACCCTGAAAATCTACTTCAAACATCTCATGTAGTTTGAGTAAATTTTACTGCACCCACGCTGTAGCCTTCATCTCCTTTTCAAGTAGAGATTCTTGGTGATGAACAAGAAGAGATTTGATCTCTTGAACGGCCCAGGTTTCCCCCGTGTTAGCCATCTCCATCTGTGAATGTTGATTCCCAGAATTTAGTATTATCTCTCCCTGCCCTTCACTTTCAAATTCTTAGTGTTTGTTAAGCAAAAAGATTGTTTCCTTTCCCTCTGTAGATCCTTCAATTCACAATGGCTCTCTAGTGATTGCTAGATTTTCTGCTGTTGTGATCTCCTGCTGCACGTACTGATTTGAAGAATAGACTGCCATTGTTTCATCTAGAATTACCTCATGGAAGTTATATCAGTGGCCTTGATCTGCGTATTGCGATCTAAGACTTCAAGTGTTCTGTCATTTCTATCTTACTTCCAGTGACTGCCTTGAAAGTCATTTTATATGACTTGGACCAGCTAAATCAGGCCCATATCTCCTTTTGTTAGGAGGCTGCAAGAATGGGTTCTTGTGCTGGGCCCATTTCTGAAATTCCACTTAAAAACCCCATGTGCTGGTCAAGTGCCCCTCCACTTTTAAAAATTCAGCTGTTAGACAAGTACATCCCACATGTTTACTGTCCCCTTCAAATCCCTAGAATAAAGATATTCTTGTTGACCAGTAGATGATCCCTTTTTTATGCAGCAGTCCATAGCTCCATCAGAAACTTCAGCAGTCAACTCTCCTCCTCTTGCGAGTTCCCTGGTGGATTCCTATTGCACTTGGAATCTTGTAATATACTCTGCCCTTATCGGAATATGTTAAGTGATCCCTTCTCAAATTATTACTACTTCTCTTGGTAAATTCCTACCATCATTAGAAACCAGAATCCTTGCCCACCTCAAATGATTTTTTAGTTGTCTCTTCCTCCGTGGCAACCCATTCCCCACAAAGCTCCCCAATTTCTTGTAAAACTTTCTTGGACCAAAGGTGAAGAGGAACACCAATAACGTTGATCCAAGTAGTCTTACTGGAATCGAGTTTGAAATACAGCCAGCTATGGGATTCCACCGTTCCAGGTTGAACTTTGATTTCTTCCAACTCCAGTGACCTTGGAGAATCTTTTCAGCCATGAATCTATTTGGAAACTCAAAAAAAATAAGTCTCCATACATCTCATATATATTCAACCCGAAAGTAGATTTCCAGTTGGCTCCTGACCATCTCCTAATGCCATCTAGGGTAGGTTTTTCTTCAATGTCCTTTCCGACATACCCAATTAAGCATCTTTTGAGCAAACCATCCTCTTTAGACTCAGAAGCTAATTTAATAACGATGTTTCCCTTCTTTATCCTCACCTCAGCTTCTCTAAGATTCTTGGACTGCCATTTACTTTCTTGTACTGTCTTAACATATGGTAGTTCCTTTTCTGGGAAGAACTGTCAAGTCCAACTTTGAAGAACATTCAATGAAGCTCTCTATCTTAAATGCAATATCACACCAACCAACATTCAAAGTTGTTTCCGGGATAATAATGACTGTTTTCCTACCTCCATTCAAGGATAATATGCTCATGTATCTATCAAAACAACAACAACAACAACAACATACCAGTGAAATCCCACAAATGGGGTCTGAGGAGGGCAAAATGTACGCGGACCTTACCACTACCTCATAGAGATAGAGAGGCTGTTTCCGGAAGACCCTCAGCTCAAAGTGGGGTCTGGGGAGGGCAAAATGTACGCAGCCCTTACCACTACCTCATAGAGATAGAGAGGCTGTTTCCGAAAGACCCTCAGCTCAAAGTGATAAAAATTGAACACACTCCTTTAAAAAGTTGTTTTATTGGTACAGGGGTTTGACTATCATGAAATAATTGGCTTCATTACTTTTAAAAGTTCCAAGCAAATTTCCCTTGCAGATTTACCTATAACCTGCCCAATACTTCTGCATGATTTATACTCATGTATCTATCATATTCATTAAATTTCCTGGTGCTTAAGTGCTCTATGGTCTGTGGTTTTTCATCTCCTAACTACTTTCAACTAATCTTTGGAGGCCTCTAAGCGCAAAACAAATCCATTCCATGATCATGTTGCTTATGGATGATCTTCTCATCCTATTACGACTCCTTTCCATCCATTCAAACCAGATGGCACTATCAAATGTCCACCTAGTGATGTCGAAAGTCTTAAAACCAGCATTGAAGTAAATAGATTTCTCCCCCATCTTTGTGCAGAAAACTGTCTTGATTGGATCTGAAAGGAAGAAGAGTTAGTAGCTCTCACAAAATGTGGTAATGGAGGATCGGTTAACCAGGAAAGGGTTTGATTTCCGGCTGGAACCACCAGAAAAGGCGTTCTGCAATCCTAAGAATTAGAAGAGAGGAAAATCCTGGGAAGAGTGCCTGAGAGCATTTTTCTAAACTTTTTTTTTTTTACTAGCTACCACTGAATATAATCTAACTCTTTCTCATGCAGTAAAGCAAGGTTGAAATGGCACTAGAATGCCTAGGTTGTGAATAGATTCGAATCTCATGTGTTCTTTATACAAGGAAAGAAGGGAAGAAAGGGAAATGCGATCAGCTCAAGCTTCAAGAAGGATCTACGCTCATTAGAAGTTCTAAGAATGAAGCCTTAGCCCTGAAGCAAGGCGTAAAGAACTAAGGCGTGCATCATAGCAAATGTCTGGCAACCAAATATTAAGGAAAACAACAACATACCTAGTGAAATCCCACAAGTGGGGTATGGGGAGGGTAAAATGTACGGAGACCTTACCACTACCTCGTAGAGATAGAGAGACTGTTTCCGAGAGACCCTCAACTCTAACATATCATCCCCAAAGGAAGAAATGTTTAATTCATGTGGCTCATGAAACTCTAGTGTGAAAAGGGAAACACCAAAACAATAGATTAATTGTTTGGAAGATTTTTATGGTTAAAAATATTGATCACAAGGAGTAGGAATTTAGAAATTAGTTTCTAAATGTAATTTAATTAAAATTTTAAAATTGCATATTTGCATCTGAACCCAAATACACAAGATGAATGTTTGACGCGATTGGCATGGTTTTTACTTTATATGTCTCTTAATTGCAGTCACTTCAATTCCAGTTCTCATATTTATAGTTATTTTTTCTTTCATTAAACAAATAGATACATACATACATCAGCAAAAGACATGAATTTATTGCGTTTTGCCCTTAAGGTTCTGAAAGATGTTGGCAGTTTTTTTTACACATGTAGCTTTTAATCATGCTCTTTTTGGTCAACATCATCAACTTTTACTGATAGGTGCATCTATTTACAAATTTTGTTTTTTTTTTGTGTGTGTGTGTGTGTGTGTGTGTGTTGTGTGTGTGTATTGAGAGAGAGGAAACATTAACAAATGCAAGAATTCAGAAGCTTTGATGCTCGATAGGAATTATTTTTGTTCACTACATTTCATATTTATGTGTCATCAACTGTAATCATTCAACATAAAATAAATTTCGAAGAAGAAATAAATTTATGCTTTGAAGATAGTACAATATTAGGAAAAGAAAGAATTCATATTGTGTTCATTGATCTCAAGAAGGCCTATGATAAACTCCCGAGGGATGTCCTATGGAGGTGTCTAGAGGTGAAAGGTGTTCCAATGGTGTATATTAAGACGACAAAAGACATGTATGACGGAGCCAAAACTCGGGTGAGAATGGTGGGCGGAGACTTCGAGTATTTTCCTATTGAGATGAGACTTCATCAAGGATCTGTGTTGAGCCCTTTTCTGTTCGCCTTGGTGATGGATGAGCTGACACGGTCTATTCAAGAGGAGGTTCCATGGTGTATGCTATTTGCAGACGACATAGTACTGGTCGATGAGACTCGGGCTAAAGTTAATGATAGATTGGAGGTTTGGAGATACACTTTGGAAGCTAAAGGGTTCAAACTGAGCAGGACCAAAACAGAATACTTGGAGTGTGAATTCAGTGTGGCGAGGGATGAAACAGACATTGATATGAGGCTTGCCACTCAATCTATTCCCAAGAGAGAAACCTTTAAATATCTTGGGTTCATCATCCAGAGTGATGGCGATATCGACGATGATTTCACACACCGTATTGGGGCAACATGGACAAAATGGAGGCCTGCCTCTGGAGTATTGTATGATGAGAAGATACCACCTAAACTCAAAGGTAAGTTTTACAGGATAGTGGTTAGACCGTCTTTGCTGTATGGGGTGAAATGTTGGCCAATCAAAAACTCACATGTCTAGATGATGCAGGTCGCAGAGATGAGGATGTTGAGATGGATGTGTGGGCATACCATGAGTGATAAGATTAGGAATGAGCCTATTCGGGAGAAGCTTGAGGTGGCCCCTGTGGCTGATAAGATGAGGGAAGCGAGATTGCGATGGTTTGGACACGTGCAGAGGAGTACCAATGCTCCTGTTATGAGGTGTGAGAGGTTGGATTTAGAAGTTACACTGAGGAATAGAGATAGATCAAAGATTTATTGGGGGAGGTGATCAGACAAGATATGGTGAAACTTGATCTCACCGAGGACATGGTTTTAGATAGGAAAGAATGGAGGTCGCGAATTAGAGTAGCAGGGTAATATGTTAGTAGGGTTAGGTTGATGTCGGATCGTGGGGTATAGTAAGGTAGTAGGATTTGTCCGATATTGTCATTATTTGTCTTATATATGTTAATTGTCTCGTATTTACATACTATCATGTGTTTTTGTTGTTAGTTGCTCTTTCTGTTCCCTTTTCTCTTCCTTTCCCGTTTTTCATATCTAGTTTATTCTGCTTCTGGGTTTTTGTGACGAGGGTTCCCAGGAAATAGCCTCTCTACCTCCTATGAGGTAGTGGAAAGGTCTGCGTACATTTTACACTCTCCAGACCCCACTTGTGGGATTCCATTGGGTATGTTGTTGTTGTTGTTGTTGTTGGAGATAGTACAATATTGAATAGTAGTTAAAACTTGAAGCTTTTATTTATGGTTCAAAAGCAAAAAGCTCCTTTATTGGAGTAGGTGTTGTGCTAGACTTGTTGAAATGGGAGGTTGATAAATAGAATGTAGACTGTAATGCTGACAGGTACACTGGGAAATGTTTTTTTTTTTTTTTGATTTGCACCGGGTGTCCGAGTCTCTTAGAGCCCCGATTAATCCCGGGGTGCACAGGCCCTCGGCAAGGAGTTTCCCGCAAGTGGTACACTGGGAAATATTTAAGCATAAAAGAATCTGAAATGCCACTACTCGGAAATATCTTTGGGGATATCTACTTCTGGAAAAAGAGAGAGAAAGGGAATAGCTCAATGTATACGCAACAAGATCCATTAAAGTTGACTTAAGATCACAAGTCTTGCAGTTACTCTTTGCATGTGTACTGTCTAGGATGTGGAACTTTCCTCAATATTGGCCAAGTCGTATAAGCTCTCTTTGAAGGACACAACAATGGTTCTTGTGGTTGATACAATTGTCTTGCCATTTGTCACGAACCCAATTTGCCACAATGGCACCTAACCACACTGTTAGGCAAACCTGTAAAGAAATAACAACACAACATGGCAATTTAAGAGACATGTAAGTCTAAAAGCAGTAGTATCATTTGAATATAAGTCTAGCGCCGGTACAATGTAGAAAACCATTAAGTCACCGAGTTTGGTGATACAAGTGATGGCCTCTAAGATAATAGAATAATACACCTGACTCAATGGCAATACAATCTGGAATAAAAGAATAATATGGAGAGTAGAACAAGGACTCGAAGATGCTGTGAATAGGACCAAACAACTCACCATGGCAATCTTCAATCAGCTCTTGGCTCACTCCTTGGCTCTACTGGTGCACCAACACACAGTACAACAAGTGTAGTATGAGTATACAATCACGTACTTAGTAAATGTCATCTGCTTCCCTCAACAAGGTAGCAGCGAGAGTTGGTTTGTCAATACTCACTTAAATAACAACAACATATCCAGTGAAATCAGGAGAGAGTAGAATATATGCAAACTACGAGGTAGAGAGTGTTTTCAAAAGACCCTTGACTCAAGTGAAGGAGGAGATAGTGAAGAAAAGATAAATAACAAGGAAACAATGCAAAGTCTACCAGAAAGAAGAAAAAGACAACAACAAAATAGTGCGATAATCAATAAGCAACATACTAGAACAAATTATTGAAAACAAGAATAAACAATTGTATATATCAAAAACAAGCTAGAACTACCATAGAAGAACTAGTACAATGGAAAATACCAACCACCTTAAGCAAGACAACCCTGCATTACCTACTAACTTGCTATCCTAATATGTATCCTCCACACCTTCCTATCTAAGGTCATGTCCTTGATAACTTAAAGCTACGTCATATTCTATCTTATCACCTCTCCTCTATAATCAACCTCTCACACCTCCTTACTGGTGTGTCTGTGCATCTCCTCTTCACATGTCCAAATCATCCCAGTCCCTCTTTCCTCATCTTAAATAACATATGCAATAACTATATAATTGCGATGGAATAAAGCACTGAAACAACTAGATAAGGTATGTACAAATACAACACACTAAGATATGTATGGATACATCATATTAAGATACGCACCTATTACAAGTCAGAAATAAAGTATCTATGGTAAATTTTCATCCTTTATTCAACACTGGTGCTCCCAACACTAACAATCTTGCGTGTACATTGCCTGAGTGACTTGGCTGATACAGTACTCATGAAAGATGGATCCATATTCACATGCCAAATGGACATCTCACGTGCTATAAAATAATCCACACAGACAACTTATGTAACATAGTCAAAACCAGACATGAAATCAGGTATTTAATTACAAAGCATAAGAACAGTACATGACTACAGCTACACATGTAATCTGGCATACAATCTCAATGTAAAACTAGCTTAGATATGATGCTTATAACATTATACTAGTCTGAATCATTGCATAAATTAGTCATGGCACAGGAAAGAACATATAAAACATGTATGTTAACAACACCCTATACTTCGTATAGAAATTATAACCCTGGTTATCCACATATATACCAGTCACCTCATATATATGATACCCCCATATATATCATATATGTAACACAACATCAATATGGGAATTTTTTTCAATTGAGGTCAAAGTCTTGACTTAGCTAGGTCCAAAGTAACTTATCCTTCTCAAACCACCTTATCATGAAAAGGTCAAAGTCTTAACTTAGCTAGGTCCAAAGTAACTTATCCTTCTCAAACCACCTTATCATACTTCAAATCAACCATACGTGCTCAATCTATTCAAAAGAAAACTCAGAACTCAGAGACTAGGCAAAGACATTGGTTTCAATTTCATATTTCAGACTAGGTCGAAGTCAAAATTAACCCAAATTGTCAATCCTGAGTTCCGTGGTCAAACACCGAAATAAATTACATTCTCAGGTCACCAATAACCCTATGAAACCAATCTATAATTAGATTTCTAATCTCTTCAAATCAAATCTCCGATTTCTACATTCAATTCATGGTTAAGATATCCTACTCTAGTTGAAAAAAATGCACAATCACTATAATCGTTACTCAAAACTATAAGTTGAATCCAAGTCAAACGCCCCTTCAACCAATGGCTTGGGTCGTCCAAATTGTGTTGAAATGTCAAAACTCCTGAAAAAGGGACCTCGTTACTTCAGGTTTCATCGCAATTGCGGTGGCTAGCCTCCAATTATGGCATCACAAAAGTGGCCAGATGCTGGCAATTGCTCTATACCACTTCTGACTTTTGCATTTGCTATGGGCCAGTTTGCAATTGCAACCTTGCAATTGCGGTTTGTGACAAGACAGAAAAAAGTAAAATCTGCAACATGCTGAAAATCGACTTCTATCCCAAAATCCACTGAAATTAGAATGAATGCAGGCCTGTGTTCTTTCTTTTTTGGGTAACCATTGTTACACTTAGAGTTGGTCAAGATCTTATATGAAAACCACCTGTCTATCTTTTTCTTTTTCTTTCTCCTTTTTTATTTTTGGTTGATGACAAGGGGAATCCATAGCCGCTACCCTTTGAGTGCACACAGGTAAACCCCCTCTCATATGCAATAGCTCACAGATCACATAGGAGAGGTAATCTGCATTAGACAAACCTGGTGCGACGAGCTCGACCAAGAAGGCAAACCTTTGCTTTCACTGGCAAGGGGTTTCGAACTTGAGACCTCCAACATGGAAGTCTCAAGCCCAAATCACTAAGCCACCCCGAAGGATACCTGTCTATCTTTTTACAAAAGTAGCCTTATATAATACTTTGATGGTTTGATAGCAAGGATTACCAACAAGAAGATTTATTAACATTAGACCCTTGTGATTTCTGAAAGTAAGAAAACATCCTTCTTATGTGTTGTCCAAGGGTGAGGGGCTGGTGTGTCCTTGCTTTTGTCCAAAGCTTTCCTCTTTCATGATTATCTAGTACTGTTCCACAATGAAGTAACTGAGCATTTGGTCTTCTGTTGTATTTCTGGTAACCAAGAGATCTCTAATATTGTAAATTCTTGTGGCAGGTCATGTATGATGCCACAGGTGTAAGATTACATGCTGGTCGTCAGGCAGAGGTGTGATTCTTGTGTTGATTTTGCTATTTGGATATCTGCTTTGATATTGAAGAATGTCTATCAACTTACATGCATGCTGCCTTCGTTACATTTGTCTACAGGAATTTTCAAGCAAAGACTCCCTATCCTTTCAGCATTATTAGAATAGCAGTATATATCAATTGCACAGAAATTTCAGTAAACATATACCAACATTCAGCTATAAATTTCTGTTCCTTTTCTTTTTCAGGTTCTGAATCAAATTTTGTATGAACTTCCTTCTGAACATCCTCTTGCAGATAGCAGACCCTTACGGGAACTTCTTGGTCACACTCCTCCTCAGGTTTCTTTATTTTACTTTACTTAAAAATACTTGTGAATCAGCTTTAATCCTTATCCGCCATAAAGGCTTTCTGAAATTTAACTCTCTCATCCCATTTTGCCAGGTTTGACATGTTTTTGTTAAATCCTGTTTCTTTGTTTTCTTTGCCTTGTATCTTTCTGTATTCTCTTCACTTTTCCTTATCTGGGAATTTCAATTTCACCTTATAATTAATTTAGTTACTTGATCATTTTCTTTCTGAGGGGTGGAGGGGCAGGGAGCGCAAGAATGACGATGTACGTGTGTATGCGTATACAGTCTGTCCTTGTAAAAAATCTTCTCCAGCTCGGAATCCTTCTCAGGAATTGGACTATGGATAGTGCCTAGTCTTTCCAAAAGTAGATCATTTTTTACTTTTGACCTTCCTCTTCCTACCCTAAAATATAAGTTGTATGAAATGATCTCACCAAAAGTGTCTCGTGGAATCATGGTAATGGAAAAAGTAATGTCTTGAGGAATAATGCTGATGGAATTTTTTTTTAATGTAATAACCTAATGCTACCTATCTTGCATAAGATGCAATTCCAAGAGTGAACTTCACAATGTTATAATATTAGTGGACATCTAAGCTTAATGTTCCCGACATATCACACCATAAACTGTAACAACTTCAAAGAGTCAATTGTACAGCTTTAATTTGGAAGGGTTTAAACTGCAGGTTGTAGCCGGTGGATTATTGGGATTGACGACTGCAACAGCTATTCATTTTATCACAGGCTCAGGACATCAAGCACGACATTAAAGGTGTTGCAATGTTACTGTGTGAAATACAGCATTTGTTATATCAAACCAAAAGTTGCAGATATCTCGTTTCACCTCTGAATAGCGCTGGATGGTATTGAATGCAGTGGTGCACATTTAGTATTTCAAATACCTCATTGCCACCTAACAGGTTCAGAAGAATTGCTAATATTCATTTAGAAGTTTATACATTTTACACGATGTAGATAAGTATTAGCTACAATGAACTGCAACTGTAACTTAAGCTGCACACTTTTCAGGAAAGCAGTTTCAGTGTGTTTTCCATCTCGGCTTATGTTTCTCCGTATCACCTCAATTACCTAATACCCTAATTCTCTAACTCTTCTTCAGTTCAATTAATTTGGTAAACTACTTTCTTCCAGTTCCTATGTAGATAAGCGGATGTATACTGTTTATTCTTGATTTATTTTGTATATATAGTTGGATTCGAAAATAACGGGTTTAATCAAACGTGTAAATCCTGAGGTAGATCTGGCATAAGTTCATAAATGATGCTGAAATCACGCTCCATTTTCTGATTTGTTTATAAAATGATCTCACAATGGTATTTAATTAATTAATCGGACAGAATAATCCCATTCCCATCCCACCCGCGCTTCACTTATCCTTTCTTCTTCTTCTTCAGTTAAGATTGTCAAAAATTTTGAGGGAGAATTATTAAAAACACCTTCAAATTTGTTACGAATTATTAATTTCATTTTTAAACTATTGATAGGCTTAAAAATATCCTTCAACTTGGCGAATTAAGTTTAGATATACTCTCGAACTTGGTACGAATTATTAGTTTTATCTCTAAACTACTAATAGACTTAAAAACACCCCTCAACTTGGCGAAGTAACTTGACACAAATTATTAGTTTCGTTCCTAAACTATTGATAGGCTTAAAAACAATCCCCAGCTTCACATTTCTGTAACTTATTAAATTTTGATTTGAAATTTTGTAGAGCTTTATTTGCTGCCATATTTTTACAATCCCAAAATTTTCTTACGAGATTGTCATCCGATCATGAAATTTTAACGTTGCCGGAAGTCCACATTGATACAAAAAAATCATAAACAAAATAGGAAAAGAAGAGAATCAAACAATTAAAAATGAGAATGAAAAAAAATAGATCTTGCTTTGAGGTTGCCATTATGAAGGAAGCATTAAATAAGAAGAAGAAGGGTATTCTAGTAGTTTGGTAATTAAAAGTTGCACAGAATTTTATTTTTTTTTAAAAAGAGAAAAATTAAGGCTGATGTGGTCTTTTTTTTTTTTAACATTTCACGTGCTTTAAATAAATTATACTCACTTCTTATGTCATGTGGCAAGAGAGGAGTGTATCTAAGTCCAGTTCACCAAGTTGAGGGGTGTTTTTAAGCCTATCAACAGTTTAAGGACTAAACTAATAATTTGTGCCAAGTTTAAGGGTGTATTTAAGCTTCGTTCACCAAGTTGAGGGGCATTTTTAAGCCTATCAATACTATAGGGACGAAACTAATAATTCATGACAAGTTCGAGGGTGTTTTTAATACTTCTCTCAAAATTTTAAGAAAAAATTAGATTGTTTATAATATTTGTTTTAGCCTCGGATACACCATTGAGAATGAAAATAAAGCAACAAACAACAACAACAACATACCCAGTAAAATCCTACAAGTGGGATCTGGAGAGGGTAGAATGTACACAAACCTTACCACTACCTCATAGAAGTAGAGAGGCTATTTCCTAGGAACCCTCGCAAAATTTTAAGAAAAAATTAGATTGTTTATAATATTTGTTTTATGTTATAAACATATTCTATTTATTTAGATTCCTTTAGGAGTTAGGAATTCTACTTGAAGACCAATTCAGTTTCTTACTTGGAGACCAAGTCAATTTTTTCCTATAAATATAAGGGTTTCCTTCATTGTAAAATACATCTGACTATTATTCAAGAGCAATAAGAAATCTTCTTATCCATAAGCAGAAAGAACTAGATATGACAAAAAAGAAAGGGAAGGGAACACA
>DF357351.1:0-39719 GCA_000787875.1 Solanum virginianum | reverse complement strand
AGATCAAAAAATTAAAAATCGAACCAAACCAAACCAATCTAATTCGATTTTTTGATTTGGCGTAGGTGTTCTTTTTTCAAAAGTTCAGTTCTTCGATTTGGTGTAGGGGTCTCAAAATTTCGGTACGCCAAAGAACCAAACTTTTATTAAAAAAATTGAAAAAATAATTTTTTCTCAAAAATAATTATTTGGGAGTAGGGTTGGGTGATTGGGATTGACCATTAACAATCTAGTTTTGATTTAATCTTTTTCTGGCTTCAAGAAAATAAAGTGGGTTGAAACCATTGTTATTCAAATCATATTTGACCAAATTCATATTTACCCATATTTTTATATGGATGGATTGTGATCCAATCCATTTTCGCTCAATCCATATTCAACCCGTCCAAATCCAATCCAATCCAATCCATCTATTTGCCACCTCTAGCTGAAATACAAAACTAGTTTAGTGTTTCCATTCGTACTCTTCGTAGTTATAATGCTTTAGAATATATATCCTCTCAATTTCAGGAGTTTTTCACTCACTAAGGAATTATTCACCAGACATCTTATAGGTACACCCCTCAGCAGAAAGGTGTATCAGAATGAAAGAATAGGCATCTTATAGGAACTGCTCGCACTCTTCTTATTGAGTCCCCTGTTCCGCTGCATTTTTGGGGCGATGTTGTCCTTGCTTCTTGTTATTTAATTAATAGAATGCCCTCATCTTCTATTCAGAATCAGGTTCCACATTCCATATTGTTTTCTTTGTCACATCTCCATTCTATACCTGCTTTGTTCATAACTTAGCTCCAGGAAAAGATAAATTAGTCTCTTGTGCTCTCAAATGTGTCTTTCTTGGTTACTCTTGAGTTCAAAAAGGGTATTGTTGTTATTCCCCTGACCTTAATCGATATTTTATGTCCGCTGGTGTCACATTCTTTGAATCTTAACCTTACTATACATTATCTGATGGTCTTGATATCTCTGAGGTCTTACCTCTACCTCAGGTCCTATTTGTACCGACTTTTGGGGAATCTCCAATTGTAGTGCCACCTCTGACTAAACCTACCAAACTTCTACCTCTCTTGACTTATCATCGTCGTCCATGTCCAGCACCAGTTCCAGATGATTCATGTCATGCACCAGACCTTGCTCTTATTGCGGACTTGCCTACTCCTAACCAACAAGGTGCACTTATAAAAGGTATACGGTCCACTCGAAATGCTAACCCACATTATACTCTCTTGAATTATCATCGTCTCACATCATCCTATTATGCTTTCATATCGTCTTTGTCCTCTATTTCCATCCCTAAGACTTCAAGTGAAACACTTTCTCATTTAGGATAGAGGCAAGCTATGGTTGATGAGATGTCTACTTTACATATGAGTGGTACTTGGAAACTTGTCCCCTTCCTACAGTCAAATCCACAGTTGCTTGCCATTGGGTTTATGCAGTGAAAGTTGGTCCAAATGGTCAGGTTGATCGACTTAAGGCTCGCCTTATTGACAAAGGATATACTTAGATATTTGGGCTCGATTTTACTGATACGCTTGCTCTTATGGCTAAAATGGCATCTATCTGTATTCTTCTATCTATGGCTACTATTCATCATTGGCCTCTTCGTCAGTTGGACATTAACAATGCTTTTCTACATGGTGATCTTACGGAAGAAGTCTATATGTAGCAACCTCCTAGTTATGTTGCTCAGGGGGAGTCTAGTAGACTTGCATATCGATGTGCAAGTCTCTCTATGGTTTGAAACAGTCTCTTCGAGCCTGTTTTGGAAAGTTCAGCACAGTAATTCAAGAGTTTGGCACAACTCCTAGTGAAGTTGATCACTCTATATTTTATCGGTATTCTGCAACAAATTTATGTATTTATTTGGTTATTTATGTCAATGATATTGTTATCACTGGCAGTGATGAACATGGTATCACTAGTTTGAAGCAACATCTCTTTAAGTATTTTCAAATTAAAGACCTTGGCAGATTAAAGTATTTTCTAGGTATTGAGGTTGCTCAGTCTGGATCAGGTATTGTTATTTCTCAACACAAGTATGCTTTAGACATTCTTGAGGAGATAGGAATGATGGGATGTAGACCTATTGACACTCCTATGGATCTGAATGTTAAACTGCTTCTAGGACAAGGGGAGCCACTCAGTAATCCTGAAAGGTATAGACGACTAGTGGGAAAGTTAAATTATCTCACAATGACTAGACTTGACATTTTGTTCTATGTGAGTGTTGTAAGTCAGTTTATGACTTCCCATTGTGATAGTCATTAGGATACAGTTGTTCGTATTCTACGATATATAAAGTCAGTGCCTAAAAAAGGACTACTCTTCGAAGATCATGGACATGAGCATATCATAGGATATACAGATGCTGATTGGGTAGGATCACCTTCTGATAGGCGGTCTACATCAGGATATTGTGTATTAGTAGGAGGTAATTTGGTGTCGTGGAAGAGCAAGAAATAGAGTGTGGTTGCTTGGTCAAGTGCAGAGGCAGAATATCGAGCAATGACTGCAACAACTTGTGAACTTATCTGGGTCAAGCAGTTATTGAGGGAGCTAAAATTTGGCAAAAGTTGATTAGATGGAACTTGTATGTGGTAATCAAGCGACCCTTCATATTACATCAAATCTAGTGTTTCATGAAAGGAGCAAACACATTGAGATTGATTGTCACTTTGTTAGAGAAAAAATACTCTCAAAAGATATCGTTACAAAGTTTGTGAAGTCAAGTGATCAACTTGCAGATATCTTCACCAAGTCCCTCACTGTTCTTCATATTAATAATATCTATAATAAGTTAGGTGCTTATGATTTGTATGCACCAGCTTGAGGGGGAGTGTTAGAATAAGAATAGGATTAGATAGTCCTATTTAGAATTGGAATAAGAATAATATATTGTTTCCTAGTTGGATTTGGATTAGGTTGTAGTGTCTATAAATAGGGTCTTATGTAGTAATGTAAATATACATGTAAATACACAATTCAATAATATATTTTTTTCGCTTATTTCTCACATATATTATTCCGTATACACTTGAATATTGCATAGGTTCATAGTAAAATACATATGACTTTTTGCGTATATTACAAACAATAACAACATACCCAGGTGGAATCCCACAAGTGGGGTTTGGGGAGGATAAAATGTACGCAGATCTTACCACTACCTCATAGAGACAAAGATGTATTGTTTTTGCATATTTTGCGTATATTACAAATAATAAAAATCATTTTGAACAAATGCTGCCTCATATAACAATAATCTATCCACTCAGCTAGATTTAATGTCCTTGTTAAATTATGAATAAATTATAATTCTCAGTTTCATTTTATGTGGCATTATCTGGCTTAAGACGATGTTTAAAAAAGGGACACTTTTGAAACTTGTGGTCTAAATAATACTTAGATATTTTATGTGTTTGTAAATCATTTTGTTAAGGGTAAAAAGGGAGTTCAAAGTTAAATTGCTTCTAATGATAGGAACATTCTTTTTGAGAAGGAATATAAAGGAAAGAATGCCACATAAAATGAGACAGAGGGAGTAAAAATCTTATTATTTAAATACATATAAACATATTCCATGACTAAAGAAATTTATATAAATATTTTAGACTTTTTAAAGGTAGAAAATATAAAATATATTTTTATTAAATTTTTAGTTTTACTCAAATGCAATGTTATAAAAAACGAAAAGCGCAAAAAAGCTCTAAAGTTCAT
The DNA here is from genome assembly GCA_000787875.1 of Solanum virginianum. Lineage (NCBI taxonomy): Eukaryota > Viridiplantae > Streptophyta > Magnoliopsida > Solanales > Solanaceae > Solanum > Solanum virginianum. Next base: position 35,999 of record DF357351.1, on the reverse strand, counting down.
TGATCCTTTAAGTGCAAAGTGCAAATAAAGTGTTGGCTTTAGTGAAAAAAGGCGCAAAGGGAGAAAAAAATACAAATGTATATGTTTAGTCCAAGACTAAAAATGTTAAATATTGTTGGGTCCCACACAATGGAGTGAGCAATAAAATTTAGGAGGAATAAGTAGAGCAAAATGGACACCGGAAAATTTAACGTAGTTCACCCAAAACTTTTGGGTTACATCCACAAATCAACACTTCTATTATATTTCTTCTACTATTACAAATAGTAGACTCTCAAAAAAGACACAAAAATAGTGAACTCACTATTTCTTTTAGGAAAAGTTATTTTCTGCACTCTAATTTTTTTCTTCACAGACTATTTTTGTCTATAGTTTATGGTATACCTTACATAAGAAAAATACTCAAAGTATTTTTCTCTATCTCTCTGTGGCTCTTTGTTTTTCCTCTCTTTCTTTGCTTGGTGTGCTCATCTTAGGAGCAGATTACCCCTTTATATAGAAAAGTTTACTACCTATTTTTCTTTGGTAGGTGAACAACTTTCCTTAATTGTCTAAAGTTGTTATCAAAAGTTGCTGAACAACTTTTGACAACCACCATAGACTTGTTTGCACCATTGTTAAATTGTTGAATTCTAATGTGTATGTGGGCTGGGTAGCTTCCCCTTTTTTGACAAAGAGATTTCCACGTGGGTCCTCTATTTAGAGGGACCCACTCAACAATTCTCCTCCTCGACAAATGGAGGGTTTTGTCATACCTGCAGTTGTTCAACAGTACTCAAACTTCTCTCTTGACAGAATCTTTGTCCCCATATCTGACCCATATTCATCAGTATGGATCTTTTGAAGTTGTAGCAGCCTATTCTCCAATGCATTTGTTATCGAACGATATCTTATGTTGATATGTTTGGACTTTGCGTGAAAGGAGGCATTCTTGCAAAGATGGATGGCACTTTGATTTTCACAGAACATCTCAAACTTGTTCTGTTTGACACCAAGTTCCTTAAGAAATTCCTTCATCAATAACAACTCTTTGCAAGCTTTTGTTGAAGAATCTCTCAAACTTATTCTGTTTGACACTAAGTTCCTTAAGAAATTCCTTTATCCATAATAACTCTTTGCAAACTTCTGTTGCTGCTATATATTCTGCTTCTGTAGAGGATAATGCAATACACTTCTATAATTTCGACTGCCAAGACACAGCTCCCCCTACAAATGTAATCAGGTATCCTGATGTAGACTTTCTTAAGTTAACATCGCTAGCTAAATCTGCATTTGTGTATCTGATTAACACAGGTTCTACCTCCCCAAAACATAAGTATATATTAGATGTACCTCGAAGATACTTGAGAATCCATTTAACAACTGCCTAATATTCCTTTCTAGGATTTGAAAGGAAATAACTCACTTTTTGCCTCCCCAAAACATAAACATATTTTGGATGTACCTCAAAGACACTTAAGAATCCATTTAACAGCTTCCCAATGTTCCTTTCCAGGATTTGAAAGGAAACGACTCATTACTCCAACCGAGTGAGCATTATCTGGTCGTGTATACACCATGGCATACATCAAACACCCAACTGCTGAGGCACATGTTATTCTAACCATTTCTTCCTTCTCCTTGTTAGTAGAAGGGCACATACTAGAACTCAATCTAAAGTGATTAGCAAGAGGACAACTAACCACTTTAGCCTTGTCCATATTGAACCTTTGAAGTACTTTTTAATGTACTTCTCTTGAGATCCCCATAACTTCTTAGCGCTTCTATCTGTTGTAATTCTCATGCCAAGAATTTGTTTTGCTAATCCCAAGTCTTTCATCGCCAAAGGCTTACTCAATTGTACCTTTAGACTGTTGATTCTTGAAATATTTTTTCGAATGATCAGCATATCATCTACATAGAGTAGAAGGATAATAAATCATCTTCAGAGGATTTGTTGATAAAAACGTATTGATCTGCAGTAGTTTTCTTGAAGCCTTGCTCTCATATGACAGACTCAAACTTCTAATACCGTTGTCTTGGTGCCTGTTTCAAGCCATATAAACTTTTCTTCAGTCTGCAGACATAATCCTCTTTTCGCTTTACTTTGAAAACCTCTAGTGGTTTCGTGTAAATTTCTTCTTTTAGATCTCTATGTAGGAAGATAGTCTTCACATCCATTTGGTTAATTTCCAAATTGAGACTTGCAGCTAGTCCTAGCACAGTACAAATGGATGTCATTTTCATAACAGGTGAAAATATCTCGTCAAAGTCAATGCCCTTCTTTTGACTGAAACCTTTGACGACCAATATGGCTTTAAAGCATGGATAAACTTTGTGTTCTTTATGTTTGATTCTGAATACCCATTTATTCTTCAGTGCTCTTTTACCGTTAGACAACTTCACGAGATCAAACGTTTTATCTCATGCAAGGATTTCATTTCGTCTTGCATGGCTTCCATCCATTTTTCCTTGTTTCCATTATCCATTGCCTCACTGAAGCTTTTTGGTTCTCCCCTATCAGTCAGTATAACCCACTGATCAGCTGGGTACCTAGTAGAACACTGCACACTTCTACTAGATCTTCTTAAGGGTATTAGAGACTCTCCAGCCATTGGTGGTTGAGTGTGACCACCATCAACATCCTCTTCTTCTGATTCATCTTCCTGGGGAATATCTTCATCATCTGCATCTTGCTGATGGTCATCATGAACCTCATTTTTAAGAGTCGGTACTTATGTCAGAGGATTCAACCTTAAGCTTGTTGAATCATCTATAGGAGTAAAAGCCTTCCTTATCTGCTTTATTTATATCCTTGATGGTTTGGTCTTCAATAAAGATAACATCTTGACTCCTAATCAACTTCTTGTGCAATGGATCATAAAACCTATAGCCAAATTCATCTTGACCGTAGCCATTAAACATGCACTATCGTGTTTTGACATCAAGCTTATGCCTTTTGTCCTTTAGAAAATGAACGAAAGCTTTGCACCAAAATACTCACAAATGTTTGTAAGAAATATTCTTGCCTGACCAAAATCTGTCTGGAACTTCATATTGAAGAGGAGCACACGGTGAGCGGTTTAGCACATATACTGTTGTAAGTAGTACTTCACCCCAAAAGGATTTATCTAGCTTTGAATGAAAGAGTAAACACCTTATTCTTTCTATCAAAGTTCTATTCATCCTTTCAGCTAAACCATTTAATTGTGGTTTCTTTGGGGGCATCCTTTGATGTCTAATACCATATTTTTTGCAATAAGCATGAAATGATCCAATATATTCTCCACCATTGTCTGTGCGGATACATTTGATGTTCTTCTCAGTTTTTCTCTCAACTGAGGCATGAAATTGTTTGAATCTAGCACTTGATCCTTGGACTTAATGGTATAAGCCCAAGTCTTCCTCGAATAGTCATCAATGAAGGTCACAAAAAATTTGGCTCTACCAAGTGACTTTGATAGTGGACCACAAATGTCAGAGTGAATCAGATCCAAAAGATTCTCCATTCTGGAAGGTGGAGAGCTATGGAACGAGACTCTGTTCTGTTTCCCAACTAGATAATCTTCACATTTCTTCAAGGATACCTGATCCATCAAGTAGAACTTTAATCTTCACATTTCTGATCTAAATCAGGTAGAACTTTATCTTTCACCAATTTAGAGATCCCATTTTCACCAGCTTGGTAAAGTCTCTTATGCCATAAATGTGCGGTATTTTCATTTTCTGTCACATTTATCATACATCAGAGACCTTTGCTTGGATCACACATAGTTTTGAGAGTTTATCTCCTCTCGCAATGATAAGGGAGCCTTTGGTGAGCTTCTATTTTCCATTTCCAAACCTGTTTTGGGAACCTTCATCATCAAACTTTCCTGTAGACATTAAATTTAGGCACATATCGGGGATGTGCCTAATATCTTTTAGAAGAAGTTTCATGCTGTCTCCATTTCTAAACAAACATCTCCCTTGCTAATAACTTTTGACGAGTTTCTATTTCCCATCATTTCAACACCATAGTCTCCATGTGTGTAAGATGAGAAGAGGTTTTTGTGTGGTGTGCCGTGAATGGTTGCACCACTATTAATTATCCAACTCATCTCTTGGGTTAATTGACTAACAATCTCACTGTCGCAACTGATGTTGAACTCGTCCACAAGATTTTCTTGTTCATCATCACTGTTTGCCTTTCCCTTCTTGTCTCTATTATTTTACTGGTCACTCTTGAACTTTCGACAAAATTGCTTGATGTGACCTTTCTTCTTGCAACAATGATACTCGATATTTGCATATTTGTTTGACTTTCCTCGACTCTTGTCTCTGGAGCTTGAACCCTTCACTTGGTTTCTCCCCCGAGATCAAACGTTTTGTTTGACTTTCCTCGACTCTTGTCTCTGGAGCTTGAACCCTTCACTTGGTTTCTCCCCCTCTTTTTAGTAACAGAACTGTTTTAAGAAAGATGTTGAACCTTGAGATCTATGTCTCATTTTTTCATTTAATATACTGCTCTTAACAACTTCCATGCTTACTACACCATTTGGTGCAGTATTTGTCAAAGAAACTTTCAAAGTTTCCTAAGACTTTGGTAAAGAAGCTAGAATCATAAGAGCAATTATCTCATCATCAAACTTTATGCCCATTGTCGACAGTTGATCCACCATTCCTTCTATGTTATTTAGGTGATCAACTACAGAAGTATTTTCCTGATATTTTAGTTGATTAGCTATAGAAGTGTTTTCTTGATATTTTACTTCCATCAACTGGGTTATGTAAAATAATTTGTTGTTGCCAGTCTTTGAAGCATACAATTGTTCTAGCTTGTTCTACAGTGTTCTGGCATGATTTCATTACAAATATGATTGTAAGCGCTGTTATCGACAAAGTGTCGAATATATCCACAAACTCATTCATGCTCAAACACCCACTCATTTTCAGACATCCCTTCCTGTTTGACGGTAGAGAATAACAGCAAGTGCATCTTCGTAATCATGAGAAGATCCTTCATTTACCATTCAGGTTGATCATTTTGCTTGTCTTTACCTCCATTGCCATGAACCTAGACCAGGCTTTGATACCACTTGTTGGGGTCCACGTAGCAGAGTGAGCAATAAAATTTAGGAGGAATAAATAAAACAAAATGGACACTAGAAAATTTAACGTGGTTCACCCAAAACTTTTGGGCTACGTGCACAAATCAATACTTCTACTATATTTCTTCTACTATAATAAATAGTAAGCACAAATGTACAATTTCTTCTACTGTTATAAATAGTAGGGTCTCAGAGAAAAATATCAAAAATAGTGAACTCACTATTTCGTTTAGGAAAAATTATTTCTTAAGCACACACTCTAATTTTTCTTGACATACTATTTTTTCTATAGTCTATGGTATAACTCACAGAAGAAAAATACTCAAAGTATTTTCCTCTATCTCTCTGTGGCTCTCTGTTTTTCCTCTCTTTCTCTGTTTGGTGTGCTCATCTTAAGAGCAGATTGCCCCTTTATATAGAAAAGTTTACTGCCTATTTTTCTTTGGCAGGAGAGCAACTTTCCTTAATTGTCAAAAGTTGTTAAACAACTTTTGACAACAACCACAGACTTGTTGCACCATTGTTAAATTGTTGAATTCTAATGTGTATGTGGGCTGGACAGCTTCCCTTTTTTTGACAAAGAGATTTCCACATGGGCCCTCCATTTGGAGGGACCCACTCAACAAATATGAGTGAAAAATATATGGCAAAAGAAATTAAAAATAATTATGATAAAGTGAAATATCAATTGTTTAGTGTCACTTCTTCAGATAGGCTGACGGCACTTTAGCACACATAAAACGAGGCGAAGCTCTCAACACGTTTTGAGCCTCGCTTTTGGGCTTAAGCGCACCTTTGACTACACTGCTTGGATGTCCTTGAATGTGTGGGATGTTATAGGAAAACTCTCAAATTTTGGCTCGTGAACCTTCGACACATAATGGAGGGCAACTTTAAACACACAGGGTGCACATCTTTATAACCACTTACTCTAAATTGTGGACTTCCCTCTAGAAACTAGTGGTCATTGGTATGTTATCAATGTTTTCTGTTTTCTTTATGACAACTTTGAGATGCAAGTCCTCAGAAAAAAAAAAACCTTTTAGATGCAAGTCCTAACACTTTTGCTCTTTTTTGTTTTGGGGTACAGTACTACAAGAAGTACTTGGAAGTCCTGACGTTACCGATTTTATTGTTTACATTCAATCTGCCCCAGGTAATCAACCATTTGATTCCAAAGAAATATGTGCTATAGGATTTGTCTATTTGCAATAAATTTTAACTTGGCATTCCACGTTTTCCTTTATTATTTTGAGCTTTGTGGTCCAATTTTAAGTTAACTTGAAGAAGGAAACTGATTTTTGATCTTTGAACTGTTTATGTTGGTTTTCTTGGAACCTTTTGTCTTTCTCCTGTTAACTTATAGGCCTCAACGATAGCTGGAATCATTGTTTTCTTGATAGTTTTTAATGAAGGCCCACTTTTGACTTTTGTGTCCATTCTTTATGGCTCCTTATCTTTAAACTGTTCTCTCCTTTGAAGGGAAAAAGGTTTATGGTATTGTAAATATACTGGTTTTTCTGCTTCGTATCTGAGCAGCTCATCATGTTAGAGCTATGAATTGGAATGGTGGGGTGTTATTTTTCTTCTAGGTGGCTAGCTTGAATATGTCCACTTAGGCTCTGGAATGCCACTGTAGAATATTTTTGTCATTGTAATTTGCAGCTCCATGGGCCTATCTCTTGCTTTTATAAAGTTAACAGACTCAAAACCATATTATTATTGGATAGATTGCAAGTAGTATTTCATGATTTAATGTTTTTGTTTGATAGGGTTAGTTTCTCTTGCAACTGTTGTTCTCTTTTTTATAGCCTCAGAGATGGATTGTACTAGTTATAAGAGATGCAATTAATGTAATTGATATAGTGATGAACAAGTGGCACATCTAATGGTTAATTGAAATTGGTGAAAGCTGAGGCTTTGGAAGTTTTGATGAGTTGCCGAGTGACATATGACCTGACGAGACAACCCCAATAGTACAATATAAAATTTGACAGAAGGGGAAGGCCCCTATGGATTTTGAAATTAATGATGGAAGGAGCGACTTGATTTAGTTGTATGTGAAAGAATGGTAGCAGTGGAGGACTGATCACATACAAATGGATATTAAATTGATGGGTCACTAAATTTTTCAGTCTTGGGTTGGAGAGGGCATTGCAAAATAAAAATAAATTGCATTGTCTTTCTGACTCATTCTGCTTGCCCTTCTATCTTGATATACCTGGCAAAGGATTGTGTGCATGACATGAAGTTTTTGTTCATTTTTCTATTTTGCAGGGGAGTTTAGTCTATTGGAGTTCCATAACTGTTGTTTAGGTATCTCTTCTGAAGTATTCTTCCTAAGGCTCCTCATCCCAGCTTTATTTCTTGCTTTGACTGGGCGTGCTGATAGATGCTAAAGTAATCTGTTATTGTTAGGAAGTTGTTGTAACCTCTCATGTTATGCATGCCAAGAGGTCTTATTGCATCAAAGGCATTAAGTTTCTAAATCTTTGTTTGTTGACCTCATCAGCTTTCGATCAAACTCTTAGCTGGAGGACGTAAAGATGAAGCTATGTCCTTCCTATGGTAGTTCTCTGCGTTGATAAAAGCAATCCTCACTGCTTCATTTCTTTTCTTTCTTCTCTGTAGCATCCACTTTTTAATATAAGTGTTACAGACTTGCTATTGCCAAGGATCCCAAGAATTTTTGAGCTTTGCTTGTTCTTGGGCAGACACTGTTGCAAGCTGGAAGGTACTATTGCTAAGGTTAAAGTGTGAAGTCCCACTTTTAAGTTTGAATTTATTGACCTTCTTGATGAATAATATTAATTTGCTTTCGTGGAATAAGAATTTCCTGAATCTTATTATTTTCAGTTCATGGAAAGGGTGACTGAATTTGGGAAAGTCAATCTGTTTTTCTATATTTGGGACCTTTTCAGTATGCAGTTTTTCCTAAGTGAACTTGGCTGCTATAATCCAGCAAAATGATTTGTTACTGATCAAAGTCAATTTCTGCAAGTTCAGCTTCTGCTAAAGGAGAATCAAATGGAAATTGAGGATGTAGATCTACTGACTCAATGGGCAGGTGTTGCCTGTATACGGCAGGTAATGGTATTTTGAGAATTTGGATTGATAAAAGGTGATGTGAGATGAGTAGTTTTGCTTAGCAGGGGATGAGGCGCAAACCTTGAGACATGGGGCGTGAGTCTCATCGATCTTTAAATTTTTAATTTATGATATAATAAAATAAAATATAAATAATTAAAAGCATGATTAAGGAAACTCATAGAAAATAAAATGATTTTACTCGTATAAATAATGTAATGATATAAAAATTATTACGAGATGCAAATCAATTCGTTTTGTATGAGGTATAAGGTATAATAATCCCATGATAAAATATAGGATTATTTTATTATGCATTTGGTTGGAAGTATTTGATAGTCATGGTATTATTATCCACCAATTATACCCTAGTGATGGGATAATAAGTGAATGTAGTCAATAATTCTTTTCTTGAATCTTCATGTTAAGGATTGTAGACATGTTTATGCCCTCTAAATATGATGACTCTCTAAGCAGAACTTAGTTGGACCCAACTCTTCGCTTGACTTGCCATATTTTATGTCTCAAGGTCTCTATAGGTTTCACATAGTGATTTGCATCTTTCTTTTTCTTTTATAGGGTAAGATGGGAGAGGGGCTTGTACACCTGGAACGAATAGCCACGTTGAAAGAGCCAGATGACCCAAAGAGCAAGGCCCATTACTATGAGGGATTAGTATTATTGTCAAGGTAAAGGTTCTTGATACATGGTTTATATTCTCAAAGCAAGTTCCGCATGTTTATTCCAATTCTACAATTGATTACATGATTACTATACAGCGCGTTGATCAATGTTGGCCGCAACAATGATGCAATTAATTATCTGCAAATGGCTACTGCTTATGATGAGTCTTATAGAGAATTTCTGCAACAATGTGAGGATATGACTAGAGACCTTGTCACTAGTAGGAGAGGAGATTACTGAGTCTCTTTCCTGTTTCATTTAGTTTATTATTTAATTGTATCATAGTGAAAATCTCCAAAATTTTGTAGGCATAAGAAATTTTGATAGGTCAAAAATGACATACTAATGTTTTTGCAGAGGCCAGATCTTAAGGCCAAAGCAGAATCTGTACAAATTGAGTGTAATTCTTTTTCTTGAGATATCATGGAGGAATTGTTCTTTAGGAGAAAATTCAATAATTATTCAAGTGTTTATTTAGAACAGACCTTGTGCAGGTTTAAAAATTACGATGGTCTTTTCTTTTTTCTTTTTATGCTGTGTTATGAAAATGTTGGAAGTAATTTGACTCTTCCCACAAAATTCATGTTTGCCTCTTCCCACTTCCAAGTAAAAATTTCAATATCTTGAGTCAAACTACTGGGTCTTTGGTGTACTACCTTCATTTGTTGACAATTAGAGCGTTCGGATACAAACTTGACTACATCCTTCTTCATACCATGTGACCAATACATTTCTCTCAAACCTTAATACCTCTTAGTAGATCTCGGGTGATTAGAATAATGAGAATTATGGGCTTTACTCATGATCATATCCTTAAGACCATCAACGTCCGAAACATATAATCGATCTTGGTACTGAATTACACCATCTCCTCCTTGGGAGAAAACCTCTATCTTATTTCTGGCAACCAACCTCTTCAACACAACCAACGATGGATCTAGATCTTGCCTAGCTCTTACATCAAGTGCCACCAAGGATTCAGCCCCATTTTGAACATGAATACCTCCATCGTTAGAGCCGGCCAACCTAACACCCAATTTCGCCCAACGGTAAACATCTTTTGCCAACTCCTCCTACCCTTCACCCCCATAAGCCACACTTCCCATAGATAGTCCACTAAGAGCACCGGTTACAATATTTGCCTTGTCGGGATGATATCATACACTCACATCATATCCTTTTAGGAGTTCTAACCTACTTATTTGCCTCAAGTTAAGGTCCCTTTGAATGAACACACATTGAAAGCTCTTGTGATTAATCGGGATGATATCATACACTCACGTCGTAGCCATTTAGGAGTTCCAACCTTCTCATTTGCCTCAAGTTAAGGTCCCTTTGAATGAACACATGTTACAAACTCTTGTGGTTGATTTTCACACTCCAACAGTAAAGCGGTCGCAGTCAAGTATAAACCTAACCAGAGGCTAGGGTCGAATCCACAAGGAATACGGGGTTGATCGTATTGACTCACTAACAATTATTTCAAGTATCAATTGGCTATATTTTTTAGAATTTGGGGGGGGGGGTTGCGATATGAAGTGAAGAAAACTAAAAATACTATACTACTAATGTGAGAAGACAATCAATTTGAGGGACAACTTGGTAATTATGTTCCCATGATTTGTTAACTCGAATACTACGACATTACAAATGCGAGAAGTTAATCAATTTGACGGACAACTTGGGAATTGTGTTTCCCGTGGTTGGTTAACTCAAACACCCCGGATAACATAACCCTAATCGTGACATTGCATGCAGGATGATAACTTAGGTTCTTCCAGCCCTCTTGTGAAGGTGAAGGTCGAATGTCACCATGGCGCTTAGTTGGCAACCATGGTGTGCCAACTAATCATTACCCATTGTCATAGTCAACCTCCCCTTGGTCAGGTTTGGTTGATTAGACGAGAAAACATCGATTCAATCCCGTCATCTACTTTCCTTTTCCTATTTGTCACTACCTTGGTCGGGATCGTGATAGTAGGCAGAGTTTGGTATCGGGCACCACCAAACATCATTTTAAAATGAAAGAAGATAGATAATACATGCAAATACCCAATCAAAGAAATGCACACAATTAGGGTTATTTCAAGTCAACTCCTCATGGTTCCCACAAATAATGAATACAAGAGACATAGTTGAGAGATTATCCAAGAATAATGAAGAACAACACCACTTTGATATTGAAACCACAAGCTTGCAACAATGGAGTTTGAGTACAAGTGATTTTAAAACCCCCAAATTGGGTCTTCAAAATTAAAAACTAAAATCTACTCTAAACCCTAAAAAAATGCTCTCTAAGAATGTTCAAGATGATGAAATATGTGTAAGTGTCGTGTCTCTCTTCAAAATCCCTATCATTAACTATTTATGCTATTTACAAAAGGATCCTAAAAAAATAGGAAATATAGCTAGTAGCAGGTACGACTCGTAGGGTAACCTACGAGTCTTAATCGGGCTTTCATAGTCAGCACTTGGCATTTTGGATTTGACTGCTATGATCCATTGCTACGAGTCGTGGTCTGATCTATGACTTGTAGTGTCTTCTCATAGTCTCTAGTTGCAGTTCTTGGTCCAAATTTTGGCAACACTGTTTCTGGCTACGAGGCCCCCCTCCTATGAATCATAGTAAGACTTACGACTCGTAGGTTAGCCTCGTATAACTGACCTTCACTTTACAAATTTTTAACCTTTGAATACTGTTTTTGGCTACGAGGGCACACTACGACTCATAGCTTGGGCTACGACTTGTAGGGTGGCTCGTATGTCCTGAACTTCACCAAAATTTGCAATTTTCTCTCAAAATCATGGCAACCTATATTTTCTGCAAGAACAACACAAAAACACATAAAAACTATAAAAAGTCGCATTAAGAACATGAAAAAATCCTTTGTTTTAGGCATCAAATGTGCTGTAATTTGACAACACATCAACACCCCCAAACTTAGAATTGTTGCTTGTCCTCAAGCAACGACACAATCTAAGTAGACAATGAGAAATACATAGCAACTATCCTAATGGCATATACATCACTTAATTCTGATTCAGGTACCCAATTCTCATTTTCAAAACCTGATGCATAGCTTCCAGCAAACCAAAACACAATGATGTATCTGACAATCTAACTATGACAAGTGAAAGAGTATCAACTATTTATAATCACTGAACAAGTCATATGTCAATCATACAATGCAAATGCCCTCACAGAAAAGAAGTCCCTCCATTTCACTCAAAAAGCAATCAAAGTTTAGGGACTGTGCAAGCATCCTCACTCTCAGAATCGAGATTCATGCAAGACAACCAACACCATAGGCTTGCCCATATACTCTTACTCCGGGATGTTGACTAGTAGGATTAGGATTACTTTAGGACTTAATAGGCTTATGACGTAGGCTCATGGGGCTTTGGTATGACATTTTGGGCAAGTAGTGACTAAAGGCCAACCTTGAACCACGTTCTTTCACATTTTTACCTTAACAACTCATCCATTTTCATTGTGTCCTCCCTTATTCTTCATTTTCAAGCTTTTCCGGGTGCTTTCGTTTCCTTTTTTAGTCATGCCTCATTTTCGAACTCATTTTTGCTATTCTTCTCATGCCAAGGCACTTGTCTATCTTTTTTCGCTCACTCGGCACATGATTTTCTTTTCTTTCTTTCTTTCCCTACTAATCACCTTATTTTAGTTACTTTACCATAACACAAGCCACCCTCAACTTAGGCTTTTAGCCTAAGATGAAGTACATAATATCCATTCCTTAAACTAGGGCCATCTTCGGTAGCCACCGTCAACTTAGGCTTTTCGCCTCAATGAAGGTTCACATGTTCAAGGATAGACCAGAGCCAATATCAAGTTATTTAACAAAACAAGGCTAGGCTAGTTAGGTGGTAAGAAAGGACAAGTACATGTAAAGCTCAAACATTTGCAACAAGGGGTAAACTACTACATTTGGTAGGTCATTTAGGTAAAAGTGAACTATCTTGAAGAACAAAGGCCTAAGATCCATTCCCAATCAACCACATCTCCAATCCAATCTCAAAGTAACAAGGGAAGTTCTGACCCAGTGTATAATGCGATAATATGACAAACTTAGCTTACACATACATGGCATTGCATACACAATCAACATAGACTCACAGGTCATGCTCCAAGCATCCATTTGCCTTCTCTTTATCAGAACAAACATTGCCAGCATAACTAACAATCCCAAAAATTTGGAGGGTACCCATTTTTTTAAAAACATTTATAAGACCATTAAAGATTATATACATGCCAAAAGTAATAATCACTATATATCCAAAAATTATCTACAACACCTAAAAATGTTGGTTCAACAAAAAGTAAAATCATCCACAAGGAAAACGAAGCACGTCAAGAAAACCTCAGGATCAAAATTTGGGGTAGTTATGGACTAAAGGCTATTCAAACTTCACCCCAATGCATAACTACCCACACCCCTCAAAAGAAATGTACTTTGTCCACAATGTACAATACAAAATCGAAATAAGTACAAAGGGTCATACCTTGGGTTGCCTTCCAAGAAGTGCCTGATTTATTGTCGCAGCACGACTTGGACCACTTGGTTACTCAGACTTCACCAATTTCTCAAACCTTGCTCCTCCACAATTTTGATTTTTTTTCCACCTTGAACTTATCAATTAGACCCCTATTTTCTTTTCTAACTTTTGATCATGCTCATAGGGTGATGGTATAAAAATAAAGGGAATGAGTACTGGATATTGACTGTTATTTGGAGTAGAGGCTCCGAATCTAAGCTTCTTGTAGAACACAAGGGGCTTCAGATTTATGCTGGCACCTAGATCACATAGTGCCCTTGCGAACTCTATATCTCTAATTATGCAGGGTATGGTGGGCATCTTCTCCCATGACTTGATGAGAGGGATGTTGATGGATGGATGTTTTAACATGGAGAGAGATCTTGAGCTTGCTTTCCTCCTTCCTCTTCTTGAGTCTTTGAGGGAAAGGAGGAGGAGGCCTTGAGACGGGCTTGTACTGCTTTTGATCTTCAACTGATTCATTTACCACATCCTTGCCACACTAATTTCCATAAACCATATCCTTATTTATATCTATCTCCGCACGAACATCTTTTAGCTCAACCAGCATAGGAGGATTAATGATGCTTTTGCTACCCCTAGTAGTCACCACCGCATAATGCTCTTCATTCTTTGGAGTTTGAACTGCATTGCTGGGTGATCTACCACTCTGATGCTGATCAAGCAGAGTCAATACTTGACCAAACTATTATTCAAGCTGTTTGATAGCCACACAATGGGACTCTATTTTCTGATTAATGATTGTAATTTCTGATCTCATTCCATGTAGAGTCTTATCCCGTGTCTCAGCCTTCTTCAACAGACGATCAAACATCTCGTCAATTCTAGAATTGCTTGTGCCTGTGTCCTGATGGTGTGGTGGCATATAAGGATTACTGCTGGGACTATCTCTACTACTCCACTCAGCGTCTGGACCCCTATTTTTCTCATAATAACCACTCTGGCTATTTCTGTAAGAACATTCTCTTCTATGGATCCAATTATAGTTTCCATGACCTTGGCGCCAATGGTCTTGATTGGACCATTGGACGTTGGTCAGAAAATCCCACATCTGATTAGCTGAAAACCAAGTGTCCTCCTCATAATATAACTCCTCATACATGGGTGTACGTGAAGACTAATGTTGTGATCAGGGATGCCCTGGAAAGAAACAAAACAAAACAAAACAAAATAAATGTAATATACAAGAGAATTTAGAAATTAATACTTGAACTAACTAATAGTGAAATCAAGTCAAGAACCTAGTCTTATTCCCTGGCAATAGCGCCATAATTTTTGATATTCACGCTCCAATTGTAAAGCGGTCGCAGTCAAAGTATAAACTTAGCCAGGGGTTAGGGTCGAATCGATAGGGAATATGGGAGTTGACTGTATTGATTCACTAACAATTATTTCAAACCATTATCACTATACTTGCTATATTCTCTAGATTGGGGGGGGGGGTTGCGATTTGAAGTGAAGAACAACTAGAAATATTACGCTACTAATGCGAGAGAAGATAATCAATTTGAGGGACAACTTAGGAATTGTGTTCCCCGTGATTCATTAACTCAATTATTCTGGATAGTATAACTCTAATTGAGACATTGCATGCAGGTTGGTAACTTAGGTTCTTCCATCCCTCTTGTGAAGGTGATGGTTGAATTTCACCATGGCGCTTGGTCTGCAAATCATGGTGTGCCAACTAATCTTTACCTATTGTCCTAGTTAACCTCTCCTTGGTCAGGTTTGGTTGATAAGATAAGACCACATCAATCGAATTATATCATCTACTTACCTTTTCCTATTCATCTCTACCTTAATCGAGATTGCGATACCAGGTGAGGTTTGGTGTTGGCCACCACTAAACAACATTAAAAATAAAAGGAAGTAGATAATTTATGCAAATACCTAATTAAAGAAATGCACAAAATCTAGGTTATTTCAAGTCAACTGCTCATGGTTCCCACAACCCCAAGTTATGGGTGCTTAACAACTCATGGCTAAAGCAAAATCACCAACAATGAACATAAAAAACATGGTTGAGAGATTACCCAAGAATAATAAAGAATAGCACCACTTTGATATTGAAACCACAAGCTTGTATTAATGGAAATTGAGCACAATGTGATTTTTAATCCCCCAAAATGGGTCTTCAAAATGAAAAGATAAAATCTACACTAAACCTTAGAAACGTTCTCTAAGAATATTCAAAGTATCTTGCAAATCTGTGGAATGTCAAATCTCTCTTTCAAAAACCCTATCATTAACTATTTATACTTTTTACAAAAAGACCCTAAAAATAAAATAAAAAATACAGCTGACAGCAGTTATGTCTCACAGATATAACTCGTATGATGACTTATGAGTTGTAATCGGGCTTTTATAGTCAGCACTTGGCATATTGGACTTGACTACTATGATCTATTACTATGAGTCGTGGTGTGCTCATGACTCATAGTGTTCTCTCATATTCTTGAGCTGCAGTTCTTGGTCCAAACTTTTGACACACTATTTCTTTCTATGAGGCCCCCTCCTACGAGTCGTAGTGAGTCTTACGACTCGTAGGTTAACCTTGTATGGTTGACCTTCACTTTACAAATTCCTAATTTTAGACATTGTTTCTTGCTACAAGGGCACACTTGACTTGTAGCTTGGGCTACCATTCGTATGATGGCTCGTATGTCCTGAACTTCATCAAAATCTGCAATTTTCTCCTAAAATCATGCCAACCTGTACTTTCTGCAAGAACAACACAAAAACATATAAAAACCACAAAATATCGCATCAAGAACTTGAAAATCCCTTATTTTAGGCATCAAATGTGTTGTATTTTGATAGCACATTAGGAGATGGTAGGCCCATACTACCATATTGGGGTGTATGTACCTCAATCGTCTCCTAAGAGGTTGGTAGCCCTTGGATTTCAAGTACTAGTTTGCTTGGTCTATAATGATGGTCTCTTTCTACACATATAATATGTTCTACATAAGCAAGTTTTACTTCAAGCATCATTCATGCATGTCATATTGCTATAATTCCCATTCATTGCCTAATTATGTATTTTGATTATGTTGCGTATCTCTTGTTGCATTGCATCCTACATACTTAGTATATTCAAACATACTAATACATACTCTATGCCTACATGATGTTACTGTGTAGGAACTAGTGCTCCACTTGATCATCTTCCTCCTCCACGTGGCTACTACTATCTTCGAAACAAGTTTGGTGAGTCCTCAACTCTGAGGACGATATCATTAGATCTTATGTGATTGAAAGACTTTCTTTCTTTTGTTGTATGTTTTTGAGTATGAGGGTGAGCTTGGAAAATTGTCTTGGCCCCTGCTCAATTCTAATTTTAGAGGTGTTATTGGACAAGTAATGTAATTATATTTTGAACTACGACTGCTCTTGACTCTTGATTATTTTATGCTATGAAAGATTTCTTCTTAGTCCCTTACCCTTATTTTTATGCTCTTTTATTGTTTTTTACTTGCTTCCGCAAGCAAGGATGTGTAATGATATGCTAGGAGGCTTGTTTGGGGTCCCTTCGGGTTCCCTATTTACCGTGTCACGTCTAGACCCTAGGCTTAGGTCGTGACAATAAAGGTTATCAAATGTTGGTCTGCATCCTCACTAGCTACTCTGCTAAATAGACACTTTAGGTTCAACATTTGTAGCATAGTGCTTGTGATAGTGAACTTCACCCCGTGAGGAATTGGAGAAAGTATTACCACACCAGTAGCACTTGCACCATCCAAGTCCACATCATCATCTTTATGTACAAAATTCATAGGCATTTGATCTTGGCCTCATAGTGTTGGCTACTGTGATGGTGGAGGTATGACTTCCCTCATCTAATATATTTTTCACTATTATCTTAGGTGGATTGTCACCCAATTCTCTTAATAATTGTGCCTCACGTTCTTGTGCGTTTATCCTCCTAATAGATTTCAGTAGCTTAGGGTCGTAGAGAATAAAAAATGCACCCTTACTCGGGGTGTCTGGCATACACAACTTGTTCCCTACACAGAAACAAACAAAAATAAAAGGTAAAATCAGGAAATAGAACTACAACTAAAAATAGAAAACTAGTAGATTATTTCAAATTCGTACTCCCCAGCAATGGTGCCATTTTTTTTATAATGTTTAAATATATTTCTTGAAAGAAACATAGACAATCATTAGAAATATATTTATCCAATTAAGAGTTGGTGTCGATCCCACTGGGATTAGGTTGAAACAACTCTACTAGTCATCCTATCCCAATCGTTGGTTCTATTTTTGGGAAATAGATAATATGGAAAGGTAAAAGATAGGGGTTTTAACTAAGTAAGATCGTACCTATGATTTCGAATGCAAATTCAAACTAGGGCTTAAATAGTTTAATAAAAGACTTGGATTGCGCTCCCTATAACATATGACTCAATAAGCATTTAATATTGATAATATTGTTCATCGCATTTGCATGTAAAACCTAGCAAGTCAGGTAAGATCTACTTCACCTCTCTATCCTTCCTAGACATCATATATTCATTACCTCTCGATCTCAGAATAGGTACATACTAACCCTTGCTCATTAGTCTTGGATTTACTATCCCCTCTCAAGCTCAAGTATTTTAGATACAAGCTAATCCCCAAGCCTAGGTATACTATCCCCTCTCGGGCTTAAATGACTCAAACCTACATCGATTTCCTTTATCAACTGTTATAATTCCCTTTTCCTAATTATTATTTTTCTCTCGAACAAATAATAAATATAGATGAGTTGTTAATGCATGCACTCATCAAAAAAGAATTTTACAGGAAGGAAATTATAATATATGCAATACAAATCTCAAATAAAACCCTATGTTTGCCTATTTTGTTATAGCGTCATGGTTCACACAAACCTAGTTGTGGGTTTAACTATACGAACTTGTAAGAATTGAAATGTAAATCATCATGTAATTCATATTTAAATCACTTATAAGGAAGAAATTATCCAAATTTTGTATCGCACAAATAAACGGAGAACAATAACTACAACCAAATATTCCAAACGATTGTCAAAATCGCAACTAGCAATTTTGGTCTTCATCTCGCTATCCAGGCGCAATGTTAAGGAGTAAATCAATGTGAAAACTTATGAAATCAGGCTATGTTTTTCATGGTTTCCCAGCCCCAAAGTGTGGGGATTAATCTATCCTATAATGAAAATAATAATAACCTTAAATAATACTTAAGACCTAAGCCTAAACCAAGTAGGAAACACTATCATAATCAATCTAGGAAACTTGGTAAAATAGGTGACTTTGCTCTTCATGGATCAAACCACACCTCTGGTGGTTTTTATGACTATCTTGTCTGCTTCATGGTAAGCTACTTGGTGTTGGAATGCTGACAAAATGCTGCCCTGGACGGAGGCTCTTCATGTGTCGTGTAACACACCATGAGTTATGAATGACCTTGTGGTGGTTGCCTTGCCTTTGGGGCTTTATGTGAACTGCCTGAGCACTTCATAGCCACCTCCATGCCTTGTGGAGAGCACCATAGGCCCTAGAGAGCCTCATGGTGGATTCTTGGTGATGAAACAGGGTTGTTTGGTCAGTGACACTTCACGAAACGCCTTTCACAAACTATCCCTTCGTCAAGTGCAACATGAGATGTGAATGGCTCTGTGGTGTGCAACATTGTTTTCGTGCTTTCTTGTTTTCATCATGTGTGGTCTTTGCACCTTGCATATGCTCATAACCAGCCTCCCAATGCATAATTCCAGACCTGTCTCATGCGAATCTAATCAATCTCAACTCAAATGATTACAAATGAATGCAACATCGAATTTCCATAACTTTATCAAATTGTCCATCTTCTAGATCAGACCAGAAATTTCTTATAGCATCTTGAAAATTACTCATAAATAGCTCCTTGAATTCTTAGTACAAAAAATTCCAAGGAAATCTTTCCACTAACCATTAACTCGATGAAATCATTATTTTCCTGAAAATAAGCATAAAATATATATCAAACTAACAAATTTTCATAAGAGCTTACAATAATCCTATGTTTTAAGCATCATAAAAGTTGTATGGTCACGAATCATCAACCTCTGGTGCTCATACTTCACCTGTTGGTAATTTAAACATATAACCACAAAATTTGATATATCTTTCTTCATCTCACACCAACAATAATGTTGTTTCAAATCACAGAACATCTTTGCCACTCCCCAATGAATAGAATATTGTCACAATAAGCCTCTTCCAAGATCATATGCACCCAATCACCTATCTTAGGAACACAAAGGTACCCTTTAATCTTTAATACACCCACAAAATTAAAAGAAGATGATTTGGCTTCGCCTCTCAATACTTTGTCCTATTCAAACATAGCTTATCATCATCAAACTGGTGAGCACAAATCTGATCCATCAGGGAAGACCTAGCCTTAACGAAGACTAATAAACTGGAGATGGAGAATATTAAGTTGAATATCTATCTAGACAAAGATAAGGGCCTTTTTTCTACTCTCAGGAATCCCAAACTACCCATACTAGAAGCCTTCCAGCTCAATGCATCTGCTACCACATTGAACTTGCCTGGATGGTAAAGAATAGAGATTATATCCTTAAATAACTTTAACCATATACGTTGTCTCATGTTTAAATTTGACTGAGAGAAGTTGTATTTAAGACTACGATGATTGATAGAAATCTCACAATGCTCCCCATAAAGATAGTTCCTTGACAACTAAAATACAAACACCATCGCAGCTAGCTCTCGATCATAGGTATGGTAGTTCTTCTGTGTACTTTGAACTGGTGGGAGATATTGATAAGTCATAGAAATACGACTCTTGTGATGCTTTAAATGAAGGATTTTTGTGCATTCTCAAGTAAAGTTGTTATTTTGATGTGTGTTTATGTTATTTTTTAGGAAAGGTGATTGAGGCATGGATAAATAGATGAATGGTAGTGAAATGAACGTAAACAAGACAAAGTGTGGGCATACTAAGCCCTTCACGCTTGTGTAATATCACACTAACCGTAGGAGGGCACATAAAAGTGGCCCAGACAACCATGGAGAAAATGAAACCAAGTGAATGATCACGTGGACCTCCATGATTTGTGTGACAGTCTATGAGTCGTGATGAAGCTAGAGAAAAGTTTTCTTAAGGTATGCCCCATGATATACGACACAAACTATAGAGTGTGGCATGAGCCATGCCAAGTGCCGTTAAAGTGACGTGAACAGGGTAACACCATAAAAAATGAGGAAAATCATGGAAGTAGCGAGTGACGAGGGCCTGTCATGGGCCATGTGACCAACCATGGTCCGTGAAATGGGTCGTGATGATTGATGAACGGGGTAAAAATGCAAAGGCAAGAGAGACAGTCCGTCTCACAGACCGTCAACCCTCACATGGATTATGCTGATACACGTGAGGAGTGACGCAGTGAAGAGCAAGTTTTAAAGACCAAGTATAGCCACACGAACTATTTCACTATTCGTCTACCATCACACGGGCCGTGTAGTGGCCCGTATCCATGTTGACGTGATTTTTCCTATTGTAAATTGGATTAGGTTTTCCTTTATATATAATTATTATTTTTATTTCATTATCACTTAGTCTTGGACATCTGGAGACAAAGAACACTATTTTGGTTGAAATTTCATTGAACTTTGTGGATTTCAATTATCTTATTGAAGATTGTGGTTCGTGGATTCACGATTTCTTCAATACTAAGTTCTTTATTATGAAGTCTTTATATCGTTATGGATTATCTTTCTTGAATATGTTAGGCTAAAGCCACAACTAGGTTATAGGAACCATGAAAAATCAATAAGATAGATGAATATGGGGCAAATCTTAGGATTGATCGGGATATGTATCATACTATTCTTCACTTTACCTTCTTCCTTAATAAGTCAATGTATTATGGTAAATCTTTATTCATTATATGTCCGAAAGGGGTGGAGTAATTAGGAAAAGAGTTCTACGACTGAAATTCAAGATTTTTAACCTAGTCTAAGTACTTGAGACTAAAAGGTGATAGTATTCTGGGGTCAACAATAAGGGTTAGTAATACATTCTGAGATCGAGAGGTGATGAATGAAATACATCTAAGAAGGACCAAAAGGTGAAGTAGGTGTTGTATAGCGTTTTAGATCTTGTATACATGATCATGAATTAGTTTATCCCAGTTGTAGTATGAGATTCATAGGGACAACAATCCTAGCTTTGCTTTAATCGATTAAAATCAAGTAGTCTTTGTACTTGTTTGTCACTTTACTTTAGTAGTTTAGTTTACAAAAACCAAGAACCCCCATTTACTTTATGCACTTTTGTTTCAGGAATAGATATTACATCTAAAAATGGTGCTAATAGATTTATTCTCACACATTCCCTGTGGGATCAACCTCAACTCTGGTTGAGTTCTATATTTGATCAATGATCGCTTTACTATTCCTTTTAGAGTATAAATTTGGGCATATCAAATTTTGGCGCCGTTGCTGGGTAATACGACAAAGTAATAGTCTATTAGTTGCTACTTTCAGTGTGTAATACTAGTCCTTAATTTTATTTTTATTTCTTATTTTTGTTCTTGGTAGGGTGCTAGTGTTGCATGCCAAACACCCGACGCAAGGGTGAAGCACTTGTTCCCTATGACCCTGAGCTTACTAAGTTAATCTGCAGAATGAATGTCCAAGAATACGAAGCGGCTAGATAGAGAGAGTTGGCTGTGAATCCTGCAGGTGGGGGAAATGATAGTCTAGGTAACAATGACCATACTGGTAATGAGATACCACTGGCAGCACCACTTAGACAAGTGTCGCTACCCGGTGTAAGACCCCAAGTGCCTCAGCCGCCCCAAGCAGTGAATGATTATGATGAGGGTGCTGAGACCACTAGAGCAATAGTGCTCCCCCCACTGCCTGGAAGTGTTAAGTTTGCTATCACTAGTACTATGTTGCAGATGCTACAGTTGAAAGGGTTGTTCAGCGGAGCAGCAATTGAGAATGCAAATCAACATGTCCTAAACATTTTTTGATATGCCAATCTTCTAAGATTCCAAGGGTTAGTCAGCAAGCACTTAGGTCGCGATTATTTCCATTATCTCTTTTAGGTGCGGCGACAAAGTGGCTGAATAAGCTTCCACATGATTCTATCTGCACTTGGGGAGAATTAAAAGAGGCGTTCTTGGAAAGGATCTTCCCTGCATAAAGACAACTGAAAATCAAAAATAACATTGGCCCTCACAAGAAACTGCCAAATAAAACACTACATGAGACTTAGGAGAGATTCAAGTAGAGCCAATCGTCACCTCACAGATGATCATTTGAAAGCAGTCTTCTACATGCCTTGCAATTTTGTGAAGAAGCCTATCATTGATGATGCTTGTAGGGGATCATACATGTCCAGGACTTTCCCAGATATAGTGGTGATCTTAGATCAGGTAGCCAAAAGTAATAGGGCATGGTACAACAGAAATGGAGAATGTTCTGGGTTCATCTTCGAGATGACTGTGGAGCAGCGACAGAAAGAGGGGGAACGGGATCAAGACATGGCCCATATGAAGACCCAATTAGACTTGCTGGTGAAGTGGCTCCTAAAGGAGGTGCAGAAAGGGTGAAAGTCATGGATATAATGCCTAGGTATGATGATCAGAGCTATAATTATGATAAGGTGGCGAACTTCTTGGACAAGTAGAGGTTCAATATCTGTAATCAAGGTCAAAACTATGGTTGTGAGAACTATCAAGGAAATGAGTAAAGCAGAGATGGCTATAGGAACTATCAGTGTCAGAGTAATGGTGGTGGAAACTCAAAACTAGAAGAGATGATAGCAAAGGTTCTTAGTAAAATTAAGTCCACTGAGGCAGGGGTGCGAGACATGCGAGGAGAAATGTTCAATGTTTGACAATTGGTCAACTCGTATTCTGCCTCGATAAATAACTAGAATAGCAGATGGGGCAACTATCAGCCTCACTAAGTTAGAGAAAAGTTGGATCACTTCCTAGTGACACTATTCAAAGCTCGAAAAATGATGGTCACTACATGGAAGTAACCATGAGGAGCGGTAACGTACTTTCTGACCCTGTTGTAACTAGTAATGTAGGTATGGATAAACCTGAAGGCAAGATACCCAACCCCATGGAGGTGCATGTTGATAACATGAGTGAAGAAACTGATGTGACAATAGCAGAGCCTGAGGTTGCTAAAGAGGCTCAAGAGTCAGACAAACCAGTAACTCAACCTTTGCTAGCCATTCCTAAGCCGCCACCATCATTCCCACAGATATTGCAGAAGAAGCTGAAGATGGCAAGTTTCAGAACATCTTATCTATGGTGAAGGAGATATTAGTAAACATCCCTTTAGTGGAGGCACTTGAGCAGATGCTAGGCTACTAAGTTCATGAAAGACTTAGAAACGAAGAAGTAAACAACCACAATCTAGTCGACAAACAACCTTGATCACTATAGCGCTATTGCTACAAGATCCCTTGATGAAAAGAAGGAAGATCTAAAAGCCTCTACTATCCCATGTACCATTGGAACTTATGACTTTGCTAGGGCCCTCTGTGATCTGGGTGTCAGCACCAACTTGATGCCACTAATAGTTTACAAGCAGTTGGGTTTAGGAGCCCCCACACCCACTACAATGCGTCTACTTATGGCAAAAAGATCAGTAAAGCGGCCTATGGGGATTTTGTGTGATGTGCTGGTCCATGTGGGCAGCTTTATCTTTCCTGCAGATTTTGTCATTTTGGACTGTCAGGTGGATTTTAAGGTTCCCATCATCCTTTGGAGACTACTTTCGGCTACTGGTAGGGCAGTGGTAAATATGGAGTGAGGGGAGCTCACCTTCAGATTAAACACTGAAGAGGTAAAGTTAGTGTGCGTGTGGTGATAAAGAGACCCAAGGAGGTGGCTATAATGTCTATCATGGATGTGGATGATGATTTTTTATCTGAAATTCCACTTGAAGAAAGGATAAGTGTGGACACACTAGCAGCGGTGTTGATGAACTTTCCAGAGGATGATGTCACTGGGTACCGTGATGCTGTGAATGCATTGCAAGGTAGGGGAACCAAACTATTTATCCCCAGAAAGTTGGACATGGACCTGCAAAAGAGACATACATCGCCAGCAAAACCTTCTATTAAGGAGCCTCTGACGACGGAGCTCAAGGAGCTTCCCCAATACTTAAGTATGTATTTTTGGGCACTAGTATCACTCTTCCCATGATTGTGGCTACAGATATCTAGGAAGACAAGGTGAAGGCATTGGTGGGGCTCCTCTAGAAGTTTAAGCGAGTTATTAGGTGGACCATTACAGACATTATAGGGATTCCTCCGAGGATATGCACGCACAAGATCAAGCTAAAGGATAATTGTGTGCCTGGCATCAAGCACCAGCATAGGCTAAATCTGCCTATGCAAGAGGTGGTGATAAAGGAGATCATTAAGTGGTTGGATATTGGGTTCATATACCTTATTTCAAATAGCAAGTTGTTTAGTCCAGTTCATGTGTCCCTAAAAAAGGGGCATGACAGTGGTGGTTAATGACAAAAATGAGTTGGTCGCTTTGAGGCCTGTTGCTGGGTGGCGAGTATGCATGGAATAATGAAAGCTAAATAGATGGACCTTAAAGGACCATTTTCCCATGCCCTTCATAGACCAGATGTTATACATGTTGGCAAGTAGAGGGTGGTACTACTTCTTAGATAGGTACTCGGGTTACAATCAGATATCTATAGCCCTAGAAGATCAGGAGAAGACCACCTTCACTTGCCTTTTATGGGAATTTTTCTTTCAAGAGGATGCCTTTTAGACTATGAAATAACTTAGCCACCTTCCAACAATGTACGATGTTGATCTTCTCAGATATGGTTGAAGACACCCTTGAGGTATTTATGGATGATTTCTCTGTTGTGGGTGATTCCTTTGACGATTGCCTATCGAATCTTAGCAGAGCACTACAATGTTGTGAGGAAGCTAATTTGGTACTAAACTGGGAGAAATGCCATTTCATAGTCAAGAAGGGCATAGTCCGTGGCCATAAGATTTCTGATAAAGGCATAGAGATGGATAATGCGAAATAGAGGTTATCGAGAAATCGCCACCTCCAATCTCTGTGAAGGGCATCCGGAGTTTTCTTGGACATGCAAGTTTCTACAACTAGTTTATTAAGGATCTCTCTAAGATTGCTCACCCACTATACAAGTATTGGAGAAAGATACTAAGTTTTAGTTCGACGACAGATGTCGGCATGCCTTTGAAACTCTGAAGCAAAAGCTGATTTATGCACCTGTGGTAGTTGCACCTGATTGGGTTGCCCTATTTTAAGTTATGTATGATGCGAGTGAAATTGTTGTGGGTGTTATGCTTGGGTAGAAGTGCAACAAGATTCTTTATCCGATCTACTACACTAGCAAGACCCTCAATGATGCACAAAGAAATTACACAAACTGAGCAGGAATTGCTGGCTATGGTATATGCATTTGACAAGTTTAGGGCCTACTTATTGGACACAAATGTGATAGTTCAGACAAACCATGAAACATTGAGATACCTCATGGCCAAGAAAAATGCCAAGCCAAGGTTGATTAGATGGGTTCTGTTGTTGCAAGAGTTTGACTTTGAGGTCTAAGACCAAAAAGGATGTGAGAATCAGGTAGCAGAACACTTGTACAAGTTAGAGGATGAGTCAAGGACGAAGGATTGGTTGAACATCGATGATTCCTTTTCCGATGAGTAGGTATTGGCAGCTTCTGTTGACCTTATTCCTTATTTTGCTGATTTTTCTAACTTTCAGGTGAGCAACATTATGCCTAAGAGCCTCAACCCTCAACAGAGAAAAAAGTTTCTTCATAATGTGCACAGGTATTTCTGGGATGACCCGTACTTGTTTCGAACATGTGTTGATGGGGTCATCAGGCGATGCATTCTAGAAGTAGAGATGTTGAGTATCATGGAGGCTTGTCACTCTTTCTCCGTGGGGGGCCATCATGGTGGTGTCAAGACAGCCAAGAAGATTCTGCAATATAGGTACTACTAACCTACCATCTATAAAGACGCCCATGACTTAGTGCTAGGGTATGATTAGTGTCAGCCACAAGGCAACATCTCTAGGCGTCAAGATCTGCCCATGACCCCTATTCTTGAAGTAGAAATGTTTGGATCTAGGGAATCAACTACATGGGCCCATTTTTGAGCTCTTATGGCATGAAGTATATCTTAGTGGTAGTAGACTATGACTCCAAATGCATAGAGGTGTTGCACTATCGAATAACAAACGTAAGTGTGTTGTCCAGTTTTAAAGGTGGAACATCTTTTCCAGATTCTGAGGTGAAACACCCAAACTATCATCAGTGATGGGGGTTCTTATTTTTGTAACAAGGTCTTCCAATCTATGCTAGCAAAGTATGGAGTATGACAGCACCAAGTGGACACACCTTATCACCTGCGAACAAGTGGGAAGGTTGAAATTTCAAATACGGAGATCAAAGAGATCCTGACCAAGTCTGTGAATACTACCAGAATTGATTGGGTGTGAAAGCTAGATGATGTACTTATGGCTTACAGAACAACTTACAAGGCCCCCATTAGTATGTCCCCATATCAGTTGATGTTTGGTAAAGCCTGTCAACTACCTATGGAGTTGGAGCACAAGGCACTCTAGGCTTTGAAGAAGCTCAACATGAATTGGGAAGAGGCTACTGACTTGAATTTGACCAACTCAAAAAGTTGGATGAGTTTCTCCTCCAAGCGTATGAGAGTGCAGCACTGGACAAAGAGAGGATAAAGTCCAGTATGACAAACATATTGCCCAACAGAGTTTTAGTGTTGGTGACACGGTATTTTTATACAACTCTAGATTGAGGCTCTTCCCAAGTAAGCTCAAGTCTAGGTGGTCTAGCATATATAAGATTTCCACCATATTTCCCCATGGCGCAATTGAGCTAGAAGCAGAAAATGTGGATCGATTTAAAGTGAATGGGCAAAGAGTGAAGCAATACTTGGGTGCAGCAGAGGACGCCTCAGTGGTTGAGTTCATACTTCTTGACGAAGTCTGAGTAGTCAAGATAGTGCATCATGCCGTGATGTTAAATCAGGCGCTTCATGGGAGGCAACCCATGCATTATTAGAAAATAGAAAAAAAAAAGAAAAAAAGGAAAGAGAAAGTTAATTATATGTCTTACATTGTTTGTCTTTAATTTGTTGAGTTTCTATGTGGGTTTAGGTATCAACTTCAGAGTTCGTGCACTCACGCACGGAGGCACGCAAGACATGACCCTGGAGGGGCCCAAAGTTTAGCTAAGGACAATGCTATGCGTGCTTACATGGGCCATAAAGCATGACATACCTCATAGCATCTGTCATAGGACACATGCTTGGGAAGATATGTGTTTAATTCGTGAAGCCCAACCACAGAACTGTGCACCACAAATTGTGACACGTTTAACGGTTCATTCAATGGATCATGGAGTGTATGTGTGTGTGTCAATTTTGCCCAAGTATTGAAGCACTGAACCCATAAATGAACCATTAATGGTCTAAAGGCTCATAAAACCAATTGTCTATCATATGCACATGTGGCCAAGTAAGTACCACTATTTTGTTCTGCTAAGGTTGGGCCGACCGATGGTCCAAATGGACCGCGACATGTATCACGGGCCATGAAGCCGCCCGTGTGGTGATTGTTGATTGGTCAAACATGGTTGACCAAGGTATTTAATACCTTTCCCTTTGCCCAACTACTTATTCCCAAAAGTTCCATTCTCTCTCACATACCCCCTACTCTTTCTCACGATTTCTCCCTTAAAAATCCCTAAAATTTCCATCTTATTTGTGACAATTCATAAGTCTATTTCACGATTCGTGGCTTAATCTAAGTATGGGTCTCTACTTTTTCAAGTAATTCTTCTTCTTCATTGTTATTCATCAAGTAAGAACTCAAGTTTTTTATCTTGTAGTGTAGATTTTGGTGTTTATATGTGTAGATCTTAGTTCAAAATTGTTTCTTTCTTGGTTTAAAGCATCATAATACATGAAAGTAGTGTTGGGTGTTACATATGGTGGTGAAAATCACCATTGTTTAGTACTTGAGTGTGTTAACCATGGTAGTTCATGATTTTTATGGATTTGCGGTATAACTCTTGGGAAAATTGGGTGTGTATGTTCATGTGTTTATGGGACGAAGATTAGGTCGAGAAAATTTATATACATTTGTGCATATATGTGTATTGGGCTAAAAGTCGAAAAAAGGAGAGGTGTCTCACGGCCGTTCACATGGACCATATGTTGTTACATGAGCCATGTAATCGGCCATGACATACCCTCTACTCACTACACTAAGTCCCGCCACATAGACCCTGCCATGGACCATGTCTCGTTACAAGGGCCATGTAGGGTCCCCTTGAACCTGTACCACCCGTATTATATTACTTAGGTTGATTTTTAATTTTAATTCCCATATGTTCCTTAAGTGCAATTGCCCTATGATAAACTGGGTGACATCACTCTCAAGGGTTATTGTCACTTTTATGGCACAGGGAAAGTCTGAGTACCCGTTAGTGCGTTAACCTGCTTGTACAAAAATTTCTAACAGGTTGTATCCATTTGTGATACTTGCAAGTGCTATGGGTCAACACCGAAGATTAATTAGACTTAGTGTAAAGGACGAGCCCAGATCATGTCTCAACGACTCTCCAACTATATCATCTATCCATCAAGATGAAGTGACTCATGTGATGACTCCTCAAGTGGGTCCGAGGTCCATTTTACGGGCAATATCTCCCCTCACTCCCCTCGCACTATAAGGGCTTGTGTAGTGAGCCGCAATAGAGCCCCCCCCTCCCAGTCTGAGGAGGGGGTTCATCAGACGGGAATTGAGGAGGAAGAGGATGCCCCGAAGTATGAAGAGCAGGTATACACTGCAGAGGCCATCAGGCATGACACTGAAGAGCAGGCCGACAAGATCGAACTCCGAGAGAGTGATCATGAGGATATACATTTTGCAGTATCCCGGACGATAGATCCCAAAACCTTTAGGGTGCTTATTGTATTTCTACGGGGTCGTTGAACAGTCCCAGGTGCCATGAATATTTATATTCACGGGCTGACCAAGGGCTCCAGAGGGTTCCAATGGTAGCCGATCATCCCGGAGGTTCAGGTCCTCACGGACCAACTTGACAACACCCCATAGATTAGAGATGTTTTGAAGCATAAAAGTTTAGTTGGATGGCGCAACCACCTGGTTACTATGAGCTCACCATAGTTGAGGAGTTTTATTCTAATTATGCTGCTAGTCTACTGAACTCCGTAGAGGGTAACCAATCTAAGAAAGTAAAGAAGCAGATCGCATCTGGTAGGTCCTCATGGTCACATGTGATGGTGCGTGGTACACGAGTGGATATTTTAGAGAACACTATTAACTAATTCCTATTTGGGCTGGATTAACGAACTCCTCAAGATGGATTATTCATGGCTAGACACCTACGAATTATGGAGAAGGGGTGGATGTCCAATTCGTTATCTCGGGCTGAAATATTAGGATGGATTGTAGAACAAATCGTCATTTAGGTTGTTGTTGTGCCTTGGGTCATAAATCCTAAGGTTCTGTGAATTTTGTGGCAAAGTTTTGGTGGGCGGTGATGCGAAAAAGGTTGCGGTCCAGAAGCAATGACAACACCCTACAATTTTCACATGCCTCCCTAGTAGCGTGTTTCATGGAAAAGTTTTGGATAAATATAGGGTCGTATTATAGCTTATGAGATACAGGACCGACCCTTATCTGACAGAGTGGGATGCCCTTCCCATACCTGATTCGTGCCCTTTGTAAGAAGGTTGGTTTGCCACTACACATTATCTAGATAAAAAGATGGCTCCAAAGGGTGTTGTACATATTACACTTATCAAAGAAGTCCAAAATCCTCTAACGTGAGTTCGAACACGCATGCTGGGGGCCTAGAAAAGTTTCCTAGAGCAGCCCCTTAGTAACCCTTATCATTTGAGGGTTACACCACCTCCCCACAGTCATGTGAGGCTTCTGACTAGCCGAGGGTAGTGGTGTTGTACCCCTGGTGCAGCAAGGGTACATGTACGTGCCTTATGAGTTCCTTGCGAGGGTGGTGGCAGACCAGCAGTAGACACAGGCTATTGTTGACTAGATCATTGAAAGGATGCAACATGTGGTCCATTCTAATGTACAATAAGTTGTGGAATAACTTCGAGTAGAGCTTTTAAGCCAAATCAGCATCCTGCAGGGTTATGTCAACATTTTGGAGGGATACTTCCATCACATGCTTGAGAGTATGTCCAGAGCCAAAATGAAGAATCTTGTGCAAACAGTAAATAATGTGAAGGCCCTAATCACCCAGAAGATTATGCAGTATAAAGCCACCACTACAACCCTACCCCTAGAGTCTTGGATGAGCCTTTTCAATGCTCTCGTGGCACTTGTTCTAGATAAGACATGGGGCACTCCACCTGCCCCATCTGTTGCATCTGTGCTACCCCTAAAAGATCCCAAGAGGAAGGACAAAGGTAAGAGTCATAGCCACCGATGCAGTCATCCACCTGATCCATAGAAAGAGGAGGAGAGGCAGATGTGCAAGGCTATAACCCAGAGTGGAGCAACCGCTGGGCGAGCAATCGATGTGGCAAAGATAGGAGCCTCCAAGAGCACCTTCAAACCTGGTGCAGCCTATGATGACAGCAATCACACAGAGGGTCTGGTCCCATTGGCACAACTGACGCCTAGGCATCCCAGGTATGTTCTATCTCCTTCCTATTCTTTTATTCTGGTTGTGGTATAGTGAGGACACTACACAATCTTTTTAGAGGGGGTAGGGCATCATGTCACTTGAGAATTTTTCTTGCCATGTTTCTTTTCTCTCAAGTGTATTATCTAGTAGAACTAGCATGTTTAGGTTATGATGTCTGTATAAATACAAGTGTTCACAGAAGTCTAAGATAACCCATGTCACGAAAAATGCCCCAAAGTATCAATGCTATAAAAGGTTATATGTGCTTGCATCCCATCCAGACTAACTTGCATAATTTTTGGTAAGCATGGTGTGTGTATGGTTGACATTCTGATGAATGAAGCATGTCTATGTTGGTTTAGTGCTAACTAGTGTAGAAGATGTGTCATGTGTGTGAGCTTGTTTGCATAATTCAGTCAACGCACTTGTCAGATAGAATTTGTCTGGTTCGACCCACCGAAATAATTGAATGGTTAGATTAGGATGTGATCTTAGGTCATTGTTGTTGACTAGTCACTTAGCCTAAAATTGACCAACCAAATAAATTTGTCCCTCTTGAACCAAAATTTGAGCCTGAATAGACCTTTTCTTTGTATTCACCAAATTCACTTCCCCTTTCTATCTGCTGATCTTTATTTTGGCCTTGGTCTCTCCAAAGACACTGTGAACCTCTGCCTAGGTCAAAAGCCTAAGTTGAGGGTCGCTTATACTGGCCCTGGTCCTTTAGAAAGATATTGTGAACCTTGACCTAAGCCAAAGGCTTAAGTTGAGGGTGGTTACTATAGGGAAAATAGAAAAATAAGTGTGGAAAAGAATTAAGTGAAAAGAGAAGAAAAAAAAGTGGTTGTGACCCTGAATAACTTGGGACGAAAGACAATTTCGAATCCTCTTTGTCTACAAACAAGGAAGCTATAAATAATGCAACTATGAATCTCATGATGAGTTCAATCTTAGCTCAGGATGAACGCTGGCGGCATGCTTAACATATGCAAGTCAGACGAGAAACATTAAAAATGGTGTTTCTAGTGGCGGATGGGTGAGTAACTCGTAAAAACTAGCCCGTGGGAGGGGAACAACAGCTGGAAACGGCTGCTAATACCCTATAAGCTGAGGAGCAAAAGGAGGAATCTGCCCGAGAAGGGGCTCGCATATGATTAGCTAGTTGGTAATTAGCAAAAAAAAAGAATGAAAATGAGTGAATGAGCATGGAAATCACTTCCTGTACTAAAGGAAGTTGGAGAAATAGGGGCAATAAATATTGGAGACCAAAATGCAAATGGCTGAGTTAAAACTAGTGTCTGGGAGAGGCCTATTAATCACTTCAATCCTAATATACCTCACCCGAGCCCACACCTATGCTACAAGGCACAAAAGTCCTAATGTGATCTTAAAGAAGTCATTCGAGAGTTAAGGTGGCAAAAATAAGGGCAAGCTTATGATCGATACTAATGTGTCGACTGAAAGACATTTATGAGAGTGAGTATCCATATTCTAATCTCTTTTCTACAGTCTTATATTGTGAGTGAGACTTCTTTGTAGTAAGAGCACTATCTTTGCACTAATTGGTTGCTAATCCAATTGGGTTGTCCTTATTTCCGATCATATGTGGACTGACCATGCATGTATGATGTTTGCCATAATCGTTGTGGGTTTGTTTGGGGTGTGAGCACAGTCTTAAGTTTGTTTACGGGGCATATGTGTTGAAAATTGTGGGGTTATCCATAGTTCTAAGTGAGAACTTATGTTTATGCTTTGTTTGGTTGAGTCGTTATTGCTTGAGGACAAGCAATCATTCTAAGTTAAGGGTGTTGATAAGTCATAGAAATACGACTCTTGTGACGTTTTAAACGAAGGATTTTTGTGCGTTCTCAAGCAAAGTTGTTATTTTGAGTTTTCTGTTATTTTTCAGGAAAACTAATTAATGCATGGATAAATGAATGAATGATAGTGAAATGAACGTAAAGAAGAGAAAGTGTGGGTATATTGAGCCCTTCATGGCTCGTGTGATATCACACTAACTATAGGAGGGTGCATGGAAGTGGCCCAGGCAATCGTGGAGAAAATAAAAACAAGTAAAGGATCACATGGACCTCCACGGCTTGTGTGATAGTCCACAAGTCGTGAGGTCCATCGGGACCTTACATTTGGCACAAGGGACAACTTGGGACGTGTGCGGAGCTAGAGAAATATTTTCTTAAAGCATGCCCCACGGCACACCACACAAACCATAGAGTGTGGCATGGGTCGTGCCAAGTGCCGTTAAAGTGATGTGAACAGGGAAACACCATTGAAAGTGAGGAAAATTATGCAAGTGGCAAGAGACAAGGGCCTGTCACGGGTTGTGTGACCAAACGTAGTCCATGATATGGGCTGTTATGATTGATAAAAGGGACAAAAATGCAAAGTCAAGGAAGACAGTCTGTCTCACGGACCGTCAACCCTCACACTGGTCATGCTGATGCACGTGAGGAGTGACGCAATGAAGAGCAAGTCTTGAAAACCAAGTATAGCCACATGGACCATTTCACTGCCTGTCTACCGTCACACAGGCCGTGTGGTGGCTCGTATCCATGCCGACGTGATTTTTCCTATTTTGAATCGAATTAGGTTTTCGTTGTATATAAATATTATTTTTATTTCATTTTTACTTACTCTTGGACAACTGGAGACAGAGAACACCATTTTGTTTGAAATTTCATTGAACTTTGTGGATTTCAATCATCTTATTCAAGATTGTAATTTGTGGATTCACGAATTCTTCAATAGTAAATACTTTATTATGAAGTCTTTATATCATTATGGGTTATCTTTCCTGAATATACTAGGCTAAACCCATAACTAGAGTTGTGGGAACCATGACAAATAAATAAGATAGACGAATATGGGGTAAATCTTAGGATTGATCGGCATATAGATCGTAGTATTCTTCACTTTAATTTCTTCCTTAATGAGTCGATACATTTGGGTAAGCCTTTATTCGTTACATGCCCGAAAGGGGTGGAGTGATTGGGAAAAGAGTTCTATGACAGAAATTTTGGGTTTTTAACCTAGTCTAAGTACTTGAGATCAAAAGGCGAGAGTAGTCTGGGGTTGATAACAAGGCTTAGTAAGCATACGTTCTGAGACCGAGAGGTGATGAATGAAATACATCTAAAAAGGATCGAAAGGTGAATTAGGTGTTGCATAACTTGTTAGATATTGTATACGTGATCATGAATTAGTTTACTGCTTAGATTTGGCTGTTACACAAGATGTCATGGAGAACATAATCCTAGCTTCACATTAATTGGTTAAAATCCAGTAGTCTTTGTACTCGTTTGTTACTTTACTTTAGTAGTTTAGTTTACAAAAACCAAAACCCCCCATTACTTTATGCACTTTTGTTTCGGGAATAGATATTACATCTGAAAATATGCTAATAGATTTATTCTCACGCATTCCCTAAGGGATCGACCTCAACTCTGGTTGAGTTCTATATTTGATCAACGACCGCTTTACTATTCCTTTTGGAGTGTAAATTTGGGCGTATCAGACATAAGCTATAACTTTCCCCTTCTGCATCAATACACCCCCCCTAAAACTCACAACAGAAGCATCACAATACACTACAAATGTCATATCCTACTTGGGCAATGTTAGAATAGGTGTCGAAGTCAATAACTCCTTGGACTTTTGGAAATTTTATTCACACTTCTCGGTCCACTAAAACACTACTACCTTCTGGGTGAGTCTAGTCGAAAGAGCCGCAATGAAAAACCATCAGTAATACCCTACAAGCTCAATAAAACTCTAGATCTTCGTCATAGAAGTGGGTTTCATCGAATTCTGTGCCGATGTTATGTTAGTTGGATCGACCATGATGCCATATTTGGTCACCACATTCCCCAAGAAACATACAGACTCGATCTAAAACTCACACTTAGAAAATTTAGCATACAACTTCTCTTCTCTCAATCTCTGAAGTATGACCCTTAAGTGTCGATTACCTCATTCTTGGAATAAACCAAGATATCATCAATAAACACGATCACAAAAGAGTCCAAATAAGGCCTTAATACTCGATTCATTAACTCGATAAAAGCAATTGGGAATTAATCAGTCCAAAAAACGTAATCTCGATCTTGTAGTGTGTCACGACCCAACCTATGGGCCGTGACTAGTACCCGATAGGGGCACCCAGACCTCTAATACAGACACATAGAATCAAATGACAGGACAGGGCACCCGTCGTACCCAAAGTGCATAAAGTCTGAAGTATCAAAATAACGATAAAATATACCAAAAGTGGCTCCGGAATAGTAGAGCTCGTCAAACGGCAAATGGAGGTCCTAAGCTGGAGGTCCTCTACCATGTGCGTCGGAACCTGCGAGCATGAAACACAGCCCCCGAAGAACGGGGGTCAGTACGAAAGACGTATCGAATATGTAAAGCAGAAAGCACATGTGAATATCAATATAGCAGACTGAACATAAACATACGAAGTTCATAAAATTATTAGAGTGGCCGAGTAATTATAGATATAGAGTGCACATTTAATTATCAGAATGGCAAACTGAACATGGACATAGGATGTTATTTTCTTGCAAGTGTCAAATTATAGATTCAACTTAGTTCAAAGAGTCAAAGAAATACTTGTAAGTGCCAGATGGACGGGAATGATGGTGACCTCCATACTTGCGCCATACCACAGCATCACACCAGAAGTTTTCTCCGGCAAATCTTCGACACGTAGCAATAATATAGGGTAAATGAGCCGGCATCCCTAAACTCAGTTACCCTAATGTGGCATAAAGCAACCAAACCTAAGGCCCAATCTCACCTCAACTCCGTCTAAGCGAAGCCGACCCATGGGCCA
>DF357352.1:173050-185409 GCA_000787875.1 Solanum virginianum | reverse complement strand
GAATAGTTCTTGTAAAGGTATACTACACTTGTCCAAATCTCAATTTTTTTGAAACTTTAAATATGAATACATGAATATATATGCTTACTCACCTAATTTTATTTGCAACATTATCTCCTCATTCCAAAATTTCAAAAATTGGCACATAAATTCTGAATTTTCCAAAAATTGCAACATTGATTCCAAGCTTCCCAATTGACCCAATGCACCAGAGTACGAATTCTAATAGTTTGCTGATGCTTGCCTTCTGCTTGTCTGCATGCTCGTGCATACTGTCTGTGCGCCTGCCTGCGCATGTTGTTTGCGTGCATGCCTGCGCCAGCCCGTCTGCGCGTACGTCTGCACCAGCCCGTCTGCATGCACATCTGCGCCAGCCTATCTGCACGCACATCTGCACTAGCCCATCTGCGCATACGCCTGCGCCTATCCGTCTGCACGCATTCCTGTGCATGTTCGTCTGCCTTGGCCCCGACCTGCCCATGTCTCCACACATGTTTGCCGATGCCAACCTGTTGCCTGCGTGCAATCATCTTGACCTAGTTGCACACTATTCTATATGCAACCCCGTATATTGCTTCTGATGCCTGTATGCCCGCGCACCCTCATAGGCACCTGTCAAGGGGCAATGCACACGCCCTTGACACTGCCTTCGTCTCCTGCACCTAAGTCCAAACTTGGGGGTTTATAATAGTACTGGTCGCCTTATGACGCAGTTCTCTAGTATGGAGGGATGACCTCACTTCTTCGAGAGTTATAGTATCTTTACCAACAATAAATGACTGAACAAAATTCTCATATGATGAAGGTAAAGAAACTAACAGAATTGGGGCAGCATCTTCATCCTCAATTTTTACATCAATATTATGCAAGTCTAGCATAATCGTATTTAATTGATCTAAATGCTTACTAAGAGACATGCCTTCTTGTGTTCGAAGACTAAACAGATGTTGCTTCAAAAACAACTTATTGGTCAAGGATTTCATCATATATAGACTTTTGAGTTTTAACCACAAACTTGATATTGTTTCCTCCTCGACAACCTCAGTGATGATGTCGTCAGTGAGACATAGCATAATCGTCGAATGTGCCTTTTCCTCCAGAAAAGCCATCTCAGTGTTTTCGGCATTAGTTGCCTTCTTTGACAATGGCGCCCAGAGCCCTTGTTGCTTCAACAGATCCCGCATCTTAATTTGCCATAAACTGAAACTATTCCTTCCGGTGAACTTGTCAATCTTTACATTCAACGCAGATATTATTTCGATCAAGAAACAGATCTAGCTTTAATACCAGTTTGTTAGAACAGATGCGTATAAATGTATAGAAAATAACAAGAATGAACACAAAATTTAACGTGGTTCACCGACAATGCATCGGCTACGTCCACGGGTAGAGAAGAGATAGTTTATTGATTTGAGGAGTTATCAGAATACATTAGTGTATATGGTATGAAAACTAATTCAAAGACATAGATCTATCTCTATTTATAGATAATTTTGGGACTTGAAATTTGGAGATGAAATATTGTCTAAGTGTTTGAGAGAGTATGGGAGGGGAACTAGACCTTGCCTCTTCCATTAGATTTATATTACATTATGGAGAAGTCTATTCTCATCATAATTGATCCACACTTGAATGATATGAGAGTGAAATAAGGCTAAGTATAGGTATTTTCACGTACGGAGAGGTTTAGGCCCAAGACCCAAAAGCCTTAGACTGACTCAACAAAACAGGGCATTTTAACACTGAGGCACGCCCCTAGCGTATCACGCCTAGGGCACAAAAACCTCACTGTTTTTCGCCACTTTCAAATTTTGAAATTCACTATAGTTGCTCTAAAATCGCGGTTAGACTGATTTCCCACTCAATTTGATCCCCTAATCAAGAATATGAAGTTGGATTTCCAAAATAACACACAAATTTTGATATATATAAAAATTATCATTTCGGGCACTTTTGAGGCACATTTTCAAGCACTTTTTGGGGTCATTTCAAAAAAATGGGTCAACCCGGTCTGACCCGTCAAATTTCAAAGCCTGTATGGGCTAGCCCGGATGTAGTAAGCTAGCCCCTATTGATAGCTCTTGTTTTGAGTAGGCTAGTGCAGCTATTGGAAAAATAAGAGAAGATGTTAAGTATATCAAGAAATCAGAAGCAAGACTAGAGAAGTTTGTAGAGTATCATAGCAACCTTGGTCTACCATGTTCTAAAAAGTTACGCAGACATATGCCTATTTGGTGGAATTCTACCTATCAAATGATTGAAAGTGTTATATTGTATCAACAGGCATATATGCATTATGAGTTGGTTGATCTCAATTTTAGACATGACCTTTTTGAAAATCAATGGGAAAAGGGTGAGGTTGTAGCTATATTTTTTAGGTTATTTTATGATATTACAAAATTATTTTTCGGATGCAAGTACCCCATGATAAATTTATGTCTTTCTAATATGGAGAATTGAAAAATTATTGGAAGAACACAAAAATAGTGAAGATCCACTGATGAGTGAGATGTACTTCTATGTTGAGGAAGTTTAAGAATTATTTGGAGTCATATGGTATCATTTTATCTATACCGATGGTCTTTGACCCTTGATATAAACTGAATTTTGTGTCCTCGACCCTCGATATAAACTGAATTTTGTCAAGTGTTGTTTTTAAAGTTTAATTCTTATTCTGTTGATTAAAAGGTGATGATTCTCAGGTCATGATAGGACCTCCCATAATCCGCCAGTAGGTAAGCCAAACTCTTTACCAAGAAGTAC
The DNA here is from genome assembly GCA_000787875.1 of Solanum virginianum. Lineage (NCBI taxonomy): Eukaryota > Viridiplantae > Streptophyta > Magnoliopsida > Solanales > Solanaceae > Solanum > Solanum virginianum. The sequence goes on along the minus strand of DF357352.1, from coordinate 182,646 downwards.
AAGTAATGGATATAACCAGGGAATGGGACTTGTCATCGCACAATCATAACAAGCAAGTCTAAGGGAGTGGATCATGGAATGCAATCTATGGGAATATGGAACATGGGGCTTGTCATCACACAATCACAATAAGCAAGTCTAAGGCACAAGATCATGGGATGCAATCTATGGGAATAGGGACTTAGGAACTTCATCTTATCAATACATCACAACAAACAACATCAAAGAGGTAAGGGCTAAGGGAAAAGCCTTCATATATAGCATAGCAAGGCTCATACATAGTATATCATGTCAACTAACAATTAAGCATCTGTTGAGAATATGATAGGTCATACTTACCACTTCTACCCAGAAATGGTGAGGAAGAGAGTGTTTATAGATCATGGTTCTATCCATGTCTTGAGAAGTTCTATTCTTCCTCTTAAAAACTCCATTAGGTTGAGGAGAGCGAGGACTAGAGAAGTTGTGAATGTATCCTTCTTCATTACAGAAGTTTGCAAAGGCTCTGCTTTTGAATTCCCTCCATGATCACTTCTAATAGATGTGATGTAGTAACCCTTTTCTCTCTGTACTTTCTTACAAAAAAACTCAAAAAATTTTAAAGTATCATCTTTGTTAGCTAAAAACATAACCCAAGTGAAACAGGAATAATCATCAATAATTACAAATGCGTACCCTTTTCCACCAATGTTTGAAGTTCTAATGGGACCAAAAAAGTCCATGTGAAGAAGTTGTAGAGGTTTTGTAGTGGAAATAGTATCTTTGAATGAAAGGAGTTTCTTGTTGGCTTACCCATTTGACATGCTACACACACATGATCTTTCGTGTAGTCTAGTTTTGGCAATCCAATCACCAGTTCCAGCCTTGCAAGCTTCTCAATCAATCTCATGCTGGCATGGCCTAATCTTTTGTGCCAAATCCATGGATCTTCATAAATAAAAGTCAAACAGATGTGATCTTTTGATCCTTTGATAGAATCAAGAATGTAAACATTTTTGTCCCTTCTTTCGGGAAGAATTTCCTTTCCAGATTCATCCTCAATAATGCACCTAGTTTTCTTGAATCTTACTTCCAGATTGGAATCACAAAGTTGACTAATCAGTCAAAACAATATTAGCACTGACAAGATACTCACTTCTCTCTTATTTTTGTTCAATATCTTTTGTAGCTTAGATAGTGGAGTCGAAATTTTTTGTAGATCACACATAGATGTAGGATATATCTTCAATTTGGGGGAAGCAATAAAATGTTGAATACTCTATTAGTTATATGTTTTAAAGTTTAGTTGCAGAGAGATATGGTCGTGTTAATCTAGTTTAGTGAAAATTATTTTCAGTTGTTGACATTGACATAATATAGGTATTGGTGCACAATATATAAAATAACTTATGATTTAATATAAAATTTCACTACTATTTATAGTTAGTGTTGGTTCAAGTTGTTTCATATAAGGCATTGATTGAAATAAACTAGTACTTGATTGACCGCTGAAATTTGAATCATTGACATAATTATATTTACCAAATATTCTTCCTATGCTAAAAAATATTTATGTATGTGATGATGAACTAGGAGAGAGTCACAATAAGATGCTTATAACTCTCAGTTCCTTTACAACTCTCCCTAGTTTGATTTATGTTCAGCCTACTAATTTGAAGATAATAGGGGTCTAGAGAAGGATGACAATTAGGGGAATGGCTCAACTAGAGAGGATATGAGAAGAAAGTGACAGAAAAACTCAACTTCGGCAGGAATAGTCAGCTCGCTTGAAGTTTGCGAGCATAAAACTTTTTCAGTGAGTTTCTGATTCAATTTTGATATCCTGTTTTCCTATATAATTTTTGGTTTTGCTGCTTTCCATTGCATGAATCATTTTCTACTATTTTCACTGGTCCCTTGTTCTATATTGTTACTGGTTTAGTTAATGCTACACATTTGAATTTTAGCGAAGGATAAATTACAATTTAGGCTATAATATATGTCAGGAAAAAAATATGTTTCTGAGGCTATGGTGACAATTTTCTTTAGTACATTAATGAGACATAAATGAAGTGATTTGTTGCTTGGCAAGACAGTCCAGATGGCTGATTGTTTAGATATAATGATGTATGTAGCGAAGACGCTATCCTCATTTTCCCCACTCAGATGCAATGTCAATCAAATCGATCCTCAAAATCTACTGATATGCCTTTGTTTTCATTAGAAATTCTGATCTATTATGAATGTTAGATGTTTGAACTTTAATTTATCTTTTTCCTTACATTAGAAATGTTTGTCTAGAGGCCTATTGTAGTAAGATATCTTATGAAGATTTTTTGAAAGATTAAAAGCTAGTTATCTCAAGAGGCCTACTATTGTACGATATCTTAAGCACCAACAAGTCTTTCTGTTTGAACCTGCATTTTTGTGCATGGGAACAGGTAGGCCTCTCCTTTTTATATTTTCATTTTCCTTTGTTTTGGATCTCCTACTTTCTTGTGACGTCCCTATCCTCTCAAGATTGATAACTTTTCATAGTCTGCGGTCATTTGTTATTTCTTAACTCTTCTTTCTTCACTTCTGCTATGCTCCAAATCTGATTGCCAGTTAGATGTAACTAGAATCAAGAATTGTTGCATTGCCAGTTAGATGTAACTAGAATCAAGAATTGTTGCATACAGACAAGGTGATTATCTTAAGTCATGTCTGCATATCTCACTTTTTTATTCTTGGTGCAATTTTCATTGACTTGATAACAAAGTCATCTCTACAAGGCTCCTTAAGTTGTAACCAAACTGATTATGGATATTTTCTCAATCCTGTATTTGGTAGAGAATCTAGTCAAACTGGTGAAAAGACTCAGCTTCTTCCCTCTGAGGTGGATATTGTTGATTCCAAAGGAGAGGATGAAATCCACAATTTGTAACCAAAAAAATATGAAAACTAGTTTTCTTTGCTATGATATTAAGACCTTTTGGGAGACTGATCAAAGGGACAACTTATGTATAAATGAAAGAAATGGAAAAAAGTGTGAATAATATTGTCTTAAGTAGGCGCATCTCTTCTAATTTTGAATCAACATGACATGATAATGTACATGTCAATTTCTATTAATAATTAAAATGCACAGTCTTTAATTCTATTGTCCATTTTTAATCTTTGTTTATCTTTTCTTATATAATATTATTTTTATGATTTTTTTCTGGCCTGTGTCTAATCCACCCCAGAACTCACTGTTACTATTGACCAAAATTTATCTCCAGACGTATCATTCTTTTAAAATCATATCATTTTTTGTTTACCATCTTATTTTGGGTAAATAGATTTGGGTATCTTTATTATTACCCGTTAATTAGTAAAACTAGTAAGTCAACATTGATATGTATTATGCTTTTATTGTTTCTATATGCTGGGAGAGTATGTGGACTCAAATAGGATTGTCATTGCTTCGAGGGAAAATTTGAGAACTAGTGGTACAAGGGTATGATGGTTCCCAAATCTTGAAATTGAATTAAAAATTAGGTTCTACACGAAAAAAGGAGTTCATGGGTGAAAATTTCACTAAGATAGAGTTCATATCAAAAGAGAAATCATCATTTAAAGTTTTGAAATCATCGACTAAAAATCTCCAATTTTACACATTCAAAATTCATGAAATTCAAGACAAAATCAAGATAAAAGTCATGGAAATTAATCAACATAAGGTTAGAAACACTTACCCAAAAGAATTCTTCAAAAACCTTCGTAAAAATCGCCCCAAAAGTTTAAAATATTTGAAAATGGAGTAAAAATGATGTTTCATGGTTTTAACATTGTTTAGGCTGAAAATATACTCCGTGGATGCAGGGAGCGGCTCGGGAACACAGGGTGGGCCCCACGAACGCAAAATAAGAACCGCGAACATGGTGGGTTAGCATCACTGACCTCCACGAATGTGGAGGCCTTGACCGTGAATGCAGATCAAAACCAGGTACACCTCTGCGAATACGGATTCCTGGGCACCTATGGAGAGAACAAACGGACCTGCACCAGAAAACTTTCCATCAGCAATACACAGCTAATTCTAGAACTTCGGAATGGACCCTCAGAACTCATCTGGAATCATAATTACACAAACCAAATATGTATTCGTACTAGAAACGACAGTCCAAACTCAACAGAATAATCCAAATTCAATTCCAAGGTCTCCTCGACATAATAACCAATGCAGATCAAATAAGCTAGTTTAAAACTCAAAATACCAAAAATGCCCTAGGCAATTCTAAAAATTATGACGAGACTATTTCTAGTGTTAGTTTCACCATTTGGAGCTACTAGAACTATCAAAATTTTGATTCGAGCTTCCAAACTGCGAATGTTGAGCAAAGTCAAACTTTGGCTCCAAAAATAACTAAAAATACAACTTTGGGCCTAGAAACTTAATTTTAACTTCAAATTCAGTTCTGCAACTTCTCCTAGCCTAGATTTAACATTCCAGAGCTAATGGAGTCACTGAATTTCTTATCTGGCATCCAAAACTTAGAATGGTACAAAAACTTACTTTTTCAACATGTTAAGCTTCTAAAAATGCCAAAACCATATTTTTCAACTTTTAAAACTCAGGATTTCAGTTCCAATAATACAGATAGTTCAAAATAGGCCCAAGAAAATGTACAAAAGGGCAAAATAATAATTTTTAAAGATAAGCTAAAAAATGACCAACTAGGTCATTACAGACTCCCTCTACAAAAGCTTTAAAATTTTAGTTTTTACAAGTCATGATATTTTAATTTCTTTTGACACAAATCTCCATCACTCTTCTCTCACTCTTCCAAAATTGGACCCTATTTTTCTTGAATATATTAGTTCTTTATTAGCTCGCATGAGTTTTTTTGCTCTTATTTATTTTCTTACTATTTGGAGAGCCATCAAGGTTTATGATGTTTTAATCACGATTACACTCGTGGATTCATTCTTTCACCCTATAATTTCACTTAGATTGTAGTAAAATTTGTTTATTTTCATTTTTTGCTTGTTATTCCTACATTTCTAACATAATTTAGTAGCAATTCCTTGTTTGCTTAGTATTCTATAATTAATATTTAACCCCCCCCCCTTCCTTTTCTTCTACAATATAATGATTAATTCATCTACTAGGTTTTTACAATTGATTGATATAAGGATTTATGAAGAAATAAACAGAAAATGGATTAGAGCGAGTTGGTATGGTGTTAATGGGTCAGGTTTTAATTTTAAATTAAATTAATTAATTAGGTGGTTTAACTTTGGAATATGGACTTCTATTAAGAGTCGATGAGGGAACAAGGTTTTGAAAATATCAAACCTGACCATTAAGAGTAGAAAGAATGGGTTCTTTTTATATTGACAATGACATGGTTGATCCCAACAATTAACAGATCGCGTAGATAAATATTTTCCCAAATTTTGATAGCATATTTAAATTTTTTTGACTAGTTTAATTTTCGTGACATGGACCTCTAATAAGAAGCCACGTGAAAAATGGTTTCGCAAAATCATCAAACCTGACCATTAAAACCTAATAGCACAAATGGATCATTTTCATACAATCAGCTTGTGTACCTTCAATACGTTCAAAAATATGCATGAAGACTCAGAATAAATATAAATAATTCGAAGTTTAGGATTTTTAGAGTTCTTCCTACTCAGCCTCTCATCATACTTTCAACTCAAGAAGATGAACAAGGGCATGTGGATAGACTCAATCCAACATTTTAGATAGTCTTACATACTTGAGAGATTTAGATTATTGAAGAACTCACTAGATTCTCTTGAAATCCTAGTTTTTCTCCTCTTGAAACCTTGTTCAAAATCTTGAGAATGTGTTTGAGAGTAATAGGATTTAATGGTGATGTTTAGGGATTTAATTAGGCGTAAAATCATCAAGTTTAGGCTTAGAAAGAATGTGAAAGAACTAAAATTTCCATTCTTAAAAAGCTTCCTAGGTCATCTATGGGGCAACCTATGGTCTATAGAAGCTTCTACGAGGCAACCTATGGTCCAAACTATAGCCTGGAGGGGATCCAAAGACCCATAGTTGTGTCCATTGGGATTTAGACTTAAAAACTAGCTTGGAAAACATTTTCATGAGCTTGAATGAGGTCTCAGAGTTTGAACTATGAACAGTAGTTCAGGGGTCATAGATGCTGACCTAGAGAACACTGGTTTGACAATCTTCACTAATACAGGCATAATTTTTTACTCCAAACATCAAATGAGGTAATCTTGGTGGCATAGGAAAGTGGATTCGGAGACCTTTAATTTTATGAGTTTTGGGCCACCTAACTCTTTACATTCTAGGAAATATGGTCATTGAAGTTCACCCTTTAATAAACTCTTTATATTCTAGGAAATATGGTCATTGTACTAGGCTTGATGTAAAGGATGCCTTATGAACCTAAACCACATCTAATAGAACTTGAATGCTTAAGAATTGATCATAACACATATATACAACTTAGGAGTCATTAGATTACCTAACTTTTATAAAATCATATACCGAAACTCAATCAGTTAGGAAGCTTTTAACTCGACTTTCTACTAGAGAATTCTTGTGACCTTAGTTCCTCTCCAAATCTATTTTCGCACTAACTAATTTATCTTAATGTTTATTCTCAATTAAAAATCATCATGTAAGACCTTATACACATATAAAGGATGGCTCGACTTTAACTAAAAAAAATTTAGGGTATTACAATATCCCTCCCCTTGGGGATCATTCGTCCTCGAATGATGAGTAAAATAGGAAACCCATCAAGAACTCAAATACTCGGATACTCAAATACTCATACTCAGAAATAGACTCCAAACTTAAGATTCAGAATTTAGATGTTATCTCCAACATCGTAATTAGGAACGAGTACAATCACGAACTTGCATACTCAAATACTCAAAGCCTCAAGACAGGCATCAATTCAGAGATAAGAACTCATCATACTAATAGACATCATATTTGAATTGAGAAGAGGGCTACCATATTGAATACTTCCAGCAAAATTTCTCATAACTGTTGGGAAGAGAATTATAAGCATGATATAAGAATAGGACTGTTATGCATCAGCGATACGACTGATAACTTTTAAGATTAACTTTTCTTAACTGCGCTTTTCTTCTCGAATACTACACTTCGTTGTCTGAAGCTTATAACGCTCACCAAGGAATAAGTCTAATTTCATGCTTTCACACAGTTCAAGCCTAACTCAAAGTCACCATATGCTATCCATAAGCTAATCATGCTCCTACAATTTATCCCCCAAGATTCCTATTCTATACCTTCATAGGGACTTTCATTTAGAGAATACTACTCCTTCTCACTACTCTAATACCTTTACTCAAAACACTCATTTAAAAGTCATCAATAGCCTTCTATAATCACTCGCGTAATCACATTCTTACATTCGAGCCTATTATTCTAACCACTTTATGTCTTCTTTGAAGTCAATAATACTACTATCGAAGGCTCAAGTCTTACTTTGGTTCATTACCTTATCATCTCCCCCTTAGGTCAAAGGTCATCATCCTATGGATTGATTCTCTAGGTTATCGATCTACCTCATGACTACTTTGTTCTTCTCTGCAACATTTATACTTAGCCTTCACTAACACCACAATGCTCCAAAATAAACTCTCCTGTTAGGTGGTAATATAAAACTCTTACATACATAACTTTTCCTCCCAAGGATAATGTATAAAGCATGGTTTGGGAAAGAGTGAATGAGTACATCTTGCTCTAGATCAAATACACAAATTTGAATAAGTTTCCTTGGGGGAAACTCTATTACACAATATAGTATTTGAAAGAGAGAAAACTCTTCTTAAATTTCAATAGTCCATCATTTATAGAAGTGGCCCTTACAACCATAGATAAGATCCTGCAGACATGGCTTCACAAACACCCTAGGACACTTGAACTCTATGTTCTGATAACAAGTTTGTCATGCTCAGGTAGAGTACCCTTGGCATGATCGGCACTTGAAGAACCATTGTTGATTCCCCAAGAGAACCACTTAGCCTCATCATATCACGTTCAATCAGTGAAAGTAAGTCTAGGAAGTACCCAGATAACTAAGTCTTTATATCAATAAAAATTATCAATGAACAAGAGTTAGAATGTAAATAATATTTGACTATCACTAATCACTGTTTATGAAGCCTTTATCCAAGTCTAGAAGGTGCTAAGACAGGTGCCAGACTACCTCAATGAAATAATACTAATTATGATAAAATAAAACAAGGCTCCTCTGAATATCAAGGAGGGCTCACTAAGTCTGGAATGCAAAGATTGGTCTTAAATGATGCACCTGTTGAGAATCTCTATCATATGTTTCTGCATCATAAAATAATGCAAGCCTAAATGGATGTCAGTACATTGAATATACTGGTATATTGCCACCTGCTCATGATCAAGAGGTGTTATAATACTTCAACCTTTCCAACTACTCGTGATCAAGGGGTGTTACAATACTTCAACCTTTCCAACTACTCGTGATCAACGGGTGTTATAATACTTCAACCTTACCACCTACTCGTGATCAAGGGGTGTTACAATACTTCAACCTTTCCAACTACTCGTGATCAACGGGTGTTATAATACTTCAACCTTACCACCTACTCGTGATCAAGGGGTGTTACAATACTTCAACCTTGCCACCTACTAGTGAACAAGGGGTGTTACAATACTTCAATCTTACTACCTACACATGATCAAGAGGTGATACAATGCAACATGATATAAACACAAGACAGTAATATCCACTCAAATATGTGCATAAATCTAACAACATCATAATTAGAGTAATACAGCATAAGTCTCACATAACATGGAAAAATAACACCAAAGGTCACAGTCTATCATAATATCTCAGGTAATCAGAACCATATAATGCTCGGCTATGCTAAAAAAATAGCATACCTCACTTGTCCCCACAATATAAACCCATCATCATTACATCCCAAAAATAAGCATATCATAAATGTTTGGACCATGCTCATCCCAAGATATATATATCACAATTATTTCCAAAAATCATATATATAATACATACACTGGACCTTACTCTGCCCAAAAACATATAGGCATCATGATTACATCCTAGAATCAAGTATAACACAAGGACCGGACATTACTCATCCACAAAGTATGTATTCGAGCATCAAATTATCCCACTAATCATCAGTTACCAAAATGTTTTCCCCATATAGCTTCACAAGCCTCAATTAATCATAATAATATCTCACACGACCTCAACCCACAAGTTTCCATCTCAGATTAACAATAGAATCATAATTACTCATAATTTGGATTAACCAAAATCGTATTACCATTAATATATCATCTCAGTCTATGTCTCATAATTACCACATAAACATGATCAATAATTCAAATCCAGTCCCAACAAGGTTAGCTGAACCTACCTCGATGTCAAAACCTCACTCAGACAAGCTTTTAATCGACTCAAATCTCAAATTGAGCCTCTGACTGGATCAACCACTATCAACAATAGTTACTACTCATCAAGAGAAGCATTTTGATACCCATATTAGTATATTTTAGGCTTTGGGACAAAATGGTCAAATTAGAGCTAAAATTTAAAAGTTTC
>DF357352.1:150719-171516 GCA_000787875.1 Solanum virginianum | reverse complement strand
GGCTCAATCCGATATTTTAGATAGCCTTACATATCTAAGAGATTTAGATCCTTGAAAAACTTTGAAGAACTCAATAGATTCTCTTAAACCCCTAGCTTTTCTCCTCTTGAAACCTTGTTCAAAGTCTTAAGAAAGTGTTTACGCGACATGAGGTTGAATGGTGATGTTTAAGAATTTAATTAGGTGTAAAATTGACAAGTTTAGGCTTAGAAAGAATGTGAAAGGAATAAAATTGTCCTTCTTAAAAAGCTACCCAAGTCATCTATGGGGCAATATATGGTCCATATATAGAAGCCTATATGGATCATAGAAATCCATTCGTGAAAACTAGGTAGATTTCGAGGTCCTAAAGTGCCTTCAACGGGTCCAAACTACATCCAGTAGGGACTCCTACATCTCATGGTTGGGTCGATAGGGATTTGGACTCAAAAACTATCTTTGAAAATATTTTCATGAGTTGGGAGTGAAGGGTCGTAGTTTGAACTACAATCAATAGTTCAAGAGTCATAGATGTTGACCTAGTGTGATAGCCCCACAGCTCTATTTTTTACATGCACCTATGTTTAGAGACTCATTCTCGTATATGGAAAGTGGATTAGGGTCATAAGATACCTCTAGTACTTAGCCGAATTCCAAACTTTCCTATCAAGTGAGTTTCTCACATCAGATTATACAAGGATCAACTTTAAATGACCATAATTTTTAGCATACAAAGAATTAGGTGGTTTATGACCTACCAAATGAATGATCTTTGAATTATATTTCCAACGCCATCAATTTTACCTCATTTGGAGTTTGGAGTAAACAGTTATGACCATTTTACTATAGACTTCTAGTGTAGAGTGAAATGATGACCTGACTTACTGATCATGGTTTGAATGACAGCCCATCCTATTAACTTGTGAAAAAACATCATAAGGTCCATTTTTGACACCCCAACTTGACAGACCCAACTACAGGTTGTAGATGCTTCTACAGGCCATGGTTTGGGCTCGTGAAATAGATCCAGAGACCTCAAAATTAGCCCAAAAGTTTATAAATGAGTTTCTACGGACCGTGGAAGTTTCTATGGGTTGTAGATTGACCCATGGACAACTTTGATAGCATTTTTAAGAAGGGTTATTTGTTCCCACCCATTCAAAGCCTTAACTTGACTCATAAAGACTCTCTATCATGCATCATTTTCCTTTTCACATTCTTCCCAACTAGAAAAAATAAACAAGTTCTTTAAACACTAGTTTTTTTTTTTTGGAAATAGTAAAAGAACCCTAAGAATCAAAATTGAACTATGCCCTTTTGTTCTTCTATCTCATTCTCCAAAGTTTGAAGCTTTTTCTCATGGAGACAATATTAAGGACAAATTTTTATTCTGATAGTTGCCCACGAGCTGAATCTTAGTCAAAGATTAGAAAAGCAATGAAAAAAAGAACCATGGTTGTAATTTTGCTTGATGCATATGGTCAGATAGTGTGTAGTGGACCGTCTGTGACAAACAAAATTACAGACATGGTTCTCTTTTCATTGTTTCTTCAACACATATTTACTATGAATGCAGCTTGTGGACAACATTTTAAGTAAAAAAATTGGCCTCAATTTGCAGCTGTGGCTAAAGATCCAAACTTTGGGGCATAAAAAAAGAAGACCAAAAGGGTAGTAGCCATTCTTAATTCTTGAGGTTCTTTTATTTTAATCAAAAAACAAAAGCTAATGTTTGAAGAACATGTTTTTTGTTCTAGTAATAGTTGGGAAGAAGGTGAAAAGGGAGATGAATGTTCATAAGCCAAAATTCTAAATTTATATACAATTAGGTCCATAGTTGCTATCGCTATCATATTTTACACATCGATCATTTTAATAGTGTAAATAATTCAATGCTCCACTTACAACTTTGTTAATTTGTAAATTAGATATCTCCTTAATAATGAACTATGAGTCCTTTACCAACACACAAATATCAGCTCTAGTTCTAACACCTCTAGGCAATCTAGCAATTTTATCTTTTACCAAACAAAGTATAGCAAAATGAGGCCGATGTCTATTGCACTTAAGAATATGATGATGGTGAATAATTTTTAATGGTTTGCCTCTATGCCGTTTTAGTGGTGCAACAATAGATTTTTGACTATTAATAATTCTTTATGAAAAATGCTTGTCGTTGATGGATTGGACACTGATTTGCTCAGAGATGCTATGGAGCAGGTGGGCCTGATCCAAAGTTGATTGTTCATAGCTCAGAGTCGAAAAAAGAGCTATGCTGACGGAGAGTTCGTCCCTTGGAGTTTATGGTAGGCGATCATGTGTGGTTGAAGATATCACCCATAAAGGGTATGATGAGGTTCGAGAACAAAGGCAAGCTTAGCCCGAGGTTTATTGGCCCGTTAAAGATTCTAAGGAGAGTAGGTAAGGTGTCCTATGAATTGGCTTTGTCACCTAGATTATCAGCGGTCCATCTAGTATTTCATATCTCCATGCTTTGAAAATACATACCAGACGAGTCCTATGTTATTTTTTATGATGCCATAGAGTTCAATCAAAATTTAATTTATGAGGAGGAGCCAGTAGCCATTCTAGATAGACGGGTTTGTAGGCTTAGGACTAAGGAGATCGCTTTAGTTAAGATGCAGTGGCGACATCGGCATGTTGAGGAAGCCACTTGGGAGACAGAGTCCAACATGCATGCTAAATACTTGCGTCTTTTTGAAGCTTCAGGTACATTCTCCTACCTTATGTTAGAGGATGAACACGATTTTTAGTGATGGATGATGTAATGACCCGTTAGATTATTTTAAAAAAAAATTATCCTCTTGTTTTCCTAAAATATCCTTACGTAAATTTTAAATGAGTATTTCGGACTATTCGATAACTATGACTATATAATTTATGGATAAGTTTAAATAATTAATATAAATATTGGACTAAATGTTAATTTGTCTAAAAGTCTATATCACTTGATCCATGTATTAAATTAGGTTAGTGGGATTTTTAAAAAAAATAAAAGAAAAGAAAGAGAGACGAAAATTTACCTGTGGATGGTGGAACGAAGACTCGGGCCTCAGGTAATTCACACCTCTCCCTCTTTAGTTTATATGTATAGAAAATGGCGCATTATTATTAGAAATTAAGAACCTTGGTTCTATGTCAACTTTCCAACACTAATTATGATCTAATCTTCTAGGAATGGGGGGAAAATGCATTGTAACTAATTTTCTTTTTCATCACAAAGAGATATTTGGGCCAATTATGTGACATAATGAAGATAGCTAAGCAATTGGACGGAAGAAAATTGGTTCTGCCAACGATTTAATACGTGTATTGTCGATATTGTGATATATAGTTTAATTTTTTAATTCTTGACATTCTTTTAAGGTAGTGGTGAAATTGCTTACAAACTACAAATGGGTTGCTGAGAATTAACATATCTGTTCATTTCGTGCTCATTCAATTTAATAGAATGGAAGGTTGAACAGTGGTCCTAACTATAAACTTATGAACAATATATTTTAGGTTATGTTATTTGGAGGAATTAAGAGTTAACTCTGGACTCAAAATTAAGAACTTGACTATATAGATTTGGGTGAGTTTTTGAGTGTAGGCTAAGTTATATAGTAATATAGGTGTTATTGGACTCCTTGTGACGTGTATGTTTTGTTCTTAATAGAGAATTCTCGTTTCGGGAGTTGAATTCAATATTTGTTCATTCGGTAGAAGTGCTCAAGTGCAATTCTGACATTGTGGTAGGTTTGTCTATCCTTCTTTGAGATTGGGATTGATTTATTGGATATTCGTATGTTGTATATCATGTGTTGGGTTGGAAATTCTTATTGTGATGCTATTGTGAGGGTTTTAATTGTCTATTGGGATTGATTTATTGAATATTCGTATGTTGTATATCATGTGTTGGGTTGGAAATTCTTATTGTGATGCTATTGTGAGGGTTTTAATTGTCTATTGGGATTGATTTATTGAATATTCGTATGTTGTATATCATGTGTTGGGTTGGAAATTCTTATTGTGATGCTATTGTGAGGGTTTTAATTGTCTATTGGGATTGATTTATTGAATATTCGTATGTTGTATATCATGTGTTGGGTTGGAAATTCTTATTGTGATGCTATTGTGAGGGTTTTAATTGTCTATGTGTCTGCTTTGAGAGCATGTGAATGCTAAATTGAGAATATTGTGAATATGACATGTTGATAAAGGGAGATAATTGTGATATGATATTAAGGATCATGGGTTACTTCAGAAAAGAAAGTTACTAAAATGTAGTGAAGTATTTTAAAGAGAATTGCATCACAATATGTATAAAAGAGGGTGAATATTATAATTGCTAATTTTGAGTACTTTGACACGTATTACACTTATTGTGTTTGTCTCTAAATTGTGTCTTGATTCCATGCATTCTTATACTACATACCATGATATTTTGAGAAGTTGTCAATGGTGAATCTACTTTTTGAAATCCTGACCATGAGTTAGGTGGCAAGGCGGGTGATACATTGTGATTCTTATCATGAGTCCTTGACCATGAGTTAGGTGGCAAGGTAGTTGATATATTGAAATTCTTATCATGCGTCCTTCACCACGAGTTATGTGGTAAGGTACGTAGTTGATATATATTGTGATTGAGGTATATGGCCTGCGAGGTCCCCATGGGTCCCCTTAGTCTATGAAGTCTTAGCTCGACAGGGGTGTATACGATAAGCTATGTGACAGTCTTGACTCCACCTTACATTGCATGCCATGTCATTGTATTACTTGTGCTTGTTTGGATTGGCTTATCTGAGATTATGTGTTTATCTTATTTGCGTTGTTATAAATAAATTGGCGGTACCGATGCCGGACTGGTTTTTCTGTTGTAGGTGAAAGCGTTCCTAGATTGTTTCATAGTTTGTTCAATTTCTTATTCCCAGTCGGTTAAACCTACTGGGTACATATTTTTTGTACTCACCCCTACTTCTTTCTCACCCTACAGATTCTCGTCAAAATTATCTACGTAGTAGTTGATTTGCTCGTGCAGTTGGTTCTTACCAGATCTAGTGGTGAGACTCGGGGCTTCAAGTTGCTATTGGACTCTATCTTAGTAGTGTAGTCATTATTTCTATTCGAAGAGTGAGATGTATTTATTTTACTAGTTTTTATACTAGATGTTACACTCGTGACACTAACATCTGTAATTTTAATTATGTGGTGGCTACTTATCTACTGGGTTTTTCTCCTTCTCGTGTACTTTATTGTTAGGTTTGAAATTAAGTGGTCTTTTAGTCATAACCTCATTTTGGATCGTGACAGTCTCCATTGTTGATTTTCTTTCGTGCAAAGCTACTGTGAATCTTGGAGATTAGGTGAGCTTCAGGCATCTGAAGTTGCCAATTTTTGTTCCATTATTGCTTAGGCTACTCTTTATTTATAGTCAAAGATAGCATGTAATGTTATTGTATTCTGTTAAAGCCTTGTACTCATATTTTGTGTATTAAAATCTCAATTACTAACTGATGTCAGGTTTTAGAGTGGGTTCCTACATTTTATTTCTTCAACTTGGTATTATCTTCTTCTCATTTTGACAGCTTTTACTTCTTATAATTATCTTCCTTAAGATAGTCTTTTGCCTATGATTTTGAACTATGGATTAGGCTTACCTACCGGTGAATTGGAGTAGGTGTTATCATGGCCTGAAAGGTTAGATCGTAATAAAATAAAGGTGATAGTATGATAATAATTCATACAAAAAAAAAATGAGTCAATCATATAGCAACAAATTGTAAAATATTCCACTAAAAACTTAAGATTGTACTCATGATTTAATTTTGCAATGTACCCTCCTTTGAAGTACCCTGTTGGATCCGGGGGCTGCTTCTGCGCTGGCTTTGCTAGCTTGCATGACGGGCTGTAAGACGCTCAATCAATCTAAGCTATCCCACCCTTCTTCCTTGATCTACACATTCATGCCCTTTAGAGTATTAGAATGATGGTTAAGAGTTCTTGCTTTTGAGTTCCCACTCTGACTATTTATAAGGCTATATAGAATAATACCTTAATGAATTGAAGCGGATAAAGCTCAGCATTTCTCTAATTTGAATCGAAAGTTGATTTTTACTCCTCCGCCTTACATATTGTTTAACTTCCAAAGTTAGAATTAGCGATGTCAATCGATTAAATCAAATATTTTGAAATTTTAATTTATCGACTAATTTAATTATTCATTATCATACTTAACTTATTTTACATGGCGAATATAAAATTCATTTGTAAAGTTTTTACGTGGGAACTTATAAGTAATCATAGGGCATATTCTTCTATCTCACATTCGAGACATGTTTCTATCAACCAATTATTATTTCATTATCTCACGTTCGAGACATGTTTCTATCAACTAATTATTATTTCTCGAATGTGATTTGTCATTACCCAAACTATTAGAAATATATTGATAGAATCTCATATTTTAATAGATTAAAATAATAAATCAACCTACATAGATTATAATAATTATTATTATATCAAGGTTAAGAGTATAATAAGTACATGTAATGGATTAGAGAATTTATTTATTAATATTTAGAGCATAAATAAATACCCCAAATTCCACTTGTGAGATTTCACTGGGTGTGTTCTTGTTGTTGTTTATGTTTAGTGTAAACAAACGTCTTTGTTTGCTATTTCCACAATTAAGATTGAATCATATATAATCTTGTGCTGCACAATCATCAAGATGTTTGTCCAACTTCATTTTTTATCATGAACACATAATTATAATTTATAAGAACTGATAATTTTATTTTTGTGTATGAGTTAAATAACTCTATACACAAAAATAATCTGTTGTATAAGTATTGGACACGCATATTAACACAATAATTTATTCAAATAAAAATTTTATTATATAAAATAAAGTAAAACAAAAGATCTTTATAAAGCAATCAAATACAATACTACCATCTAACAATATAGTTAGCGCTATAGCCCAACGATAGTCAACCAAGAGAATAGCACAAAATAAGACTAAGATTGTTATTAAAAAGTTTAGGAACAAATGCAGATATTATAGTCAAATAGAAGAAAAGTAAAACTAAGTTTATACAATAACATACCCAGTAGAATCCCACAAGTGGGGTCTGGGGAGGGTAAGGTGTACGCAGACCTTACCGTTAAGTTTATATTGTTATTATATTATAAAATTCAGAGAAATAAAAGTTGATTATGAATTTATCTATTTTAAAAATTCTTTTACCGGATTTTTCTCCTGCAACGGTGATAGATAGGGTTGTTCATGATTATGATTAAACAATCAAATCGAATCGTAATCTGAACCAAATCGATTAAAAAATTCAAAATTTGATTTGATTTGGTTAGGTTTTTTTAAATTTTGAAAACCGATACTATTTGGTTTGGTTTGGTTTGGTTTTGGTTTTACTAAAAAAGATCCACAAAAATAACCAAACCGAACCAAATAATTGTATATATAAATATTTTGTTATATTTTAATTAATTTAAATCTTTAACTTTACCATTTATATTTGCAGATTCGCTTGTTAGTATTTTGGAATATGATTTTCTTGTACCACCTTCCCCGGGTAGTTATTTGATTGTTGAGCTTGTACTTTTTTTTATGAAGATTTGATCTTTGGTGTATAATGACTTTAGTATTAATTAACTAAATCACTTTATTCGTGTATAATAACTTTAGTATTGTTTAACTAAATCATTTTGTTTGTATAATAGTAACTCTCATACTATTGCTTAATTGAATCCACAGTAGCCTTTTGTGAATTATTCATGTACTAGGTATTTGTGTCTATCGAGATGTGTATACCCTCAATAAATATATTACTTTTAAATCGAAAAATAAGCAAAAAAAAAAATAAACCAAACCAATTCAAACCGACAGTAACCAAACCGATGGTTATTTTTTTTTAATTTGATTTGGTAATTTGGTTTTAGAAATTTTAAAATCAACTAAATTGGTTTGGTTATGGTTTTAACCAATAAACGATTCAAATCGAACGATGAACACCCCTAGTGATAGGAAAACATATTTTATCTCCCTAAGTCTAATATTTTATATTTTGTACTTATTACATAGATATTTACACTAAATTATATTAATTAAACATAACATGAGATATTTGAGATTAGGAGTGTGCATTGGTCGGTTGTTTGGTTTTCAATTTTTAAATATGTTAAATCAATAATAAACCAATAAAATAATCTTTATCGATTTTAAATCCTTAAACGGTTCGATTTTTGGTTTATCCGATAAGGATGATAATGAGAATTTGCACTAATAAAAACAGATAGAGTACAAACGAGTAAAGATTAAAGACTAAATACTAGAGTGGGTAACTAATCACTTAAGTACGTAAAGATTAAAATATGTAAATATTACTATAATGTTCTATTACTATTAAATTATTGATATTTAATACTTACGAAGGGGTAAAATAAGGTAACTAATCACTTAAGTATGATAAAGATTAAAATAAGTACTAGTATAGTGCCTTATTACTATTAAATTACTAATATTTAATATTTAAAATTTACGAAGGGATGGAATAGTAAATTATTATAATCGGGTACCCAATAACCCAATAGTAAAAATTGATATCGAACCGAGAGCCCAATAAATTATTTTTTCAAAATTATTAAAAACCTGATAACGTAATAATTCAATAACAATAAATCAATAACTTTTTATAAGTCGATTCGATATTTACACTCCCCATTTGAGATTACACGAGGTTGAAAAATTGAATGAAATATATAAGAGATTAAACAACAACAATTTATTAGAGAAAAAAATGGAGATAAGAGTCGGACAACAGAATAGTAAAAATAAGATTAAGATTGTTATTGCTTTATAAAATTTAGGAACAAACAGCGATATAACCAACCTAAAAATAATAAAAATAAAAGTGATATTATTATTATCTTTGTAAATATTATTATTATTATAAAATGTTTTTCTTTTTGCGTTTCTGTTGGTTTGTTAGAGAGAAGGACGGATTGGTTTAAACAGTCACAAAATGTGGTTGCCCTCACATGTTAAGAGAGGAACTCAGCCACACATACATGGCGGAGAAAATCAGTGGAACAGCCCCTAAGACCACCGTGCACGGTGTTACGATGAACAGCTATTTGGAGACGAGAAATGTTGACCGACGTGTGTGGTTGATGAAATGCCCTACCGTTGTCTCTCGATTCTTCCAACAACATGAACAACAATCTTCTGCTTCAACTACAACTGATGTTAGTGATCTCCGTTTTGTTTCTCCCGGACCTGTTGCCAAGGTCACCGTTGTGGTTGACCCTCTCCTCGCCAATGATTCGACTCAATTTACCATGGAGTTGGCAGGAAGTTCATCTGGAAACATGCCCACTCACTACTCCATGGACATGTCGACAGATTTTATTCCAATGTCTATATTTGCTGAGTCAACTCAAGGAATGGTTTCCGTGGAAGGAAAGATATATCATAAATTTGACATGAAGCCGCATCATGAAAACATTGAAAACTATGGGAAACTTTGCCGTGAAAGAACCAATAAGTACATGACCAAAAGTAGACAAATTCAGGTGATTGACAATGATAATGCTAAACACATGAGGCCTATGCCTGGATTTTTTGCAACGAAGGCTTCTGGATCTGCAGATAAGAAGAAGGTGCAAAGTAAAGGATTAGAAATGAAAAGAACAAGGAGGGACCGCGAAGAAATGGAAGAAATCATGTTCAAACTCTTTGAGAGGCAATCAAATTGGACTCTTAAACAGCTGGTCCTTGAGACAGATCAACCTGAGCAATTTATGAAGGACATGCTCAAACTTCTCTGCATCTACAATAATAAGGGCGCTCATCAAGGCACTTATGAGCTGAAGCCAGAGTACAAGAGATCAGAAGACAAGGCTGATTCTTGATTAGTTTAGCATAAGTTATTAAACACCAATTGATTTTACTTGAAGATACCATTCTTTTGATGCGTAAAATCAAGTTTAAGTAAAATCCTATGGTTGTTAATACTCTATTTGGTATATCTAATCAATTCTCTTATGCTTTTAGATCAAAAATAATTTGTATAATTTTTTTTAGTTGACAACAAAAATTGGATAGTAATTGTTGGTGTATACGCATTTTATTATTAAAATAAAATATTAAGTACATATGTTAATGGGTATAAATTGTGATAGAATGGTTATTAGTTTCTTGTAACTTATGTTGTGTTGGCAGTAATGGTTCTCGTTCTGTTTCAAACATTAAGCAAGGGCTAATTTTACTACGGGTTTAAACAAAATCCAGGTTTTCTAGGTTAAATTTTGTTTTTATGTTAAAACAAGTATACCTAGAAACACACACATTTAGAACTCATTTCCTCAACTGATGAATAAATTTCACTATATGTTAGACCCAATATCTTATTGTTTTCTAGGGCAAGAAAATTATATTAGCTTGCTGAACCAATTTGTATGAATTGGTTTATAAGTTTGTCAAATAGGCTTAAAAGCACTTCTTAGCTTACATTGAAAAGCAAATGAATTAATTTAAAATCAAAAAAACCTCATAATAATGTTAACAAATCAAGGTTATTTCAATTACGTTAACATGAACACTTTTTTGATCGAATACATCCATAACATTCTTTAACCTTAATTCAAACTTGTAACTACTCAACTATATGACCAGTTCCAGCACTTACTTAAGATGCAGAACTCTCAATAGCTAACCGCCTTCATCTAAATCAGTAACCAAATAACCTCCCACAGATTGATAATTTAAACTGCTGAGAACAAAGATTTGCAGAAACCAGAAATTTGTTGGGTGTTCAATCTTAGTTTGTCACGAGTTATAACGGGAGTTAATGCACTAGGGATGACCAACTGAAACAAAGAGTTTGAATCAGAAGAATGCCATGGTGAAATAGCACCTACTTATGAATAATTGCCAGAAGAGCACTCCTAGGTGAATAAGCAAATCTCCAACAAGGTCACCAGCAAACCACTCAATGAATCACAGGTGAATAAGCAAATCTCCAACAAGGTCACCAGCAAACCACTCAATGAATCACAGGTGAATAAGCAAATCTCCAACAAGGTCACCAGCAAACCACTCAACGAATCACTTTTATCAACAAATATTTAACCAGCAAGAGTTAAATCCAGGCAGACAGATGTACAAATCAACAGCACAAATACCAAGCCAAACCGATATATGAATACCGTCATCCTTCCCATCACCTAGCACAATCGTCAAATAAAATGCAAATACCTCACAATAGTCGCATTAATTCATGTTTTTAAATAACAGTCTGATCATATCCATTCAAAAGATGTAAAAACACACACTAAAGCAACTAGTTCCAAAATCCGATGCTTTCTTAAAAAAAAGAATTGTCAATCTCAATTCAATGAGGTAAGCAGAACATGTCATCAGTAGTCACCCTATTGATGTGGCAAAGCCCTAGTGATATGGCATGGCTTTCATCTGTCAGTACCTCCTGGGAAAACGGTCCATAAACCTTCCAGAGGGGCACTCATATGCTTGGTGTCCCCTTCCCCCACAGTTGTGACAGATCATCAGTGCCATGCAATCTCGACTCATATGGCCTACTTGCTGGCAGTTTCGGCATATAATGTCCCGATATCCTCCACCTCCACCCATGGGACGGAATCCACCACCCCTCTCTTCAAGAGCACCAGCCTTGGGGCAATCTCTAGCCAGATGACCAGATATATTACATAGATTGCAGACAGGATCATTTTGACAATCACGTGCCAGGTGACCAGTCTTCCTACAATTTTTGCACGCCTTGTCATTGGTGCAGTCGACTGCAATATGACCTTGCTTGAAGCAGTTATTGCACAGCTTCAGGTCACCAGGAGGAAGTGGAGGAGCTGTGCAGTCTCTAGCACGATGTCCTGCCTTACCACAGGTGTGGCAGATTCCTTCATTTGGACAGTTGCCAGCCATATGGCCTGGTTCTCGGCAATTCCAACAAAGAGATTTTGTGGTACACTCCGAGGCAATATGCCTGTTCAAATATTGGAGGCAAAATCAAAATTAAAGGAGTAATAAAAATCACTTGTTTTAACAACCTTACTGACCCCATTCTCAGGAACAAGCATGGCTGAGAGCAGTGATAAAATAAAATAAATAGACCTCAAGGAAAAAAAAAGGTGAATGAATGATTAAGTGATGCATATATTAGGAAAGCCACAGAAAGAAGTCATTTTATGAAGCAACTTCTAAAGATCAGCAGTATGTATCCCCATTCCCTTTCATTTTATAAAGCAACTTGTAAATATCAGCCAGTATGTGTCCCCGGCCCTTTAAGACAACACTTAAGCTCAAATCTGGATATTGGAGATTATACATAAAAAAAATTTGTGTTTGCTTGGTGTTTCATGTTATAATAGTGCCAAGTAACTAGTATGTACTGGCAGTTACTTGCTAAATTTGATATTGTTTGCGTATCTTAATAGCTAAGTACTACAAATTACATAGTATCACCTCATTTCTAAATGTTGCTTCCTTACCATGTGAAGGTCTCAAGTTCTCAACTCGATTTCAGGATACCTTTCCCCTTTGGTTACCTGTAATCTAGGACTATGCAATGTGCTGCCCTTGAAGGATATCAGGGTATATCTTGCCTCTTAGTTAACTGTATCAGATGTCAAGCTCCGACAGCTGTATACAGGCAGAAAGTGATGCAAACAAATGGGATGATGTGCAAGCAATACAGAAAGGCAATATAACGTCATCATTAGCAGCCTTTATGGTTCAATTTCAATCTGTTGCACAACAGTTTCTCCAAAGTACATTAAGTAAATGCAATAGTAATTCTTACGCTTTCCAGGGTAACAAGTAGTTAATTAACACAGAATATTCGTTTTTTTGTTCCTCAAAAAAAAATTAACACAGAATATTCCAATACTTACCCAGGGAGACCACAATTGTGACATATGGCAACATTCGGGCATTCCCGAGCAAAATGGCCAGGCCGTTTGCAGTTCTTGCAGAGACTGCTCTGACTCTGACTGCTAAATAAAAAAGTAATAATTGAAACCATGAGAAAAAAGAAGAAATCTGTCAATCAAATTAAAAAGTAATGATAGAAACCATGAGGAAAAAAGAGGAATCTGTCCACCAAAGAGCCATAAATTGTATAATCCGGATGTTAGAGAGAGTCAAAGAGCAGGTAAAATAGTACACTCCATGAAATTGGAGTATCATAATATATTTTGTTTCCATATTTCTTTCGAACTCATTGGAGGAGCATATGCAAATGAAACTTGAGGTATGAGGTCAAAAGGCTAAATTTGTTTAGACACTAGCTACATAAGATCCCTATTTCACTCGTAAAATCAAGTAAAAGTTGTAATATAAAAACAACATATTTTTTAAAATGAGCAACCCCATTACTGAAGAAAATCCACTTTAGCTGATCAAATAATATAAACAAGGTAAAAGATTGAGCACAATCAGTCAGGGTATAATAACAAAAAAGCACTAATCAGTCAAGGGATACTGATTTTCCCAACTTCACACTTGAACATTTGGGTCTTGTGGAAGTCTAAATTGGACTGCCAAATCACCTTCCAAACAGCCACGTCAACAGTAGACTAATTATTAGTCTAACAATTATGGAACAGCATTACCCCCTTTCCCCTTTTTAGGAGAAGGTAACATTGCAATCACAGGGAAATATGTAAATTCAGTTGAACACTCCAAACATGCATATTGAAACACCCATCCATGCAATAAAGTAATTAGCCTCCGTTCCAAGTCCAACAGATCCATATCTCCTTGCTTCCAGCCAACAGGTGCTAGAATGAGAAGAGCTAAACATATAAATGACTAAAACCAGAGAACCTGAAACCCCGACGTGACTCCCGTCTATATGGTGCATCACGGTAGGAGAACCGCTGTGTGCGGATTTTGCGATCCATCGGGCTCCTGCTTCTGCTTCTGCTCCTGCTTCGGCTTCTGCTGCCAGATTTCATATTCAAACCACCACAAATAAACCACCAAAAACGACCAGCTAAAATATCACCACACCACCACCCAGCTGCTGCCTCCTCCCTGTCCACCACAACCACACATCCAGGACCACATCAGTCTAAATTAACCTTTTTACTGTACTCCTTTGATTTTAAATACCAAATCCAAACACCACTACAGAGATATTATTCAATATACAAGCACCAAATGCTTGTTGATACAGGAAACATCATCTCCAGCTACATCCTCCTAAGTATAGTGCATAACTACTGTGACAAAGACACGCCAACACCAGCACATAATCATGAACCACTAGTAATCTACAACAGCTGACAATTGAGTCCCAACTTCAAAGAGATACTGAGATGGTTTCCTAGCTGACAGAAAGCTCAAATAACTGTTGATAGAAACAAATTTTTTTACCAGAAACAGCAACTAATTTTAGAGTTCAAACAAGTTAAATTCAATAATATATAGTGGAAACTAGAGCTATGAAACCAGATTATTATTTTCTGAATCAACTGCCATTTTCCTTCTCTTTTAATAGATCAAATGTCATCTTCCCTCTGTTCCAGCTGCAATTAAGATGAGCAACAACATATGCTCACAAAAATCAAAACAGAAGCATATTTTTCCATATACAGGCCCTTAGCTTGGTGATAATATCAAGAGTTCCGGTGGCGAGCCAAAACCCAGTCCCAAATGATAGCCTCCTGAAATTTTCTTGTTTTTCTTATATAACCTTTCGATCCCTTATTTTCTTTTGGTGTCTATGTAGTTCCTATTTGCATAGAGGATTGGGTGGCTTTCGAAGAGAACCAGATTTTGTAGGTTTCTCTTTTTTGGTGTATTTCTTGTGTATTGCCAAGATGGCCTTGTGATTATCAATGAAATTTTTTAATTGATAGACAAAAAAAAGTGTCTTAGGTTTACCAGGCATGAAATAAGAAGTTTAAGAATGTAACGAAAACCTTTGAATCTTTTGGTCTCAAACTAAATATGTGTATAACATAGAAAAGATATCTTTTGAATCTAATGGTATTAAACTTGTCATGTCATTCCTATTAAGGGTGAAGGGGGAAATGGAATTTTGTAATTAAAAAGTTACGCAATATGGAAAGGTGGGCTGTCTTTTCTAAACAGACTAAAAAAAAATGTAAGACGCATAATAGTAGTGTTTATCTACTAGGTTCTGTCCTTTTTTATGGGCACCATTTCCTTATTACTCCATCCCCAACAGCATGACACCTTACTATAATTAGAAACAGTTTTGACTTTAAAAATTCTCTTTTATCCTTAATGAAATGATTTACAACCACAAATATCTAAGAATTGTTTTATTCCACAAGTTCCACAAGTCTTTCTTTTTTTCTGAACTACCACGCCAAGTCTAGCAGTGTCACACAAAATGAGACAGAGGAACTACATATCTTTAACTTTAAAAAAGGTAAGTGACTTTTTTGAATCGGGGAAGGTTCATGGTACAAATCAAACCCATGGTCCCAGCTACAAGTAATAAAGCATTTTCATCATGCAGCTATCAATGACTTCCCACTGCAGCCCCAGTTACACCATTTCCCCATGCTATCATTTTCAATCCTCATATCACCATTCCTCCTTACTATAATCTATCAGTATATTCACAACAATCAAACCTAATAGCCTACAAGGTGTAAGATCACCATAACCCACTGACCAAAATATATACTCTGCAATTTTATTCCAGACCCCTTACCCCCCCCCCATAAAATGAAGAACAGAAAAAAAAAAACAACCTTTTTGCCATTCCAGTAAGCCAGGTCAGAAAAGCTAAATGGAGTTTTAGAACTATTTCATCCATCAAAGACCTTTAGCTGCAAATTCTCTCATTTTTTTCTTTCCTTTTTGGGGGGAGTTGGGGATGAGATGGATAAATAGCTGAAAAATGACTAGATATCTTCAATTTTCTTCACCAAGAAATCTATTGGAACCCTTAATAGACAGGGAGAAATGAACCAAGCATTAGAACACAAAATTCTCTCAGCTTCTCAGATTCTCATTAACCTTTACTACTTTCTACCTATTCAAAAGCAACAAAGAAAGCACTTGTACGCACCATTCAGCTTCCTCCCCAATTTATAACAGTACTTCTTAGTTGTTCCCAGAAAAAATTTATATTAAAAAAAACACTATGCAAGACCAATTACTAAAAGCTGACAAAAACGGAAAACTATTACGAATATCAGAAGATATTTGACAAAAAACATGAATAAAGATATAATTTTAGGTGCTAAAGCATCCCAATCCAGATTTGCTTTCCCAACATGACCAAGAAAATCTAATATAAGAAGCACTCCAGCAACAATCCACGCATCAACCAACTAATCTTCCGCTATCTGAATCATCATGTCAATTTCACTCTTTTGAGCTCATTTCATTACAAATTAGGGTGACCCAAAAGAAGCCTAGAAACATCCGAAAATATAACTTCCCTGAAGAGATTTAGCAGAGAAGATACAGGGCAAGATAATACATTAAATAATAAAAAGTAAACCCCAAAGGTGATGATAGAAATAGAAAGAAGGCGAGTGAGAAGGAACCTGAAAAAGAGTCCTAGATCCGGTGCTTAGGGTTAGATTTTGGGATGCTGCAAATACATAGAGAGAGAGAAAGAGAGAGAGGGCACGAGGAACAAAGTAGAAGCAATTGGTAGATAAGGCGAGACGAAGGAAATAGGTACTTGTTTCACATTTAGGTGTCCGCTTTTGCTTGGGCCGCCGACTCATATCTTTTTGGGCCATTTACAAGTTGATATGCGGTTGCCCGAACAGTATCAATTACTAGTACGCCCATTAAATCACCTTATCTTTGATTATTAGTACCTCCGTCCCATATAAAGGCATCTCTCTATAAATATTTATCTCATATTATAAAGATATTTATTAAATTATAATGTAATTAATTATTTTTTCTCATTTTATTTCATCATTAATTAGTGTGTTAATCATTTTTTTAAAATTTAATATATATTAATATAAATGAAGAATAGAATGGTAAAATCTACTAATATATTAATAATTTTTTAATAATTGTGTAAAATAAAAAACACTCTTATAATATGGAACGAAAATAGTATCTTTTTAATGAGCTAATTTTAAATACTTTTTGATGACAGTTAGGACATAGGTTATATACAAATTGAAATTATATTCAAGAATTATTTGTGGAATATTATGAGATGAAAAATGTAAATTATTTATCTGCACATTGCCGCGATTATAAACGAAGGATAAGATATCCATAGTTTCATTATATATATATATATATATATATATATATAGAAGAGATATTTCTAATGTATTTATTTTGTATTTATTTTATATTTATTAAGACGGAAAATTATTTTCTTAGAAGAAAATATATCGTTAATAGTTGGCGAACTTCCAACAAAATTATAAGTTAATATTTTAAACCCAAAAAACTATAAACTTACGACAATCAAAAATTTATATAAACCTACAAAATAAAAAGAAATCATTGAGAGAACATAAAAAAAAGTAAACAAATAAACAAATAGTGCATGTCATGACCAAAAATTAAAGGTTATGATAACCTAAATTAATCTGCCAATAGGTAATACAATCTTTCACCAAATGAAATATCAAGTTAATACCATAAAAAAGTTAAAAATAGCAAAAGCAAACTTTATTTTTCATAAAAAGAATAAGAGTATAAAAATAACAAACACGTCCAAGACCTAATATTACTGCTATAAAAGCATCTAATTGAATACAACTATCTCAAAAACTATAATTATATTCAAAATAATAAAGATAGAAAAGTAAAAATAGAGGGAGTCTGACATCCCGTGAACTCCAAGCAGCTCACCACACTCTCAAAAAAGTATCACCTCGAAATGAAAATTAATAAGACCTATTGGTATTAGAATTTACATCAAAAAAATGTAGCAAATGCAATATAAAATCCCCATGTTTGTCTAATTGGCCTTAAACTATGTGACCGCTTCAAGAATTTGTTATTCTTCGTGAAAATCTAATTGATTATATGTAAAACTTCATCACTTTAGTTAAGGAGAAAATCTTTTACGATTTGTATTTTCTATTACTTCTTTTTTTTTATCTAATGGAGCGGGAAGCAAACTAAGAAACTAATAGAACAAATAAGGTTTTGTAAAAAAAAGAGCTAACTAAAGTAGGTCTAGAACAAGAAGTAGGAAAAAAGAGCTTTAAAAGTCAGATCAAGTTGGCTGATAAAGCTTACGTTCCAAATCAAGAAAGAATATAAGCTAGTATTGCTAACAAAAAGTTAACAAAGTGATACTTCTATAGAAGAGCTTGTTTTGATTTTAAATACTAGAACAAGAAGAATGAAAATATAAGAGGACAAGAAAGAAAAGAGACAGTACAGTTTCACTCATAAGAGTACAAGTAGGAGAAGAGAGAGTACAATTTCACTTGCTTGATAATAATACGCCTAAATTTAACCTCTTTTAAGAAGTATAAAGTGATTATTGTTTAAATATAAAATCTAATCAAGGTTAGGAACGAATTTACATGGAATATGATTAAACCTAGCTTAAATTATGATTACTTTTTCTTTAAGTTGGAGTATTTTCTAAATGGGGAGTTTTACGTAAAAAGTAATAACTGTAAAATACTTCATGTGTCCAACTTTATATGACTTACTTTTTTTTAGTCAGTCCCAAAAAGTATGACATATTTCTATATTAAATAACAATTTAACTTTAAAATACTCATTTACTCTTGATGAAATAAGTTCTAGCTATACGAATATCTATGACTTATTTTAGATCACAAGTTTCAAAAGTTTGTCTTTCTTTCTTAAATTTCATGCCAAGTCAAAGTAACTCATATAAATTGGGATGGGTGGAGTAACTAATCGAAAGTAATAAATTATCAACCGTTGAAATCAATAGAAGACAAACTTAGGGTCTTGTGAATTCATAACTTAGTACAATCATATAGTAGTTACCTTTTTTAGTGTATATCATCAAGATTAGTAAATTAGATATCATCTAAATGATTGTGTCACCGCCCCAAAATTCAGGTGTGCTGGCATTCACCAAGGTGAGTCAGTTCAAATCTAAACAACCCATTAACATACAAAAGCGGAAGATAAAATAGTCTAATATGATAAGTAAGCATAGGAAATCAAGACTACAGTCATCTCAGAACTGGTGTCACATGTAAAAGCCTCTAATACTAAAAATACTCAAATGATAATATAAGTCTCAATGTTCTTCAAATAGAACATAACATAAAATAGAATCCTCGATTTTACTAAAGAAAAAAAGACAAGTTGCTATCTCTCAAGGGATCTAGAAGCTCAATCACGTAACTGGAAAAAGCTCACAACCTCCAAAATATAGCAAGGGGTGAGCATCAATCAACACGGTACTCAACAAATGGAAACTAACCTAAAGTAAAGCAATGAAGAATGCAACTACTCATATCTTCTCAACCACATACCACTAAACTACACCCTGCACTCAGTAAAGTCTCAGCACAATACAATATACAAATCACATAAATATATACTCTTCATATAGCACCATATCTCAAAATATCTAACTGAATATACAAAGATAAATGGTACAATATATATCCAATATCATAAGAAAAATATATAATAATATCAAAGAAGGAATGATATGAGATGGAGTAAATGCGATGAGATATAAATAGTGCAATGCAATGTCAAATAATTATGATGCATATATGTCCTACTCTACATATCCACCGATAACATCAGATCAAAATTTATAGGGGCCACGCAAGGATCATGTATCCATGAATATTATCGGCAATGACCTGGATCCAATATCAACCGGCATATTACCTCGGCTAACCTGACCCAAACTCACAGGATATCCACAGACCTCTAATACGAATAGACGAATTCATATGACGGGACAAGGCCCCCGTTGTACCCTCAAATGCACATAGTACAGAATGATAAGTTTGCCCGTGTACCAAAAGTGGCTCCGGAGCAAAGGAGCTCTTCACACTGCTAACAGGAGTCCTAAGTTGGTGGCCCGCTATTTTAATTATCGGTACCTGCGGGCATGAAACGCAGCCCCCGAAGAACGGGGGTCAGTACGAAAGATGTACCAAATATGTAAAGCAACATGTACAGGGTATATATTTATCATGACGAGTATAAAACCAAAATACAGTGATGACTTGTCTACACGAAATATCGACAGTCTTACAGTAAGCACATATTCAAAATAATGACATATTTACTTTTAAAAATCCAAATTAGGACAATAACTCGCCACGGGGGTTTGAAAGCCCAACATAAATATCAACAGCCTTACAGTAAGCACATATTCAAAATAATGACATATTTACTTTTAAAAATCCAAATCAGGATAATAACTCACCACGGGGGTTTGAAAGCCCAACACAACAACTAATGTAGGGTACACGAAATGCCATAGCATAGGTGGCTAGGAAAAATCACATCAAGAACATCTAAATAAGAAAATCAATATCTGAATGACAAAGACCAACATTAGATCACTTACACAATTACAGCAAGTTCACGATATACAATTTCAATATCAATAGCTACAGATAAATGACTTTCTTTAATTCACGGCAAGGGTTTCAACCATAACACAAGATTTTCTTAGACTTCTCACATACTTACAAATTGAATATCAAGAATATTGCTTTTGTTGTGCACATTAACAAACTAAGGCAAAAGGTACAATGGTCGAATGCATACTTGATATCTCCAAATACTTAGTACCAGAACAAACGGCGTATAGCAAACAAATTC